>CM060951.1:74770654-75280654 GCA_030765055.1 Mantis religiosa | reverse complement strand
CCCATTTCTGCCCCATTCTCCTATAATATATAAGACTGTCACACTTTATTTGTTTCTGTTTTCTGTGGGTAATTGTCATGTAATTTGTCACTTCAAATTCCTTTAATTAATTAAACATTTCTCTGGATTGCTATTAAATTTAACAATAAGTTTAACAATATACTCTTGTACAAACAGTTCTTACAGGGTTATTCTTCTATTTACCTTATAATTTTTATCCTATTACAATCCTCTTTAGGATACAGTGGTAATAGGAGAATACATCAGTCTGCAAATGCTTATCACACATTTTGAGGGTGAGTAAGTAAACGCTTCGTAATTACGTCTTTACATGTCCAACATAAACAAGGGTGAAAACAAACGCCAATACAAGCAATATCTTCGAGGTGGTTTACCTCATAACAGAAAACAAAAACAAACAAACAAATAAATAAAAATAATGATCCTGACATAATCTCATAAGATTTTGTCTATTTATTATGTTTTCCAGTTATACAACATTAATTCATTTCACAAAAATCAAAACATTCAAGCTGAATGTTTCATTTCTCATGAGAATATAATAAATATGCTAAATTTTAATCAAAATCTTTAGAACCAGTTTTTGAGAAGGTCAAAATGTTCAAAAAGTGCTCAATGAAATAAACGATTAGATGATTTTTCGAATTAAAGCTATATTTTAATTTTAAAAAGTTAAATTTATTAAGAGACGAGAAGATCGTTAATAGGTTATAAAGTATTGTCACCGTGTGGCATTGTTGAGACGAGCATGTGGGCAGGAGAATAAGAGAGAGAGAGAGAGAGAGAGAGAGAGAGAGAGAGAGAGAGAGAGAGAGAGAGAGAGAGAGACAGAGAGAGAGAGAGACTCCGGAAATCCTGCACTTTATTGTTACCGCAAATGTTCTGGAAGGTGTGCGTCTTTCTAGAAATAATGGCCCGCAAGGTGTTAGAACAGCACTTGTTGGTTTCGCGACAGTCGATGATTGAAGTGTACCGCAGTGATTTCCTTCATTTCTCTTCGTGCAGAAAAATACCAAGTCAGCCCTGAAGACAGCTGATTATCAATTTCAGGTCTTTTTACTGCAGCAAAATTTGTTCTAAATTTCTGGAAACCAGATTTTCGAATATACGTAACCATCGCAGTCAGAGAATAGTTTTGGATAGTTCAGTTCTTTTAGAAACTCTTGTGCCGGATTCTTAAAAGCTGCTGCAATTAAACTATAATAACCCATGGCGCGATAGCCCTTAGAAGGCCAAGACCCAAATGCCGGCCTCACGCCCACTTACGCACGGCAAAGTTTGACGATCATCCAACCAATACGGAGAGGAGATGTGGTTAGCACTTCGGCATCCCCCAGCCGTGACCAGGGTCGCTTACCTAGCGTAAGCTCCTCACTTTCCTCACGATGCTGAGTGGGCACCGGTCCTGCACCGGGACCTAAAATCCTCACCACATGGGTGGGATCGAACCTGGGCCGCTTTCCTTGGCCAGAAACCAAGGCATGCTGCGCCACGGCACAGGACAATTAAACTATTACTCACTTATAAGCAATTTTTCGTTTTTGAGTTATATAGTGCAGAGAAAGGAAAACATGCAGACAGCTACTTGCACGCACATCCTCAGGGAAATATATTTTTATGAAAATATTGTTTTCTAACGATTTTCTGAACGTGTGTTTTCGTTATGGAATATTTGGGTGCAACATGACACCGGTTCTACTTTATTGCACGTGAATGTGTGAGCGTCTTAATTCAAAACCAAATTGCTGATTAAGTACCAAACTTCATGTTTACTTTGTGTCATCCAAAGATGAGACAGGTTTTTGAAGAAAATCGTCCCATTTATTATCCCGAAATATTGGTATAAATCCACAATTTTGTTCTAGGATAAACTTTTCAAATACATACGCGTGCAAACACACCAAAATATTTTTCTAATGTTTTTCTTTATTACATTGAATCTCTAAATACGATTGTTCAGTGTAATCTTAACAGCTAATTTATGGGTAAAATACAAATCTGCTTCCTCTACTTAGGTAAGGTACGGAAGAGAGAAAATAAGAGTATTAAATATTTTTAACAAGTTTATTATTTATGCTGAACAATATATATTGCAATATACACATAGCCTGTTTTGAGTTACAAATAAAGAACTGACCATTAAAATGGTTTTATATGTTTTATACTTGTTTGTACTTCTCTGACAATAATTGACATGTTCAACAGGAACTTCTTTTTCAAGTTTACAACGGTAGTAACGTCTGACTAACTCCTTTTTGCATTCCCCCCGCCATTACGATTTCATGCTGTTTTTTATCACCTTTGTATTGGCCATAATGCAATTTTGAATTTCCTTATTTCCTTGTTCACGATACCGACTTCCTCACCGAGCCTCTCCCCCACCCCCCTTTCATTAACACTGTTCACCATTTCCCTCTGTCAACGCACACTACAGCTTCTCCATGCACACACTCTGGACATTTACACCGTATATCGAAGTCAGTTGTTTCTCTCTGCTACGTTAACGCATGTAAGCTCTTTGATGTTGCCTATGTCCCTTCTCTCCTCAGCCATTCGCCTATTAATCCACAGTTTAAAGTTCGCATAAATGCATTAAATTCTTACGCCTTGCCTTACATCCTTATTCGATTAGCCTCCAACTTTGTTCTCTTTGCTGATGTGGTACTTTGTTGATCTAAATGTTTCTCTTTCACTCTTTTGATTGCTTTAATACTTCTTTTGCCAATTCTGAATTACAAATCTCACCAACATGTTCCTGTTTCCCAATTTTAAATATGATACGCAGTTCGAAACTCTAATTACTATTCCTCATTTTGCCGTTAATAATTCCGTATATCCTGAAATTCTACAATTCCTTTACGCACTTCCACCTCAGATCTTCTCATGAATGTATCTTCATATTGTGTCTTTGTGGGTTCTTAAAATTAGAAGTCCAATTTGCCGAAATTCTAAATGTTCTTTACTTGCATAGAAATATATTCCATAGCAGCAAAATTACATCACATATCACAACAGAAACTTCCAAGGTCGATGACAATAACAACAGCGTTCAGTTTACAACACTCTCAGCTGTTCTCTGCTTACCTCTCGCGTCTCACTCACTCTTGGCGAGTCGGCACTTCCTAAATTCTAGGTATTTCCAGAACAATAAAGAAACCGGTTAATCAAGATATTATCAGAAATTTCCATTTATCGTAGTTTGTTTGTTTCGGTAAGTCTTTTATCTCAAGTGCTATGTTTATCTGCTTATGCAAACTCGTTATCTACGCGAAACCTATCCGTCTGTTGTCTTTATCTGCAGTCTCTTTTGTGTACACAAACCGCGTTTCTCTCTCGTCACTAAAACTTCCGTGCTTTTTCACCGCGACAATATGTTTCTTCCATGCTTTCCCCTCCTTCTTTCCCTTTTTATCATCTTCATCGTTATCTTCACCTTTTAGTTTTAGTCTCTAATTATATGTTATTCAATTTCTGCCATTGTTGTTTAAATCTCATTGCTCAGCCATTATTTCTTGTAAGCTTTGCCGTCTGCTTTGCGGTTGCCATAACACTTAGCGGGAGCAACTCTGTGTTGTCTTCATGGCCAGTTTGCTACCTCATATTAATATATGTGATTTTTTTAAATTTCCACATCACACATATTTATTATGAATCATGCCATGGCCTTACAAAATCACCTGCGGAAAATTAAAGCTGACTGTACACAAAATGTACCAACCACACTTGCATTACTAAAACAAAAACTATCATGGAACTAAAGAAAACATAAATTTTCCATCTCTCTGGTCCCCGATACCGAATTCCAGGGTTGCGAAAACAAACTAATTAAGGACATACACAGGAGAAGGTGTTAAACTCTGGTAAATTTCCCCCCAACGTTTTTCCTTTGCACCACTCCCTTGGCCAACATATTTATTCATGGTCATTGCTTATGTGTCAAAGTTGAATGCAAACCAGCAGACGATTTTGACCCCAGGACTGGTGTGGAACACAAATGGAGAAAAGGTTCCGCAAATATTATGTAAAAATACAGTATAAAAGCATCCTTACATTTCGGTGCTAGGAATGTACTTGGAAAGAAAACAGCTTATCCCCTTAGTATATAAGTGATAAATATAAGGAGCAAGGAAGGCATTTGTAAGGTGAATCCAGTCTAAAAACATCTTTGCTAACATCGTAAAGGTCGAACGAAAAATGGTACTGCATTTCGGTTGCAGCGATGTTGGGACACGTGTTCAAATTTAGTATAAGGTAAACACATTTTTAACCTACATTTTAGTTATTTCGATAAATTATAAGTTATTACAACAGGTTAAAGATAAAATTATAAGGCAAATGAGAGCAAAGTGTTCCATGCATTATTGTGCTACGCACATACAAACACAGAAGCAAATTTAGAGTCTAACGTCTTCCTGATAACGGAAATAAACTTCCCCATTCAAACAAATTGGGTAAAAAGACATCTGCGTCCAAATTTGATTTAACGTAACCTGTATTCTTTGCAGAATTTCTGAAATTGTTGTCTCTTGTTACTAAAGCATGACAGCGACGTGTTCAAACGACGAATATATGCACATTGTGGCATTAATATTTTGATAATTTTTTGAAAAAGAAAAAATTGGTAAAAATTGTATACTTGGAAGATGGATTAATATCGGTACACGCGACATCCGGTCGCGTAGGTTTGCAAGTCATGCTGGGCTGTTAGGCGGAGTTCGAAAGCCTTGCTGACATAGCTGACAAAGCAGTGAGTCAGTCGCTACTTCGGCAGAGTTTCGACATTTAAACCCCGGGTTTTGGCCCAGGCCTGAGTAGTCTCGCACGTGCTACCGGAATCTGCGTCGCCCGATTCTCTGACGGCCACGTCTGTAATCTCCAAGAATGAACATCATAAAGCCATAAGCAGGAACCTTAGGCCAGGTGAAAGCCACAGTTGTCCTCGTATAACTAATTTCTCTTGGTTTTGGGTAGTTTGTATAGTAGTTATCGTTCTGTTGTGGATTCTAAAATAAATACTATTTAACCAGAACTGCATGTCAAATTTTAAATTAGGCCAAACCTGCCTGGTAACCCAGACCTTGTTAGGAAAATCTCCTTCCTGAGCTACCCCCCCCCCCCCCTTTCTAGTGACGTTCAAGGGAAAAGTGTAATTTTCGAAGCCGTTGGCGCACCCGTGAACGTTACAATATGCTGTTGCTCTGCAAGATGTAATGCAGTTGAAGCCAGGTGCTTATACAAAGCGCGATTTCAAGGAATATCACCAACTTCGAATAGGTATATTTTGAAGAGCTGAAAGGAGGCTGCAAGAAACAGGATTGATCAAAAGTGTACCTTCTAGTCGTTATGCTCCAGAGATTTCTGCAGACAGTAAAAACAAACCGTGCATAATGCAAGTGAAAACTTTCCGCAAACCAGTTCAGGAGTCATATCAAGGGATATGAAAATTAGGCGGGCATCAGTGTTGCGAAAACTTGGGCCGCAATAAATTCTATTCTTAACACCCAGAGCTACATCAGGCTCTATATGCACACGGCCATTAGACATCAGTATAGCAGCATTTGTAATAGTTATTACAACACTGAGATAGTGTTCTTGAGCAATCTGTAGTGACGAAGCACTACATGTAAATGTGAAAAATGCTAATAATGCAATAATTCTTCTATGATTACTATGTATTGCTTTTCTCACTCAAGGTTATTATACAAGTTTTGTGTACAGAAATGTAATCGATTAAATTACATTAATCATATGAAGTTATATAAGCATTTTTAAATGTTTTCCATTCTTCACGCAGTACGCTGAGACCTTCAATGTGAAGATTACTAATAAAAAACTCCTATAAAGGGTTCGAACCTACGGAATATCCGTTATGTTTGAGACAGACTGATATCGAGTTCACTCTTCCTCAAGCCTTTACTGACATTTATCACTTGAAATACTTGGGTATGAAGCTACTTCCTAGTCTGTTGAAATGTGCCCATTTATGTTACAACTCTTCGCAGTTTAAAGTTATCAGACGAGTACAAGAAATAATAATTGTACTTGACAAAATACAGCTTCAAAATAAATTATGGCTTTACAAATGCATCCTATTTTCAAGACTATAATTTTCGGATTGCTTAAATACAAAAACGTAGGATCATCTGAATCAATGGGTACATAAAAGGGAGACAACATGTTGATAAATGAAATGGAATCTCTTACAAAATAAATAATTAAATTTAATTAAAAATACGTAATTATTTTATTGAGTGTTTAACACATATTACAATGTGTAATAAAAGGTATAATGCTAAAGAAAGAGAAAACCAGTATTTACATACTAATTTTAATTGGAAACTAAAAGATAAAACTAAGAATTCATTATGGCGGAATGGAAAATATTAGGCAAAACTAATCAATACGCAAATTATAAATGCACATGTGCATGTATTTCTGAAACGCTTACACAATTCCCGTGCAGTACAATAGTTACTTCAATTTGATTTATAAGCTAGTTTATTCCGGATTGTCTGGAGTCTGCGTTCCCTGCTTAAAATAATAAACATCGCATATATCACATTTGTATGTGCAGCTCTGGAAACATGAAGAATCGATGATGACAGTTACAAATTTTAATTTTCTGTAAACATTTCAATGCAACGAGATAATGGGTTAAGAATATACCATTCAGTTTATTTGAACACATAAGCTTCAACAAAACAATTGTTTTCAGCTATGATAATATACCATTTTACATTTAAGTATATATATACTAGGTATACTTAGGGGTATATACACTTTATATATACAGTTCCGTTTGTGCATGTGTGGGTGTACGTGAAGAGCATAAACGAAAAACGAAGAGACTGTTAAAGAATCTAAGTTAGTATTTAGTTCCTTCATCTTTAAACAATGTAACACATGTAACACTAAGATTTTCAGGAACAATTCCTCGCTACAAACTACGAAGGCTCTTCTATAAAGAATTATCATAATTTTTACGCACATAATTGTGCGCACTAAAATTCAATCTTGTTATATTCATTTAGCTTAATGTGAAAAAACACGCCGTAGTAGTTTAATTGTTAGTACTCCTGGTTCCCGCCTGTGAGAACCAGGCAAATCCAGATATGTTCAGTATCCCCTACCACTGCAATGGAGGTAACATGCAGTTAAAGTTGATGTTAGAGGAAGATCCGGAGTTTAATTCAAACGCAATCACTGCTGATGAAACTTGGCTTCATCATTTTAATCCTGAGAGCAAACAGTAAACTCAGTGTGGAAATCTCCTTCATCACCAACACCCCAAAAAGCAAATGTGGTTGCTTCTACTGCGAACGTTAATGTCATCTCATTCTTTGATATTCATGGAATGGTTTATCAGCATGTTGTACCTGCACACACATCAGTAACTGGACAATACTACAGGGATGTCCTGAAAACATTGCAAGTCCATATCAGGCGCAAAAGAGCATATTTCCATGAAGCAGGCTGGATGCTGCACCACGATAAAGCGTGGCTACATATTGCCAATGTTGTTGCTGAAGATCTTGCAAAAATCAACGTGAAGTGCATCCCTCAGCCTCCCTATAGACCGGATTTAGCCCCATGTGACTTTTTTATTCCCTAACTTGAAGAAACGCCTTCATGGAAGGCATTATCCATCATCAGAAGCAGTGGTGAAGGCTGTGGAGGCGATTTTGAAGGATCTCTCAAAAATGGTTTCCAGCATGTCTTTGAAGACTGACAGAAACGGTGGGAAAAGTGCATCGCATTCAGGGGAGACTATTTTGAGATGGACCATCAAAGTCATGAGGATGAGTAAAGGTAAGTACATTGTCAATAAAATATTGCAAACATTCTTTATTGAACAGCCCTCGTACCCCTTACACGGGCGTTTTTATTTTGAATATCAGTTTTCTCAAAAATAGCTGACGATATTGATGAATATACAATGTTATTAAGATATATTATACCAAATGAGATGTAACGATATATTAAATTTTCTGAAAATAGGCTCTAAAGACCTTCATTCCAAATGACTGACATATCCAGTAAAGTATAAGAAATAGACAAAATCCTACTACACAAAATATTTATATTTTTAAATCATAGAAGTTATGTTAAATGCATATTTATATGGAGTTAAATTTCCCTGAGTTATTGATTGTTGACTTAAATATTGCAGTACAATTACAATGGAATTTCAAAGTGACATTTTAAGAGCAAATAACCCTTCAAAGATATAGCAATGGCTTAAGTCTACTGTGTGCCTCTATTCCCATCATAACTGCAAAGACACTAATTTCTATAAATGTTATCTCCTTAACACAAAATATATAAAAGAAATAGTGAGTTGACTGGTAGAGAAAAGGATGTGAACGTAGCATAACAAACTTCAAAGATGATGCGCAGACAAAATTCCTATTTTCAAATATGCTAAATAAATTCAAACTTTCAAACATGTTTTCTATTATAAACACAAAGTTTTGAATATCTCCTTTATGGTTCACACCTTCATACTTTCGTGTAAAACCACGACATTTTTAGAGAAATTTTGTTTTAAACTTCTATGCCATTATTGCATCGTAGCGTATATTTTGGACTGGTTTACTTTAATAGTTCGAAAAGGTGAGGTTTTAAAACATTTGAAATCCCTGTTTGTAATTTAAATATGTACTTTTTTCTTTGCATATCACTAGCTCAAAAGAATCCTTGCACTACAGGAACTTCAGAGATGCAGTTTTAACCTTGTATCAGATTTGACTGTTTTCGTTTAAGAGTTTAAGTTAGAATTTTGTAAACACTGGAGTAAAACATTATGAAGTCCATTACACCAGAGAATAAACGTGTACAAGGGTTAAAATGTCACATAAGTAATCCTTTTAATTTTAAGCACCTTAGCAACATAGCAACAATGGCTGGATGTAATCAAGAGCAATATCGTTGGGCTGTTGAAGGCATCGTAATTGCTGGGAATAGGTTCCTCGTTCAGTGGTGGGTGGCTAAGTTGAACGTAGTTCACAGATACGTGAATGAAATGATAACGAGGACTGACTGCTCAGGAATTTCTATTCGAAAATTATTTGTGACAATGGATATATAGGTACTTGTGCATAAAGTTTGCCATAGAGTTAAGTGCTGTAAATTCTAACACAAGTTTAGTCTTCTCTTAATTTATTTCGAAGCAACCTGCATAATTTTTCGTGGAAATAAAACAGTTTCAAATTACAGGTGTTTAACATGCTTTATGGCTTCTTTCTAGAGGATAATTGTAGTTTTCCTGGATTCGTATTGCTTTCCTGTCCCAAATTTTTATCAAATGTAATTGTAGCATCCTCTTAATTAATGTAGGTCAGAAAAGCATTTATTAGGTGGTTTCTTTCAAGAGATTTAGAACCCCTTGGTTTTGTTTTAATATACTTATTCCTCTGAATAGGAAGATGTTGCAAATATAACTGCAATGTTATATCTACCTGTGATTAGGCAGTACTGGAGGCCGCGCTACCAAGAGGTTTCAGAAGACCTACAGGTTAATACTATCGAGCTGACACATGTCTTGAGACATCTCCAAAGAGAGAAATCGAATGAGACACGGGAGCACCTGCAGCAGGCAGTTTAATACTCCAGCTTGGCAGTTGTTTAAACCAACTAATGCAATAGCTTTATTCTGATCAATACCAACCTTTGCATAACATGACGTGCAGGTCTCGGTTGAATATAGTTTCTTTTTTGCACAAAAAATAAACCAAGAATACCTGGTTACTCTATGAAATGTTACAAAAGGGGTTATTTAACGATGAAAAGACATTTTTAAAATGTAGCTTGGATTAAAACTCTCTGAAAGTACTAAATCTATAATTTTTATTGTCTAATCTTGTGTTTTGGCCATTATTTCAGATTAAAATATAAAAGCAAAATTTCCTAATTATATTGTACGTTAAATTATTAACAATATATTAGCTTAATAAATTTTAATTTAATCAGTATGGAAGGTGACAATTAAAATATCGTAAATATATCACAATAGATTTTGGTAGTTTATTTATGATTAAAAGAAGACCTGAAATAAATAGTATGCAGATAATAAAAACTATAACTGATAAAAAACGTTTATTTGAAAAAAGTTAATTTAATATTACAACAATACTAGATGCAGTGACTAATACATTCCAAAAGGTATGCACAACATATCTACTGATATCTCTAGTACTCTTGACGAATAATAAACAAATTATAAATAGATACCTAAGTACTCTGATGGTTTGCAAATTTTACGAAAAAAAGAGAATTCAAAGGCTTTTTAGCATATCCTGGCCAAATACCAATTCAGACCTAAGACACCTTTTCAGCTACTGGTGGTGCATTGGTGCTATCATAAAATGTGTAAAAATTTTCATACCAATAAAAATGAATGTCTTAAAAATTATTAACTCCATACAAAATATTTTATGACCTGTATGCCTTAAATAGACTTTAATTCTTTGTATGCTTTGAACGTTAATTCCTATGCAGTAAGATTTTCCGTATCGTTTAGGATTTACCAGTTATCTCTGGAAAATGATTCATAAAGATGACTTCTGAACCAATTCTCAGAAAATCCTCTATACATGTTTCATTTGTCATAAAAAACATCAAACACTGTTATTTTAACCAAATTCTTTAGAGTAAGTTTTGAGAACATCAAAGTTTGAATAACTTCTTCACTTAATGAGTAATTTGGTTTGAGCAACCTTTTTGATAAACTTCTTGAGGCATCTTTGGAAGATCGCAGCATTTAAACAATTTTCGTTTTCGAATTATGCTGTTAACAAGCACACGCACAGAAACCTCTGAAGAATGTATATAAACTATATTGTCGGCGACGTTTCACTAGCAAATTGGCGCCAATCAAGAAGGTGAATGATATTATTGATAACCACGTGGTATAGGACTTTAAATGAACAGGAAGAAATGGATACGGCATAACAATCGCCATAGCAGCGAAAATTAGAAACAATTATATCTAAGACGTTTCCAGAGTAAATGTAGACACAAAATTCTTGCTACTGAAATTGTAACACGTGACCAGCAAACCAGCACGAACATAATCGCATTTTTACCCGCCTTAGTGGTGTGGAGGTTAGCGTGTCTGCTTCACAATCAAGATGTTCCGAATTCTAATCTCTGTCAGGTTGGGTTATCTAGATGAGATTTTCTCCGGGATTTTCCCTGATACTGAAAGATGAATGTCGGGTAACTCAAAGCTCTATGGAGCATTTTATGCTACCATTTGAACATCTTTTATTTCCCCTGATTCATTCATCGTCTGATATGGCGTACGTTGGAGGACGTTTAGGAAATGGAATGCTTATGTTCAATACAAAAAAAAAATGTCTTCCTTGTAATACTTGTATGAGTTACCAATTGCCTGTATATTGACTAAATTGTTTCCATCATTTTATTCATATGGTTATTTGTGTTTAAGCGTGCTTGGCTTCGTATATCTCTGTGTATGCGTGGTGCCTGTGTGTGTTGTAAGTATTTGCAATTACATAACACCTTTAACGAATACTTAACTATGTCTAAAAGATATGTAATAGACGGCAATGCTAATAACATAGTCCCAAACTCACCTTCACTGTTAACATTATAATCCCCTGTAATTAATTTGAGCTTAATAAAGGCTTTAGTTGCCGTTGAGCCAAACAACAAAAGTTTTAGTGTGTCATCAGTAATAAAGCTCTCAGAAGGGACATTAACAACAGTAAAGACTGAAAACTGGAAAAATCAGTTAATCATTATGGACGCTCTTTAACTCCCGGGATCTTAGCTTCCAATTCTATAATGGGCGAGAAGGGTCTCTTAATTTTGCTCAGATGTCTCCAGGAGATGTTCTATGATACGGAAGCACCGGCTTTATTTCTCTTCTGAAAGAAATCGTGCTAAGACATTTAAAAGGGAAAGAAAAATCCATTGCCCTCCGCCGGGTATTAAACCACGCTGCATGGTAAATTGTAGGTTTAGAATAAAGAACAGAATATATTGTCATTTCCTGAGGAATTTCAGCAATTATTGGATGATGATGACCACGATGGCGGTAGTAGATAGTACCGCTGGCAAATTTCACATTTCAAATCCTCAACTTGCTATTCGTTGAAGGAAATATGTGCAATTAAGTGAAAATGGCTTTTCCTGTTTAAAGAAGCTTTGTAAATACAAAGCGTTCAAGTTTGTTGGTTTTATAAGCTGTAAAACAGGAAGCCAAGTGATAACTAAATGCCACTTCTTCCCAAATTTACTTTTCGGTGAGTTTATGTATTCCTATGGCTTCATAAGTTGTCTGTGGCATCTGTCATTTGGGGATCCAAAAATCTGTCTGGAGTCTCCATTACTGGGCAAAGGGACAGGTAAACTCTTGATGATGACAGCTGCCGTAAAAGTTCTTAATCTACCTATGAGTACCTTAGTGGACCTTGAATTCCCTTTATGAATGGGTAAATATTTACCCTTATTTTCCTCTTTTTTTCTTAAAAAAAGAAAGATGTCTATAACTTCTATCCACTACAACAGTTCGATTTTGTAAACGTTTTATTCATTGAAGTTGTCGATCATGTAGGTTCTTATTTAACGTAAAAATTCCATGAAATATTTTTCAGGGCTTAAAGTAAATCTATTGGATAAGCCCATAATGTCCATCTCGCGAAATTCACTTGGAATAAATGAACTTGAATTACTGAACAATCAATATTCATTCATGTCAGAATAGTGTAGTGGATTTAATCTCCTTAAGTAACGTTTCTTTCCTTTTTTAGTCAAAAGGGCGGAAACAAAATATATGTTGTACTTGCATGTATTTTTCTACTTCACAGACACACTCCTCTTGGGATTGAATGCTCTCTGCTTCTTTACAAATCTCTTGTCCGGCCACTTATCACATATGCTTCCCAGGTATGGTGTTCGGCTAACAACACTCATCTCCGAAGGCTACAGGTCCTGCAAAATCGATTTATGCGCATAGCCACGGATGCCCCTTGATACGTAAGAAATCAACAACTGCATAAAGAACTTGGTCTCCTTCCTCTTCACCAGTACATACGTCAGATCGCCTCTCGCTTCTTCTCAAACCTGCCAGATGTTCCAGGAGCTGAGATGTACGACATCGGCGTACGAACCCGCCAGCCCACGCGCCTGAAGAGACGACCCCCGCAGGATCTCCTCCTTAGTGACTCTGATTGAAAAAACTATGAATATTGTTTCACAATGACTGTTGTTCTTATCTCTTTGATTACTTGTTTGTTTTAATTAACTTATTTTTCTCTTGTTTCACAGTGTTAAGAAGATAATAGGAGCCAACTTGGTTTTCCTTACATGTTATTATATAGTTCATAGAGATTCAATTAGCCAACAAGGATCTGTAAAGCATGTACTGCTGATCGATCATTGAATAAAATAAAAAATAAAAAATAAAATGTATTTTTCTAATCATTCTTCTGCAAGTTGCGAAAGTTCTGCTTCATTTTAATTCAGACAGGAACTTGTAAAAATTAGTTTACTATATATTTCGTGCCCGCCTCGATAGCGCAGACGGTAGCGTATCTGCCTCACGTTCAAGAGGTCCCGAGTTCGAATCTTGGTCAGGGCGAGTTACGTGGATAAGGTTTTTTCGGGTTTTCCCTTATCCTGATAAACGAATGTCGGGTAACTCTAAGCTCCATGGACCGCGAACTCATTTGAGCAACACTTCACCCATTTCATTCATCGTCCGATATGACTTAACGTTGGAGGACGTAAATTATAAATATTCATGTCAGAATAGTGTAGTGGTTTTAATCTCCTTAAATAAAGCTTCTTTCCTTTTTTAGTGAAAAGGTCGGAAAAAAATGATATGGTGTACTTGCATGTATTTTTCTAATCATTCTTCTGCAAGTTGCGGAAGTTCTGTTTCATTTTAATTCAGACAGGAACTTGTAAAAGTTAGTTTACTATATATTTCGTGCCCGCCTCGATAGCGTAGATGGTAGCGTGTCTGTCTCAAGTTCAAGAGGTCCCGAGTTCGAATCTCGGTCAGGGTGAGCTACCTGGATAAGGTTTTCTCGGGATTTTCCCTTATATCATCCGATATGACTAAACGTTGGAGGACGTAAATTAATATATATTAATTTATTTATATATTTATTTATTAATGAAAGTAGCTCAACACAAAAGGCTTAAAGGATAGGGAACCTTTCTAGAATTTCTCACGCTTTAACGGGCTGTTTTAAATTCCGTTCTCTTTACATGTGCAAGAGAAAATGAAACCAATAATAATTGCATTTTTGATGAAATAACAACAAGGATGTTTCATAAATTATTAATTACGCAAAATGGACATAAATCCTGTGCTTCAACGAGATCTAATCTATGGTGTAGTAAGATTTTGTCTACCATATATGCAAAAGTCATTCAGAATGAAGAAAACTTCATAAACTATCCCTGAAAAACGTCTGATGTTGTCACCTTGGCATCCAGAAATAAATACTCAGTACTAAAATGTAAATTCAAAGGATGCAATCCAACCAATTAATGGATCCGGAATATACCACATAAGTTTTAAGTATTGTGAAAAATGCTACATAGATCAAAATAAAATAAACCTAAACACCAGAATCAAAGAGCACTTTAGAAACATCAAATTAAAGCAAGAGGACAAGTCAGCAGTATCACTTCATTTTGGAACCCACATACGATATTACTAAAAGGATTGATAAACGAAAACAGACTGACAATGTGCGAGAACATATTCATGTGGACAAATAAGGACCGAGTAATGAACTTCGAAATCTCAAATAGATGATTTGACAAAGAAGTTCATAGACCGTCCACAAGAAGGCGTGCCGTGGCTGAGTGGACAGACCGCTCGACTCTCATCAAGGTGGCCCGGATTAGATCCCAGGCGACTGCAAAGTGAGATTTGTGGTGGACAATAGGCGTTGGGGCGGTTTGTTCTCGCGATACTCCAGTTTTGCTCGAAATTTCATTCTACTGGTGTCTCATTTTCATCTCATACATCGTCAGTGTCAGCACCCGCATTGCCGTATGTAGTAAAAGCGAGCGTTAAACACTACACATGTCGTTCCTACCACCAGAGAGAAGAGAGCAGACGACAACAAAAATCTACCTTAAAGAACCCCTTAGTAAGGTGTAACAATTTATTCAGAATTATCAGACCAAGCTTTTTAAAGTAAAATCTATCGAAACATGTTATATGCCAAGGACAGATTCCAATAAGGGAATTATTTTTTTAAAATATTCGTGTCACATTTTTGGAAGTCAAGCTATCAGTTAACGATCAGTTATAACGATTTTCTTTTTCCTGTTTGCTCCTAGGTCCATGGAGCTTACAGTTACCCGTCATTTGTCTTTTGGGATAAGGAAAATCCCAGGAAAAACCTTATCCACCCTGACCGAAATTCGAACTCGGGACATCTTTAACGTGAGGCAGACATGCTACCATCTACGCTATCGAGGCGGGCAATCTTTATGACGATGATACAAAAAGGAATTAATAAATGTATAATCCATTATATCAGAACGTATCAGATTGCTATTCCTACAGAGCGTAGGTATCTTATCTTTTATGTTAAATGGTCTGCTTTATAAGAGACACAGTCATTATCTCTTCCTTACTACAAGAACTTCATTAGAAGCTCATTTTCTAAAAACTTAACAAGACAAATTACTAACAAAGTCGATGAGTAACTAAATTCAGATGTTGGTTCTATCATAAAAAATTAATTATTCAGAGTATAAGTTGTTAAAATTATTGGACAAAAGAAGATATATTTATTTACAGAAAAAATGATAATACTGTAGGGGATATGATATTTAGAAGTGAAGTTATTAATGCACTGAACATTTCCGTAAGAACTGAACTACTATTAACCGCTCTACCCTAAATAGTATATAAGTTAATAGTTTTCGAAATGAAATGGTGCGAATTACAGAATACAAACAATTTTAAGAAATGTTGTTCTTACATTAATAAGATGTGTTCAAATGACAGATGAAATTCCAATAAAAAGCTTTTTTTTTTTCTTTTTAGTGGTAATCTTCAAAATTCAATTTTAACTTAGATATTTCATTTTGATCCTATACTTTAAGTGCTACACAATTATTCAGAATGGTTTTCAAAACGCCAAACTTCACAGTTTCACAAACACCTTGTCTCCCTTTAGGATGAAAATGACGCTGTTTATAATCCACCTTAGGATATTATATTTGCAAATGTGATCCACATGTGTCACAAGACCTTCAGACAAAGGGATTACATTACAGGAGGATTTCGCCAAACCACAGTAGGCATCTAACGCTGAGTATCACAAGTAAAATAGGGTAGACTGTTATGTATCCACTTCATACTGAGGAAATACTCTTATGATATGAAACCACCTTGGCTCTGACAATAGGTAAAGTAAATGCGATTTTCTTGTATAACATTTTCTAAGCCGTAAATAAAAAATATCTTAGGTAAAAGGTATACTAATAGATAAGAACAAGAAAACTGAATAATGTTTAAAATAAACTTAACACTAGTTGAACTACCAACTTTCCTCACGTTGATAGCGTTCCATTCTGATAATCATCGTCTTTGGCACACAAATCTTACGCAACTTCAACTTGTCTTTAATTCTGCCAAACACGGGACACATCAGCATACTCCTTTTGAAATCAGGTTTCGGTTCCCCCCATCTACTACCTTGACTAACAAATGGTCTTTTTTCAGTTGTTACCTGATAAACTACCAGAGAAGGGTATCCAGCAACTTTGGAGTACAGTTTTTAAACATCTCTCGCACGACCATGATCGCCGGGCTTCACGCTATATCGCTGACCGCCAAGCGGCTCCTTATGCTGTAGGGGACTTGGTTCTACTTCGCAACTACCCGTTGAGCAAAACGAGTACTTCATTTTCAGCTAAACTCGCCGAACGCTATTCTGGAGCATTTCAGGTTATCCGTGCTTTACGCAATGTTTCCTTTCAGCTCCGCCACCGCGCCACTGGCCGTTTTACCACTGCTCATACATCACAAATTAAGCCTTATACACCTGCTCCTAATTAATGCATTCTGTTTCAGTATTTCCGAGATTCCTCGGTGGGCACGTAACCCTTTTCTTTTGTGGTTTTCCCAAGCACCTGTATTTGTATCCTTTTTGCTAGTTTTCTCTCCAGGCGCTTGGTATTTTTCTTTCTCAGTGTTGTGGTTCCATGCCCCATCTTCTTTCCTTTCCCTTGTTTGTCGCTCTTTGTGTTGTTCCTTCTTTTGCTTTCCTTCTTCTTTTCTTGTATGGGTTTTATGTGTTTTTGTCCGGACTTTCCCCTTTCCCTTTTGTGTGACCGTTTTTTTTTTTTTTTGTTTTATGTTTCATTGTAGTACCACTAGCTAGTTTTTTTTTTTTTTTTTTTTTTTTTGCTATACCATGTTATAAAGTTATGTACAATTGTACCCCTTAAGAATGTTTTAGGTGCGCCTTTTGTTTGTATTTTTAAGTCTGTTTTCTTGTCTTTTATATTGTATGTATGTATATATATATATATATTTGTCTGGTTATTTACATACTCTCAATCTCCCTTTTGTAGCTCTTGTCCTTAACTTTTATTGTTATTTCTGCCTTGCATTTAATTGCGCTTTTGCACTTAAATTTTGATGCATTTTTTGTATACGTGCGTTAACTCCAAAGATTGCATTCGTATTTAATGTTTTATTGTGACCGTTTCCAGTGTTTCCTACGCCCTTCTGCTGGTCCTGTGCTGATCCTGCTCTGCTTTTCTCTTGCATGCAGCCTCCCGGTTGCTCTGCGTACGCCTCCCTCTCCGCTTGTGGCAGCTTCGTCGGCAGGGGCAGAATTGCACCTGATCATTGCACCTGATCACTTCTAAAGACTTATCTACTTCGTGCTATTACTCCCCCCAGCTCCTGAGCTATATTGGTGATCTCCAGCTCGTTAGACTACCAGCCATGCTGCCTAGTTACATCTAGTCTCTTACGAGTTCCGTTGCAGAGCGCTAGGAAGTGCTATTTTCACCTGCAGAAGGAGCCAAAAGCTTGGAAAATTCCTTGACGCTGCACCGGGGGGATCGCCCTGAACTTGTCTGGGAGGCTCCGGTACAAGAAAGAGGACTTCTGATATGGATCTCGGACACTGAACATCGCATCTGCACTTCGTCGCTCGGTACATAGGAACATTGGAAACAACATTGTTTGGCTTCGCTTCATTATGTAAGTTCTGGAAAAAAAACATCTAAATTTCTATTCCAAATTTTTCCCTGTGTTTCTAGCGTCAATTAAGACAAAGTTCGTGGAGCTAGTGCACTTTAAACAACAAAAGAAACCCTGAAGACTTTCAATGCAGTTAAAGAAATCATAAAATATATCCAGTGGCAAGGATAATTAATTGACATGTTGCTAAAGATTTGAAGTCAAGAGAAATTGTATATTGTTATATTTGAAATTTTAAGAGTATAAAGATATCGTTATAATCATTTAATTTTGAAATACTTTGTGCCTTTCCTTAACCATCCTATACGGACCTCTGGTAATTTAACGCTTCCACGTTTTAAGTCATCCCAGAAAACGGTACAAATGCAAACATGTAAACCATGCAACATTGTTGCCACAGAGAATGTTGATTCAAAAATTGGTCCAGAACCTCTATTACTGGTTTAATCTCGTATCATACCTCCACCATTCTGTCTCTCACTCATTCTTTGTCTGCGCCATGGCTGAGTGGTTAGACCTCTTGGCTCTCCGGAAGGTGGCCCGGATTGGAACCCAGGCGACAGCAAAGTGAGATTGTGGTGCACAGCACGGCGCTGGGGCGGATGTCCTCCAGTTCCTCCGGTTTTTCCCGCCTTTATTCCACCAATAATTGCTCTTTTAATATGTTTCCTTTCCTCCACTTTGTCCTCATTCCTTTTATCTACTTTCCTTTCATATTTCGGGGACATCTCTGGATTTCTCTCTTTAATTCATAGCTGTGGCTCCCTCACTGACACGTAAAATAACATAAGGGACAGAGACACTATAAATGAATAAGGCTGTGCCCTATTCCAAGAAAAGAAGAAGAAAAATGAGAAATCTATTACTAATTATATTTTAACCATGATTAACGAAAAATCTAAGCCCAAAGCTTATCGTATTTTTTAAAATTTAGAATAACTTTGCAAGATGATACTTTGCACATTCTGTTTTAAAGGCACTGACACAGAAATATATCATACATTTCCATTCGTATTAGTTTTTCTGACCAATAGTGTTTACTTTATATAGCTCCTTCAAACATTGTTACAAAATCATATTCTTCTTTCAACTCTTAAGTTTTTTGCGATATACCTTTATATCAGGAGGTAACCACACCCTTAATTTTAGAGATGAAAGAATGCAGGAAGCTCAAATGTCAGCAAAATCTCTAAAAATATGTGTTTTATTTCTGGAGATTTAAAACTTAAAAACTTAAAAAATGACAGCGTTGAAGCTTTCCTAGTGCAGTCATAACTACGCAACTTTTATTCCGAATGCACAGAACTTCATAAGATATTCGAAGATACGTATTATGTTAAATTTATTATTCATGAAAATAACTTTAAATACATTTAAAAGCAAAGAAAAACCAACATATTTTCCATATGAATGTTAGATGGCACGTCTTCTTGATTTCGTGCCGCACACTTCAGATATAACGGAATTCAGTACATACTTGATATTGAAACAGTTGGTTTTCTTTAAGCCCAAAACATAATTATTGTTTTCCTGTGTTATTTTAAATTTGCGTTAAAAGTTAAATACAAATTGTTATAAATTGCTAAAATAATTATGTTATGTTGTGAACGAGAAGATCATTGAAGGCCACGCCCGCCTCGGTAACGTAAATGGTAGGGTGTCTGCCTCACGTTCAAGAGGTCCCGAGTTTGAATCTCGGTCAGGGTGAGTTACCTGGATAAGGTTTTTCCGGGGTTTCTCTTATCCTTAAAAACCAATGTCGGGTAACTCTATGCTCCATGGACCCTGGGCACATTTGAGCATCATTTCTCCCATTTCATTCATCGCCCGATATGACTTAACGTTGGAGGACGTAAGTCACAAAAAAAAAAAAAAATACTGAAGGCCATGGATGTCTTAATATGTGTGGAGGCGTTTTTTGCTAACAAAAATCAATAATCTCTCGCTATCTCTCTTATGTTGCGGCAGTTCTTTCTCTCGCCTCACGGCTGCACGTACCTGGGTCGACGTCGGGACTCCTTCCTCGGTCTCCACGTCGTCGTCGGCTCCTTGCTTTACCCTTGGCTCTAGTAGTCCTGCATGGACTACTTTTTTATTCTCAGGGTGTTAAGGTTGAGACAACATAAACATACGATAATCTCTGAACTGCTTTAATTTGTCCTTACTCTTGTGAAACCCGGGCACCTTCAAATAACTGCACTTTCGGCGGACATTTTATAATTCATTTTACTGGACGCGGCACGTCGTCGGGCACACCAGACGGATGTATACAATACACTTGATTGCAATGAGCAATGAAGCAAAATGAGACCGATTGGTGGTTTCTATTTCTACCTTCTTATATACACAGTATGGCGTCACAAGGAAAAACTAAGATAATATTGACCTGTGTAACTGTACAGCAAAATAGCTAGCATACCATTCTATTGTCTAACATCCGCTCTTTCTAGACTGTCGTTCGGGAGTGCAGTGTTTGTCACGTATATCTGCCCAGGTTCGTTACAATATTTTACATCAAAGTATACAATTTTACTTTCACAAACATTGCTAGTTACAGTTCTAAAATTTATGTATAATTATTAAACATATTACATCATTAAATGAATAATTGACCCGAGGACCAAAGTTCCTGTTTCAATGTAAAAATGACGAAACAGGAACAAGACAAGTTTTTATGTCAGTGCAAGGATCAGGAAAATTTTATTAAAAATTTTTATCTTATTGTTATATTTAGTGAATATATTGTGTGAATGAATAATTAACTGAATTAACAATATAAAATAATTTTCGGCTCTTAAATAAAAATATTTATCACGCTATTTAAGAATTATACTACAAGTTTCACCTCAACTAGGGGCAGAATAACACCCATCTTCAATATTTGTCAGACCTAAAGTTTCGAGATATGCTATGCACACATCTACACAAACATATAAATACTATATATGAATATATTTTCAAGAAAAACTTATTTTTCGAAACGCAAAGCTAATATTTTTGTAGAAATCTCGATGTAGAAGTGCAATAATTTATGTATTAGAAGTACGTGTTAGATAAATTGGACTAACTGCTTTCTGGACACTACCACAATGTTCTTTGACCTTCACTAATTCATCAATAATATTCTTCCATATTTTTATTCAGGCATCTGAAATTGATCACGAAAACAAATACTTTAATCTATTTTGGTTGTAGGAAACTTGAGGAAAAAATCTGATGTGCTCACAAGAATTTCTCTACTTTGTTTACAAACTATTCTCACAAACACTATTTATTTCGAGTTAACCAGGATAAACATCTACAGTGGTGAGCTAATTACGGACTTTCTTGAGGGGTAAGAAGAATAAAGGGTAAAGTAACTTTTAAGAGAGTCAACATTTTAAAGCTATTCGCCCTCCATCATCGTCGTCGTCATCGTAATTATTGTGTTTCAAATGGGAAGGTGTTTGTCCTTAAGCGCTACTAGGTGAGCAACCAATGGGAGTCCTGCGGTGTTGTTGTATTGCATTCTCACCAATTGGTGTGTGAGGAGCGCCAACCTAAACAATCTGTACGAAATACTATTCGAGCTAAAACAAAAATTCAGATTTTGCCGAAACTGATCCATGTGGAAGGTAGAGAGTAATGTATCTAACATAACCATGAAAATCCCATATTTTTAGCTCAAATAGTTTTTCTAATACAAATAAATAAGCCACTATTACCTGTATTATAACAATAAATCGCGACGTAAGCACTGTATGAATATCATTATTGGTTGGCATGTATGCGTGTACGTATATTTGTAATTACTCAGAACTGAAACGTAAATGTTTGACTTCACGTTATAAAAGAATTACTTTGAATAAGCGAGAGGAAACAATAAATTCCTGCTGCCCTGGCAGAACGTGTCTGGTCACATATCTTTGCTTATGAATGGTTCGTAATCTTCATTTACTCTAGAGAGTTCAAAGTGGTTGGTGTGTATGTATGTACATATACTTTTAATTACTCAGAACTAAAATTTAAACTACTGACATGACGGATAAAAGAATTACTGTGAATAAGTTAAGATTTTAAATTCGAGAAAGAGCAAGCATTTCATTTCCTGTTAGCCTGTGGAATGTTGTATGCTTATGTTTATGAATGAATGCTGGATAAGAAGTGTTTATTTACTCTGGAGAGTTCAGATCATCATTCAGTTGTTCTTTGCACAACAGTAGAGTAAGAGTTCAATAGGGCAATGGCTTCTTGCGGTGAAATTAGTGGTGAGTCAAAAAGGCAGGTATTGCGAACTCAGGCTCGAAGTATAATTTTTAAGGTGTACACGTTGTTCAAAAAATTTTCGGGAGCAGAAACTAAAAATGAGTTATTGCAAAGAGTACTACCGTTTAAAAACACGGACAAAGTGTATCAGCTGGATCAACTTGCAATTGAAATGGGATACGAAGTAATACGCCTCCCACCTTACCACTGCCAATATAATCCAATTGAGTTGGTGTGGACTCATATAAAAAGGGGGATAGCAAACAGAAGTAATACCTTTAAACTGATGGACGTTAAACTACTTGTTCACGAATAAATTGACAAGGTAACGCAACAGGACTGGGAAAACAGCGTAAGTCATGCAGAAAACCTTCAAGAAGACAATTTTAAGAAAGAAATAGCACGTGGCGAGATTTTGGCACCTATAATGATAAATTTGCGAGACTCAGACGATGTAGACAATGACAATGACGAATTGTCTCTTAACGGATGTGACATTAACAGCGATATGGATGAGCCAGTGGCGGTTCCATTGGATTAGAAAAACAGGGAATTCATAAACTATAACTATAATTATAGTATTTAAAAATATACATAATTTTCGAAAATGCTTTTTCCAATTTTGATTTTGACAACTGCATCATTGTAAACGTTTATAAAATATAATTTCTGCGTCAAGGAGTCCTGCATGTTGGGTGAGTGTGCGAGAGAGAGGGAAATACAAAAGTAGTGGGGTAACAAGTTGGCAACGCTGAGTGTGATACGGCATCTGATTAGCTGGACTCCAGAACTCTTCCCATTTGAAACACATAGTAGATCTAGGACTTAACATAAAAAGCCAACTGGACCATAAATTAAACATACTGTGGAGGAAAAACCGCATTTAAGTGCAAACTATAAAAAAAAAAAATTGTTTGAAGGGGTAAAATACTTTTACCTTCCAAAAGCATATACTCCTCTGTAGTAAGACTGCATGCATAATACAAAAGGCAACAAATAGTGTTCTCAGCTTTGTTTTCCTTCCCTTCTGACTTTCTTTTCCCGTGAAAGCCTGCATGTATAAATGCATGTTACAGCCGCTAGCAATGTCGAGACCCATATCTTCTTCTGAAATCCCCGTGGACTCCGCCTCTGGGATTGCAACTGAAGCTGAGGTAACAGTACTCGTATACTAACTGTTTGAATGTACGCGGTAAACACCCACGACAGTTAAATAAGACCCCATAAAAACTTATAGCCTCAAGGACCACGAAACATCCTTTCTGCTTCTCGGCAACATACGAATTTTTCTTTCCGTTTGTATGCCTTCCGTTCTTTTTCCGCTGTGCGCTAACTGCTAATCGGACAGTTTGAGTAGAAGGGAACCGGATGTTCCTCCTTAAGCTCTCAAAGGGACAGCTAGGATAATAACAAACAAGAGGTGCTCAAAATAGAAGTACAGTCACATCAGAAAGTGAGAAAAGAAATTTAATTGCACAAATAACTGATTAAAACTTCCATATATACGAACGTATTAACCAACGCATTTGCGTTCTGTATGTGTAGTGGCTAGGAAGTTCCTCATGATTCTCCTTGAGCTATTTTCCATGTGTAGTTTACTTTACTTCGAAAGAGTGTGGCATTTCCAGATAATGGCAGGGGCACCATTACGTTATCATCATTTTATTTTATTTTCTTCTTGATATGTTTAGTGTTTATAAATCCAGATATCAATGATTTGTACGTTATGCAGATTGGTAAAATCAACGTGTTGCCCTCAAACTGAAAGCAGTGCAGGCAGGACTGGTGTCATTATGGAATTATGGTTACTGCCAATATCATTACAAAATGATCGCCGTCAGAAGCCTCCTTCATCTCGACCTCCCAGTGTCATGTACGAGTAAGTCGGGAACACCAACAAACCCTAGTGCGGTCTTAATCTTAAGTGTTTCATGTAAGTCTATGTAATTCTTATCTATAGAGCATACCTGGGGAACAGTGCTTCCAAGGTTTCCAACCATTCCTCTACCTACCCTCGTTTCGTGATCTCCAAAGCTGAAATCCCACAGAGGAAACAAGTTCCATTTAAAATAAGACCTTAAGCTTTCCTGACGATGAATATGCTCAAGTTGTTCTCGGGAAGCAAGCCAGGTGAAAAGACGATTAGAAATCGACGTTTCGGGAGTGTGCATTTCTCCCATCTTTAGAAAATTTATCCAGTGATTCATTTAATAAATATTCTGATGCTGAGAGAGATGCACACTCCCAAAACGTCGATTTCTAATCGTCTTTTCACCTTGCTTGCTTCCCGAGAACAACTTGAGTAGATTTCACTTAACCAGCATATACGTGAATGTGTTCTAATAGCTATTTTGGGTAATAAGAGGAAGGCAAGTCTATTTATACTTTCGGATTACTATTCCCCAGGCCTGCTATAGAGATAATTTTCAAGTTTCATATGTCTGAAATATTGTTATAAGAGAAATAAACTACAACAATTTTTAAAAAGCTTTTTACCACATATTACTAATATTATAATACTTATTTTCCCAGAGGTTATGAAAGTGTATCACTTCAGAATTTTTGGTTACATACACTGAAATGCAAATACCACATTATTTAGCAAGGATTGTATTTTGCAATTCTCATATACCAGCCAGATATCGAGGCAAACACATTTATTACACCATCAAAAGGTTTTAGGCTATAATCCCAAGAACTGAACACATGCAACTAGGAAAATCACCTCAAAGGTGCATACAGTGAAGAAAGCAATTATGAGTACACTCCACATGATATGCAGATTGACGTATGAGATTAATTTGATTCTACTACATCATTACTTAAGCATTTAATATATCCAGGTTCGCTATGCTCACATATTAATAACAAAAATGCATTCAACTTCTTAAATAGTCCAAAAATGCTAAAATAACTAAACTTTGCTCATCAAATATTTCACAGTGATTTAAAGTACACACAATTACAAACTTGTGACATTCAATTGTACCTCGTTCATAACTTAACATATTGGAGACAACAATGTTGCAATGTTTTAAATATGTTGAGAAACAAAACTAATTTGAAAACCCACAAATTTTATACACTTCTTTTGAAAATGTTTATTGGTTTGAAATTTACTATCATATGTTTTAAAAGATGGATCAATCATACAACTTAAATCTACAACCTAAAGCCTAAATTAGTCTAGTTGCTCTTCATTACTCAGAAGTTTTGAAAACATGTGTTCCACCTGGGGAAGGAGAAAGTTATTAACCTTATTACATATTGCAACTGCAGAAACATTTGACACAAACTTAGCATTTACATAATTGAGATTACTATAATTTCCTGCACTGTATTTCCATATGAGTTAATGAATTACTCCCAACCAATGCATGCTGGAAATGCATGCATACCTATGAGCTCCAGTCTGGGGTGACACAAGCAAGACTAATCTCCCCCGACTGCAGGTATTACAAAATAGGGTGCTGCGTACAGCTACAAATGTTCCATGGTTCATCAGAAACCAACAACTTCATCACGAGTTTGGTCTTCTACCAGTTCACCAGTACATTCGCCGGCTGGCACGACCTTTCTTTTACCATCTCCAGCAGGTCCCTGGAGATGTCACCTATAATCTCGGCGCTCGCACTCGCCAACCAACTCGCCTCAAGCGTAGACTGCCACAAGATCTTCTCCTGAATGACCTCTCCAGTACAGACAACCCAGACGAGTGATACCTATCAAACTTAAAGTCCTCAATTTGTGTTATAGTGATCCTGCCATATTTAGCTGCTAGAGGAGTCGTTCTTGGCTACCTCAATTTTTGTGTGTACTGTTACGAAAAAAAGGACATTTTCAGAAAATATAAGCTGCATTTATCTTTGCTAAACGTTTACTAATGTTTCTGTACCAAAAATGTTTACGGTTACCTCGGGTTTTAGGAAATTACGAGTACCTAATTTTTATAAATATAAGAGAGCCTAGTTACATATGTGTAATACTTCTTGACTGAACATTAAACATGAAAGACTTACGAAAGCCTTTCATATCCGGCATTACAATTTCAGAAATTGTTACTTGTGATACAATCAAAAGCTGTTTTATTATTGCTAGTGCATCATATTCCCCAAGGATTTTTTACCTTAATGTAATGACAATTAGTATGTTTTATTCTAAACTAAGGTGGTTAATGAAGCATGTAGTAGTAGTTTTATTCTAATATTTTGACATCTGTAATATGAATGTTAATCACGATTTTATTTTCTATAGCAATCTGACTGCAGCGCCGATTAAAACTTTGCTGATAATCTTAATGTTACACCTCCAGGGGCAACACTCCATGTGTTTACCTAAGCACATTTTACGTGCGCAGAAATTAAGCAGATAATGCGCTGATTTTGTGAGGAATTGACACTGGATTTAGCCTAACTCCTATTGTAAACGGGCGATCATCGAACAAATGATAGGCGGCGAGTTGCGGCGTGGCAAATGATACTGGTGTTAAACAACTGGAAAGAGATGTGGGCGCTAATTGAGGCATAAAGTCGACAATGTGGTACCGCACCTTGCATGGTAGAAAAAACAAATGCGGAACAGCTCTAGGGAAGGAAGAAAATTCAGAGAAGAGGTACATAATAGCTGGCCATTGCATTAGAGCGTCCTAAGAACTAAGGCTATTAAACTAAGTCCTTTTACTTTGCTTGTCTCTTAAGGAGCTTCCAGTTGGAAAAGTTTCTCTTTCGCGATATTTAGCAGAAACGGCAGCTTTGAAAGTATATTTGCCGTCGGAACTTCCTTTTGCCGAGCGGTTAGAAAATATTACTTACAGTCAAAAATGTGCAAGAATATTGCAGTTAATGTCATTTTGTTGCATTATGAATACCGGATACAATGTGACTGTTCAGTTTTTTATTTGCTAAACTTCCTTGGCCTTTTTCATCTTGAGCTCTATAGTTATTCCTCGCTGAACTGCCTGCTTAGTTTCCAGTTGACCTACGTTGGCTATCAGTTTTTAATTATTAAGTACACTTTCATTTACTTCCATGTTACTTTCACACTTTGTGGATACATTCTGACTGTAATTGTTTCAGTTAATACACTGCTTACAAAATCCATAGAACACTTTAATTCTGCGTTAAAACTACCGGAAACTACCGGAATTTGCAGTCACTTGAGAATTTAAAATAGACACCAGATTGTAAAATGGACTTCTTTTCAGAAGATTTAATACACTGTGCTATAAAATTGCGTTATATATATATGAGGACAAAACTATACAGGATCATTATTTACATTCACACTCCATGTTTCCCTTTACACACTTGATGTAATAATTAAAGCATAGCGCCAGACTGAAAAATTAAATGCCATAGACGGGATTTGAACCACGGATCTTCTGGTCTCCGTCCAGCCGCTCTAAACCATTGAGCTACTATGGCCAACGTGCCAACATGACACTAAGTTCTCCAATTCACTCGTGTTTCTCCCGGTAAACTACTAGGAGTTCTCATAAACACACGAGACAACTACCTTAATGGCAACTTACTATGCTGTAAGTACTTTAAGGCCCGGGCTTTATAGTTCGGACCACTATTAGGTACAGTTAATGGAAATTAATTGTTCTTTCACACTAGTCGCGTGTAGGACGCACAATGAAAGCATGTGCGTGGTGGCATTGAATTTTTCAGTCTGGCTCTATGCTTTCACAGCTAGTGTGAAAGAACATTTAATTTCCATTAGTGGTTAACTATAAAGCCCGGACCTTTAAGTACTTACAGTATAGTAAGTCGCCATTAAGGTAGTTGTCTCATGTGTTTATAAGAACTCCTAGTGGTTTCAGCTGGATAATTTAATGTCATTTCGGCACGTTGGCCATAGTAGCTCAATGGTTAGAGCGGCTGGGCGGCAACCAGAATATCCGTGGTTCAAATCCCGTCTATGGCATTGAATTTTCCATTCTGGCTCTATGCTTTCATAGTGCGTCCTGCATACAGCTAGTGTGAAAGAACAATAATATCCACTGATGTAATAATATTGACAAAATACAACGCTCTGAGCGGAATTTTAAATATTCCTGAAATACTATTATAAAACTGATTACAATTGCTAACTACGAGACTTCATTAAAAATCATTTTTCGGTATTTGCTTAAAATGTTTCCACGTACCGCAGTTTTTCTCGATTAGCTTCTAATTGTTAGTGAAGTTTCATGATTGCAAGGCAAGGCTACACTGAAAATTCAAACTTCTATATTTATAAACCTATCATTATGACAATTTAGCCACATTTTAAACTTGCATGCAAATTTTTATGTTTCTACACCAAATAGTTGATTAATTATTAATTAATTTTTGAAAATGTTATAAAAATTACTCGCCATATAAAATGTTCTACGCATCAAAAAATTTGAGATTTTAAGTTGAATTTTTGTTTTTGGCTAATATAGAGCAATTTTAAAATATCCACATTCTCATTTTTTGGAATATCCTTGTAGAAGTTTTGTAAAATATTTTCCACGTATTATCTCTCAAAATTCTGAAAATATTAACTTTTCTATTCCTTAATTTTCAAAACATGAGCATTTACAAAAAAGGGGAATGTGAAGTTTCATATTCACATATTATGGACCTGACCTGTAAGTTTCACCAGGTTAAATGAAAAACTTTGGCACGTGAGGTACTTTGTATACTTAAAACTGTTAGAAAAAAAAGTTTCTCAAAAAATTTATTTTGAGTTAATGATTATTACTCTTAAGGATTGTTAAAGCTCTCTTTAAATTGCCACATGACGGCCTAAAATGGAGCACATGATAAAAACAGCATGCTATCTATTACCGGACACCCTAACTGACCAAAAGTTGCCAAAAAGAAAACGCCATGATTTTAAACATTTTCAGCGAATTTTCAGTGTAGCCTAGCCTAAAAATGCTCAGCGGCTTTTTGAAGTTTCAAAATGAGTTATTTCTAATATTTTAATCAACTAGTGATTATGAAATTGTAAAATAAATAAATTAAAGTGCCTTATTAATTTTCAAGTGCACAGACTCACTTGAACTTTAACATGTGCGGTTCTTTATAACAGTGTTAAAGATGAAATTAAATCCTAAAAATGATGTAACAAGGTATACGGTACCTGAAATATTTTTACACCAAGAAGAAAACTACTAGGTAATCTCAAAAACACGCCTACTTGAAGTTTTGAATTATTTATATTACATTAATATAATGTAATGGAAGGTTAACCTCAGTGAAATAAATAATTTGTATTTTTAGATACTATCACTGTCTTAATTACAATAAAATTGCATGACAATCTAAATTATTAACGTTGCAGTCTAAAGATATAAAATTTCCTTTACGTTTCTATGAGATAACTTACCAATTTACCACAACTATGGCATTGGGTAGAATACGTTGGTAGCCCATTTACTACCACTGTAGTCTAGGGTAGAACACGTTGGTGGCCAATTTACCACCACTGTAGTATAGGGTAGAACACATTGTTAGCCAATTTACCACCACTGTGGTATAGGGTAGTACACGTTGGTAGCCAATTTACCACCACTGTGGTATAGGGTAGTACACGTTGGTAGTCAATTTACTACAGCTGCGGTATAGGGTAGTACACGTTGGTAATCAATTTACCACCACTGTGGTATAGGGTAGTACACGTTGGTAATCAATTTAATACAACTGCGATATAGGGTAGTACACGTTGGTAATCAATTTACCACCACTGTGGTATAGGGTAGTACACGTTGGTAGTCAATTTACTACAACTGCGGTATAGGGTAGTACACGTTGGTAATCAATTTACCACCACTGTGGTATAGGGTAGTACACGTTGGTAGTCAATTTACTACAACTGCGGTATAGGGTAGTACACGTTGGTAATCAATTTACCACCACTGTGGTATAGGGTAGTACACGTTGGTAATCAATTTACCACCACTGTGGTATAGGGTAGTACACGTTGGTAGTCAATTTACTACAACTGCGGTATAGGGGGGAACACGTTGATGGCCAATTTACCACCACTGTGTTATAGGATAGTACACGTTGGTAGCCAATTTACCACCACTGTGACATAAGGTAGAACACGTTGGTAATCAATTTACCACCACTGTGGTATAGGGTAGTACACGTTGGTAGTCAATTTACCACCACTGTGGTATAGGGTAGTACACGTTGGTAATCAATTTACCACCACTGTGGTATAGGGTAGTACACGTTGGTAGTCAATTTACTACAACTGTGGTATAGGGGGGAACACGTTGATGGCCAATTTACAACCACTGTGGTATAGGATAGTACACGTTGGTAGTCAATTTACTACAACTGCGGTATAGGGGGGAACACGTTGATGGCCAATTTACAACCACTGTGGTATAGGGTAGTACACGTTGGTAGTCAATTTACTGCAACTGCGGTATAGGGGGGAACACGTTGATGGCCAATTTACAACCACTGTGGTATAGGGTAGGACACGTTGGTAGTCAATTTACTACAACTGTGGTATAGGGTAGTACACGTTGGTAATCAATTTACCACCACTGTGGTATAGGGTAGTACACGTTGGTAATCAATTTACCACCACTGTGGTATAGGGTAGTACACGTTGGTAGTCAATTTACTACAACTGCGGTATAGGGTAGTACACGTTGGTAATCAATTTACCACCACTGTGGTATAGGGTAGTACACGTTGGTAGTCAATTTACTACAACTGCGGTATAGGGTAGTACACGTTGGTAATCAATTTACCACCACTGTGGTATAGGGTAGTACACGTTGGTAATCAATTTACCACCACTGTGGTATAGGGTAGTACACGTTGGTAGTCAATTTACTACAACTGCGGTATAGGGGGGAACACGTTGATGGCCAATTTACCACCACTGTGTTATAGGATAGTACACGTTGGTAGCCAATTTACCACCACTGTGACATAAGGTAGAACACGTTGGTAATCAATTTACCACCACTGTGGTATAGGGTAGTACACGTTGGTAGTCAATTTACCACCACTGTGGTATAGGGTAGTACACGTTGGTAATCAATTTACCACCACTGTGGTATAGGGTAGTACACGTTGGTAGTCAATTTACTACAACTGTGGTATAGGGGGGAACACGTTGATGGCCAATTTACCACCACTGTGGTATAGGGTAGTACACGTTGGTAGTCAATTTACTACAACTGTGGTATAGGGGGGAACACGTTGATGGCCAATTTACAACCACTGTGGTATAGGATAGTACACGTTGGTAGCCAATTTACCACCACTGTGACATAAGGTAGAACACGTTGGTAATCAATTTACCACTACTGTGACGTAAGGTAGAACACGTTGGTAATCAATTTACTACAACTGTGGTATAGGGGGGAACACGTTGGTAATCAATTTACTACAACTGTGGTATAGGATAGAACACTTTGGTAATCAATTTACCACCACTGTGACATAAGGTAGAACACGTTGGTAATCAATTTACTACAACTGTGGTATAAAGGGGAACACGTTGGTGGCCAATTTACCATCACTGTGGTATCGGATTGTACACGTTGGTAGCCAATTTGCCATCACTGTGACATAAGGTAGAACACGTTGTTAATCAATTTACCACCACTGTGGAATAGGGTATAACACTTTGGTAGCCTGTTTACTACCACTGTAGCATAGGGTAGAACACTTCGGTAGCCAGTTTACTACCACTGTGTTATAGGGTAGAACACGTTGGTAGCCTGTTTACTACCACTGTGGCATAGGGTAGAACACTTGGTAGCCTGTTTACTACCACTGTGGCGTAGGGTAGGTTTAAACAGCCTAACTTATCGGTTTTACAAATCTAGAAAACCTAAAAGTATCCAACATTCCCATGACATATGTTTTACAGACACTTCTTTCATCATCTGTGCTAAGTAGAATAAGCAAAGAATTCAATCGTGATTCTAGACAACAGAACACTGTTTTCCTCTTGTGGACTCTCTCTGCATCTCTCTTTTCCTTCCTTACGTCTCTTCCTCTCGGTTCTTCATTCATTTCTCCCGCTCTGTTTACTACCACTGTAGCATAGGGTAGAACACTTCGGTAGCCAGTTTACTACCACTGTGTTATAGGGTAGAACACGTTGGTAGCCTGTTTACTACCACTGTGGCATAGGGTAGAACACTTGGTAGCCTGTTTACTACCACTGTGGCGTAGGGTAGGTTTAAACAGCCTAACTTATCGGTTTTACAAATCTAGAAAACCTAAAAGTATCCAACATTCCCATGACATATGTTTTACAGACACTTCTTTCATCATCTGTGCTAAGTAGAATAAGCAAAGAATTCAATCGTGATTCTAGACAACAGAACACTGTTTTCCTCTTGTGGACTCTCTCTGCATCTCTCTTTTCCTTCCTTACGTCTCTTCCTCTCGGTTCTTCATTCATTTCTCCCGCTAGTATCTCTGAGCATCATTGCTAATGTTCCAGTAAATATCTGTTGTAGAACGTCGCAAGGCTGACAAACACAAGGGTTGACCTTTTCCACCCTTTGCACGATACGTGATAACTTCTCCAACTTACTGGGGAGTTGGGAGAGCAACTTATCCTTGGAGCCACCAGATGAGTTATGTACAAACAGCCGGGACTCTCTTGATAACATCATCTGTGTAATCTTCGTGAGCGTGCCTTAGTAACATGTAGAGCAATCTGTGCAGCAACATGAACATTTGTGTATCTCATGAATACTTGGGAAGGTACCATTTATTTTCATAAAAAGAAAGAAAAATGTTTGCAGTAACTACCAGAGGCATTTGATGAAGTACAAGGTGCTTTCAAGTTATAATAGATCCTTTTTTCAGGACTGGGACCAGATAGGAACTTCTGTTTCTTTTTATAAATACACGTGGACTCTATGAATGCGTGACAAATTTGGCAGCACTGTACAATAATTGGACCTGTAGTGGCAGCGACGAGAGTTAGGACTATTTGTGATACACGAAATGGCGACCTTTTCATTGCAAGAACAGCGTGTATTCATTCGTTTTCTCCATTTTCATGGTGTGACACCCAAAGAAGTTCACCGCTAGTTGAATGAGGTATATGGTGATGGTACCATGGATGTGTCTAATGTACGTTCCTGGGTACGACAGTTCAATGAAGGCAGAACATCGTGTGACAAATAACCAAGATATTCGCAGACATCTCCTCCAAAATTGGCATTTCCGTGGCATCTGTGCACACAATCCTGCATGAGGATCTGAAAATGCTAAAATGGCGATCCTCAAACACAACGTTCTCTACTCGATGGATCATGTCGTCAGACCGGCTGGTGCGAGGCCGTGACTGTCTTAGTTTTTTGTCACACGATGTTCTGCTTTCATTGAACTGTCGCACCTAGGAACGTACCTTAGACACATCCCTGTTACCATCACCACATGCCTCATTTAACTGACGATGAATTTCAATAGCTGTTGCACCACGAAAATTGAGAAAACGAATGATTATAGGGCGATATTGCAATGAAAACATCGCCATTTTAGGTAGCAAACACAGTCCTAGCTCTCGCTGCTGTAATTAGCGTTCTATGCACTGCACAGTGCTGCCATCTCTGTCACGCATTTACAAAGAGTCCACGTGCATTTTAAAATAAACCAGAAGTTCCTATCTGGTCTCAGTCCTGAAAAGAAGCTTTCATAACTTGAACGAAACTCGTATTTTGCAAACATAATTCTGTATACGCTTTTTCTATATTATAATCTAATTTTCACACATGTTTTTCCTTAAGACACGGTAAATGGTAGATGCCAAATAGTACGATTGAAAAGTCATCTCCTTTGCATGGCAGCAACAGTGGAAGACCCGGCTTCCAAGGAAAGATAAGAAGAAATGGAATAAATGGAAAGAGTAATACAATTTTGGTATGGATGTTTGGTTAAAGAAGGGGAAATTATGATATTATGCATGAGACAGCAAAAAATATTAGCGAACTCAATTAGCTGGTGAGCAGAGATGGGAAGAATTATGGAAAAAATAGGAATGGGAGATACATGGAAATTAGAGGAAAGGAATACAAGCAATGTGGGTAAATTGGTAAAATGTTGAATAAAAGATGTAGAAAGACAATCATTACAAATCATTACAATTTTACAAGCAAATAAATGGAAATTATGGGCGAGAAGCATATGTAAGATCACTGCAATAGGCAAGAGAGAGAAGGGTTACCCTGGATGAGAACAGGAACAATAGAGGGATAAGAGGAAGGGAAAAGGGAATTTGTGAATTGTGTGGGGGGAAGGAAAGCATAGAACATATGTAACAGAATACGAGGAGGTTGCAATGTGGAGAAAAAAGGTTTGGGAGGGAAAATGTGAGAAAGTAGAGAAGAAGACAGTAGCTATAAAAATGTTAACGGGTAGGGAGAAAAAGAAGTTAAGAAGTATTGGTGAGTTCTTGCTTAAAGTAAAACAAAAATGGGCCAGAAATGTAAAGAATATAAGAAAGGAAGATGAGGAGGAAGAATGGGACTAATTAAGTAACATGGCATGGAGGTTAAGAGATACTTGGCAGAGCAGAAGACCAGGGTATCATGTGAGCCAAGGTAACAACAAAGTAAAGAAAAATAAATGTAGGCTAAATTTGTAAAATGTAAAATTTTGGAATATGCACAGTAAAATCTAATCTAGTCCATTCCCGGTACTGGCGTAGGGAATTTCCTCATTGGGACAACTGTTTTCCGAGTTCACTAATGCGATCCCTAAGGGGCCAATTGAGAAGCTACCTGTTTGGGAAGCAGCAGTCCCTGGCTGCGAAGACCACATATATCAGCAGGATCGGATCGGTACGCTGATCACGTGCCACCCTCCAGTACTGCATCCCACTCAAGACATCTGTTAAGCGCAAAGATTGAAAACATAGCAGCCGATTGGCAGACTTTCTCCTGGAAAGGACTGTTGCGCCGCGGGGTCAATTTGTTATTATAAAAGTGATCAGTGTTAATATTTCTATCGCCACTTTTCGAATGTTGCTACTTCATGACACTGTCTTTTACACTTCATTCTCTTCTTCACTTCATTTTTCCCTTTTTGGCATGAACCCAATTCTACTTCAATAATTATATGAACACTTATATTTTACTTCTTGATTTTAACGCAATTTCCTTCTTTATGCCATCATTCCTTATTTTATTCGTTGTTTTCATCTCCTCGCGTTCCTTCGCGTTCTCATTTCTTGAAAATGTTTGACTTGATACCCAGGGCTCTCTTCCACAATGATAGTTAAAGACACTGAGATACAGTTTTACTTTAGTGTCCTGCTATTGTGTAGCATTATGCAAGAAACTTTTAAATTGAGATTTTTTTGTTTGTTTGTAATTTACGACCTCCAACGTTAAGTAATATCGGACGATGTATGGAATGCGTCAAATGATGTTCAAATTTTCCCAGGGTCCATGGAGCTTAGAGCTACCCGACAGCCGTCCGTGAGGATTAGGGAAAACCCCGGAAAGAAACTTATCTCCCTAACCGAGATTCGAACTCGGGACCTCTTGAACGTGAGGCAGACATGCTACCATCTACGCTACCGAGCCGAGCAACAATTCTATTTGTCATACAGAAACTATATCATATAGGTCACTGGTCGGTTTATTTGGAACTAGAAGTACATATCCAAAATTATTGGTCCAAGGCAGAGAAATATATAAGCTCGCAAAACAGCTACAGGTCACGCTGTTGCGCTCATTATAAAGTACCTCCCAGGAAACATCCAAAATCATTTATTTGTACGTATAAGTAGAGTTTACATTACTTTTCGCTAGAAAATTCTTTAAAATAAAAGGTTTAGTATTTATTAACTTTAAATAAATAGAATTAAAGTTTCCTTGAGATTTGGAGTTCAAAATCCTCATTATTCTTAAATCAACCAGAGTTTTTCGAATCAAATATATGATTCAGAATGCTGTTTTCAATTATACATTTGATGTGATTTAATCTATAAATTTAGAAACCAAGTTAGTTTTCATAACTGAGATTTAAAGTAAAAGTTTACTTCTAATTGTACTTAGTTTTCTTAAATAACTTTTTGTCTCTTAAGTTACAGTATTGTCTATATAGGTATTCAAGTACCACGATTTTATACCTCGCACCGACTCTAAAATAAGCCAATAGTATTTTATGTTTCACTAGGCTTATCCTCAAGTTCAGTACAAACGGCGTTTGCATACGTTTATCGGTGGAGTTTTGGCAGTTTGAGGAGGGAAGTTCGTTTATTCGAAAGGTAAGTTTTTGTTAGTTACTGGTGATAAAATTAAGCATTTCTTACAAATTCTGTAAATAAGTGAGTAATTTAATCATATACCTACTTATTATGCTACCGATTGGATTTTCATTTACAAAGTGCATGAAATACCGCATTGTTGTAAGCAATATTAAGGGCCCCTGGGACTGAAATTTCTATTTTCTATATTTCTATACCTACAAATTTAAAAGTTTTCATGCTTAATTTGTTTTATATTAGAAAATACCACACCCATTTTAGTCATTTCTAATCATTAGTTTTGAAGGAATTAATTTTTTATTGTAATTTTAATTAAAGTTCATGGCAAAATTAAAGCTAATGCATGTGCATCAATAACCATGCTAGCGGAATAACTCTGATGTTTTTTTCATTCCTACTAACTGTATAAACAACTTCAGTCTCTCTGTAGAAGAACAATACATTACTTTTAGGAATTTTTATTTAATTATATAGTACATTTAATTTCATTTTTAGTACTTTCTTCTATTTAAAATTTTATTATAGCCAAAAAAGTCTTAAATCTTAAAACATTAGACTGATTTCAGAGACCCATATATAGAGCATATGCTCAAAAAAACGCAGAGCTATAGATCTATAACTAAAGCAGTGGGAGCAGATATTGTATTAAATGCAAAGTGGATAAAAATCAATTTTTCTAGAAATATGAACCAAAAATAGTAATTATGATATCCTGCACAATATTTATACTGTTCTGCACATTATTTACTTTGTCATCCCTACTAATATGTACACTGGTATTTAAAATTTGCTGATTATTTTCACTAATGCATAGTCTGCTATTTAAATTACTATTTAAACTATGTACAATGTACATAGTTTGCACCCAGTTCTTGAAATTTTGCTAATTTCTTCTGGCTTTTACAAATATGGTTTAAATAGCATTAGGTTGTTCATATATGTTCATTTGAAAATGTGAAGCTGAAATATTAGATGGTCCTCTATCTCCAACTGTATATGAAATGCAAATCTGCTTCCATTTTTTGCTTTTCCGTCTAGCTGCACCATGTTTTCTTACAGCTTCCTTCTTTTCGTTAGTTCTATTCACCGGCTTCCGCCAGCATGATGAAACACCATGCAATATGCTGTTTACATAGTTAACAATACACGGCACTACAGGAAAAGCAAATAACTTGAATATACACCTATTTCTTTATTTAAAACAGACTTTAAACAAAAGCACATTTCTGTCATGGAAGTCGCCACCATACATTGGAGCAAACACAGGCAGTCAAAATAAGCATGAATCTACAAGTATTACTTAAGTTTATTGAAAGGAACATAGAATAAACACAGATATTATGAACTGTTTTGTATTTTCTCAGTTGCTAAAACACTCAAGGTGTGGCTGACGACTTTTTAATATGGCATTTATATTCGAAAGCTTCTGATTAAACACAGTATTGAATACATAGTAATAGTTTAGCAAACTGCCTCTATATATCTGCACTAGACTATGCCGCAAGATTTAAACGCAGTTTTAGAGAAAAAGCTGCCGAAAAACGATCAGAATTTTCAAAAACAGGCCATCATGTTGGATAAGGAAGAAAGGGGGCGTTTAAATGCCACGCCCTGAAAATTTAAACCCTGTGATACACTTTAAATGGCGGAAATAAAAAGCTCTTACCATAATTGAATAAAGAAGGTTGGGAAACATTTGTATGAATAAATCTAAAAATTGTATTTATGAGACCTTTGCGCTATTTTTTCGTCCAAGGAGTTGTGAGTAATTAGGCTTCTTTTTGCACATATGGACGTAATTATGAAACATTGACTGATGGATCCTTGCTTTAGGTATTTTCATACGCGACCTAACCTCCACTATCATGCGTTTATGAATAAAGAATAAACTTCGGTAAGTTCTCAGACGTTTAAATTCCTAGCAGGGGAGCTGTACAAGATGTTGGGAAAATAAATTGCAGAACTTAGGACTTCGTTTAGAAACATAAGCAGTTCAAAAATGCCATTCACAATATTTTAAAATAAGTTTAAATGTTCTGTCACATACACCATACCTTGTGTTAAATCCACCAAATGCCAACTGTAATGTAAGTAACCAAGTATGTTTATAGAAACTTTTTGGTGAATTTAGTTCACTATTTTACTTCTCGAACTCCTATGTGCAATTGGGCGACAGATGCGACACACACAAAGTCAAAAGGGTTAAAAGAAATTTCCAAATGTAGTGAATGAGGGAGATAAAATAATACGCAGAAAAACTTCAAGATACAATGTAGAAACGAGTAAAGTTTGGGAGCCAGAAAACAACTTTAGGAGCAACCTACATATCTCTTTGGGTCTGCAAAAGTAGTAGTCTTCCTCTCTGAACTCTCCGCAAATTTAGGTCGACATGAGCAATTTTCCAGTTGTCTTTCGATGACAAATGACAAGAACGTTTCTAAGAATTGCATCTCCAGCAATACGTAAGAAAAGCATTTCAGCGAATTCAGTACTTGACTCCTGCATAGAGCATATTTCAATAAATCAATGAGAGATTCTGTCTTAAATGGCTGCATAATTCTACCATCTAAGTTGCACTTAAATAATTCAATGAAGACGTAAATGTGCACATAAGTTAAGACCTGCTTTAGTAAACACACCCTTGACACATTCGTATATCCAAGGAAACCTGATTATCAGTGGTGTGAACTTAAGAGACCAAATCCCTTCGTTTCCTATTAATCAGGATCCAGACGGTTAAATTACTAAGTATTCCTACTTTGATTATAGAGAAAAACTATAGAAACTAAAGTAAAAGCTGTATTAAAATTTCACAGGTATTACTTTCTGCTTATATTAATAATAAGTTCGTTCATCTAGCTACGAATAATATTAGTAAAAAAACGACTTCAAAATAAACATTACAGATTTGGCTATAAGTAACAATGCAGAAGCAGTAGGTATGAATTATAAATATGAACATGTATAATAATAGGATTTTAAATTTCGTGAACTTATAGTAAAGGTATAGTAAGGCTTAACAGTCAAAGTGAAGCCTTGGACGCTGTTAATGTCACTAGAGAGGTTATTTCACATATTTATAATTTAAAGGAAGTCTGAACGTAGCACACACTTCCATATTAAAATGTTACTTATTTCTAACGGTTTTTCATGTAACTAGAATAAAAAGTACATCAGATGTTATTTATAGAAAATTCGAGGGATTATTTTATTCCTCATACCAAACGTGTAAAGGTTTACCCTTATCGTTGTGCAATAATGAAAAATTGATGTATTTCACCTCAGAAAATAAGAATAAATAAAGTTTTAATGATATTTGTGGAGCGTAAATGTTGATAAAAGCTTCTTCTGGCATACTTTAAAGACATTTTAGACATTAAACTTATTGTATCACCCTCTCACTTCCTCTCTCTCTCTCTCTCTCTCTCTCTCTCTTTCTCTCAAGACAGTTCGTTCTATATAATGATCCTACAGTATCATTTCTGGTTAACACCCAAATCATGCTTCTGCAAGGAATGCAATGAAATAGACAGTGGTTAGATAGTCACAACTCATCTGTATACATGAAAAGCTTCAAGTTTGTGCTCATTCACTGCAAAAACTAACTTCAGCAGAAAAAAAATATTTGAGCAGTCAATGTACATCAAAATCGCAACGCATAATAAATCACCACAGATTTTTGGAATACGTTTGTTTTTTACATGTGTTCGTGGTTGTTTTGTTTTTCACTTTGTATTTCTTTGGTGTGTGGTCTGAATCTATCAATCAGTTCTGATTGTGCGTTCCTGGAATCTATAAATGCACCAAGTAAAAATTCCATTATCTAGTTCGTAATTGATAATAGTTAATAATTTATCTATTATTTGGTGACGATGAAATTGAATGTCTATTTATGTTCTTTCAATGGCTGTGGTTCTCAGCGACACATTCAACAATGTGCATAAAAACGCTTAATTTTACACGTAGAATTCTTTAGTAGACTTGAGGTTCCTTCCCGTGTCATAAATCTATGAGGCGGGTCCACTGGCTTTACGTCCCTTTCCAAGAAAGTCGTACTAAAAGTTTTTACGCCAGAAAATTTTAACTATACTGTGCCGAGTTTGAAGCCGGATATGAAAGGTGCAGTGCTTTTACTACGAGGCTCCGCAGGCGGTGACACTAATGGTATAGTCGCACTACTGGAACAGTTACCATGGATTTATCTTTGTTAATAGAAACCTCTCAGATAACGCACTGATTATTCTTGTAGGAGTGAATGCCGGGCTTCCCGGACCTGTGATAAGCACCAATAAACGCATCACTTCAACCAATTGAATTCGCAGGAATCACAAATGACAGATAGGTGTCTACTCTACGTGAAGTAATCAGTGCGTTATCTGAGAGGTATCTGTTACCAAAGATAAAGCCATTGTAACCGTTCCAGCAGTGCGACTATACACGAGATGAAGCTGGAGCACCTGTGGCATGAGATGGAGAGGGAAACCGGAGAAAATCCGCCCAAACGACGTGCTGTCTACCACAAATCTCACTTTGCGAGCGCTTGGGATCAAACCCGGCCCACCTTGGTGAGAGTCGAGCGGTCTAACCACTTAGCCACGTTTGAAAACATAATTTAGGGAGTCGAAGACTACCCCTATACAAAGCTAATTCTAGCTCTTGAAAATCCAAGTTCACATCCAATGTTTGCTAGTAGGATCAGGATTTTTAAATATATGTTGTTGTTTTTTTAAATAATTTATATTATTTTTATGCTTTTTCCCAATATCCTTTCTTTTTCTGAATTCTCTCAGGTTTAGCTTACCAGAAGCATGATATACTACAACGTTATAGAGACGTTTTAATTAATACAATGGTACATGCTGTAAAAGCAGGACTAATATAGCAAAGATTTATACGTATAAACTTAATAGCAACGTTATGCACACACACACACACACACACACACACACACACACACACACACACACACACACACACACACACACACACACACACATTACGTAATTAATGCTTTATAAAACGGAGGAAATACATGTAGTTGATGATCGAATAAATACACATACACGCATACATACATGCATATATATGGTTCTTTTTTGTAATTTACGTCCGCCAACGTTAAGTCATATCGGACCATGAATGGAATGGATGAAATGATACTCAAATTAGCCCAGGGTCCATAGAGCTTAGAGTTATCCGACATTTGTCTTTCACGATAAGGGAAAGCCCCAGAAAAAACCTTATCCAAATAACTCACCCTGACCGAGATTCGAACTCGGGACCTCCTGAACGTGAGGCAGAATTGCTACCACTACGCTAGCGAGGCGAGCACATACATATGTGTGTACATATATATAATTATATATACATCAATATATATATGAATCTAGTATATGTGTATTTATTCGATCATCAATTACGTGTAATTTCCTCCCTTTTATAAATCATTAATTGCGTTAATTACACTTTCTTTTCAGACGTTGAGCTAATTTAACACATTGTTGCTTTACCACAATATTTGTGTAGTAGTTCTTATTGGGCCGACACTTTACTACAGAGCTATTATGGCGATGTCGGCATAACATGCACTGAACTTCTCTGATTGTTTTATATCCAAGCAGTTACTTCGGTCACTTCGAGACGAATCTTAAAGCTACCTGCAATGCGCTAGGGTTCTATTATTATACAATATTTGAATCATCTTTGGAAGGTGCATAACTTAAATACTACGTTTGGTGTTCAAGGGCTTTAGGTCTTTGAGTTTGCTTTCCACAAGCAGGCAGATAGAGAGACAGGCGGGTTGGCAGACAAACGGATAGACAGACAAAAAGACACACGCAAACACGTGCACACAAATTTTTAAGAGCATCTTAGAGCTCTGAATTTGATTTATTAAGTTTGTTTAAACTAAAATTACTTGAACGTTCATTGTGCCATATCGGTTTTTCACAAGGGCAATATTATTCGTGGGATGTAAGATAATCTCATTTTTGTACATGAAAGAACCAAAGATTGGCATGAGTATCTATACATAGTTTAACAGTATTTCAAAGCAAACAAGTATCAGATGAGCTTTCAGGGATCAAGTTAATCATTGATCCTTTTGTGCGGTTCGTGCAGCATAATCTGGAGGGACGCGCGTTGGCGCCAACATGATTTGTTTACGCAGTGAAATGACATGGAAAGCTACAGCACGAGGCACGGTAACTGAGATATGACAGTACAAGGATGCAGAATAAGTGTCTGTGGTTCTTAAGGCGCTAGAAGAATATTTATAGAATACTTTATTAAAACGCGATGTTTTCTTCTGGTTTGAAAGCATTACAAGCAACATTTCAACTGTAGGCCATTGGTGTACGTTACCAATGTTAAAACTAGAATCTTAAATTTACTCATAACTTGACACTATGTAACATTATATTTTCAAACTTTCATTGATAAAATGCATTAAACAATATATGAAAGGTATAAAATCAAATCATCACTTTTTATTTAGAGCTTCAATGTTATAGCCTCAATTGTTCCTTAGAGCATAAGAGTAAAGTCTTATTTTCCTGAAAAATTCAAACGAGAGCTGCACTGAAAAATTTTCGAGTATATATATAACAAATTTGTTTATACTTTACAGCTACTTTCTAATTTTAATGAGTTGATTGCCTCAAAGCTTGTTACGTGTTGTCCAATGTCTAGTTAATACTTAATGTGAAAATTGGCTTAGAGGTGCATTTGGTGAAGAAGTCGTATCTCTCTTTGTAGCGAATTAAAAAGGTATTAGAATTTTCTTAATAAGGAACTTCCTGAAGTACGTCAAAGTGATGTAATTACTGATAATATTGCCACTACTTGGAGAAAGTGAATTTCTAAAATTTTATTCAGCATTTATTGGGCACAGGTGGATCCAGATTCAAAATATTTTATGCTAAAAGATACCAGAAAAATTCACTGATGACTCAAAAATGTACTACTGGTTCCGAAAAAATAACAATAAATTAATTTGTGCAGAAACACTATGAAAATTCTAAGGCACTCCTCAAATTTGTTTTGAAATATTCTTGCTGATAATGAGTATTGCATTTATTGTGAAAATTCAATAGGTTTAATGTTCTTAAAGGTTGTACAAGAAGGTTGTCCGTCCTAGGATCTGTTGCACAATAGCTCCACAGTATAACAATCAGTAACAGTAGAAATAATTTAAAAGCTTATTCATATCTAACAGAGACTACGGAAATAAATTTGATGCAGGAAATACCCAAAATGTTAGTGATCCGTTAAGAAAAGCATACGGTCTAGATTTCCAAAGGATATCCTTACTTCAACAAACATACTGCATGTTTGGATAACAAAAGCATTATACCGGTTCAATAAAGAGTGCATAACTAATAAGAAAGTCAGCAAAGAAACTCGGGAGCTTTCCATTCAGGTCAGCTGGAAAGAAAATTAGTCAAGTAGAGAAACACGTGAGTGCAGAGAGGCTTGAAAATTGCTCGACATTCCTCAAAATGTGTTCAGAGAAGATTACGCTTCTCTAAAATGTTTGCAGAGGATCTTAAACATTTATTTTCATGAAAACATTTTTTCATCACTCTAATTAGAGAACATACAACATGATGCACCTCTTTGTATGTTTGTTTCAAATTTTTACTATACTATGTTAAAATTTCCGCAGCTAAAAGAATAATTTTACTTCTAAAAGGATCTTTTAACATTTAGGTAATAATAATGATGATGATAATAATGATAACAATAATAATAGTAATAGTAGTAATAGTATTAGTAATAATAGTAATAATAATAGTAATAGTAACAATAACAACAGTAACAGTAACGGTAACGGTGAGGGTGAGGGTGAGGGTGAGGTTGAGGATAGGATGAGGTTGAGGGTGAGGGTGAGGATGAGGATGAGGGTGAGGATGAGGATGATGGTGAGGATGAGGATGAGGGTGAGGGTCAGGATGATGAATTTTACGAAAAGTGTGAAAAATAATTTTATTATTTATTAAGTATTAGTTGTGGAATTTTGAAGTCAAACAATTAAAAACGCAGCCTATGAATCAGTTTGCTCAACGCAGTTAAATTACAGGCTATCAAATTAATATTTTAATAACCACAGAAAGTATAAATGATATTTTGTACAACCATTACCCTAATTATGTGAAATAATTGGTATACGTTTCAATCAGACAGTAGGTATATGTAGTGCAGAATTTACAAATTTCACATATGCATAAGCTTACTGGATAACAGTTACGACATTTATCCAGGGGCTTTCTCATTAATGACTTGGAACAAAAACACGAAGTTACTGCCACTCTTGTACGAAGTGTGAAATTAAGTAAATCATTAAACTACAACGTTCAGGTGTATTAAAATGCGTTTTCATTGAATTTTAAATAAAACGCCTTTATCATAAAAGTGTGTTAATAAAGATCAGGGTTTTTTTTCTCATCCTCATACTTTTGACGGTCCTTCTCAAAATATTCTCCCCTGAATGCGATACACTTGTCCCGCGTTTCTGCCAGTCTTCAAAGTCATGCTGGAAACCATTTTTTTAGATGTCCTTCTAAATAGCCTCCGCAGCCTTCACGACTGCTTCTGATGATGGATAACGCCTCCCACGAAGGCGTTTCTTCAAGTTAGAAATTAGAAGAAAAGTCACATTAGACTAAATCTGGACCATAGGGAGGATGAGGGATGCACTTCACGTTGATTTTTTCAAGATATTCAGCAACAACATGGGCAATATGCGGCCGCGTATTATCGTGGAGCAGCATCCAGCCTGCTTCATGGAAATGTGGTGTTTTGCGCCTGATATGGACATGCAATGTTTTCAGGACATCCCTGTAGTATTGTCCAGTTACTGATATGTGTGCAGGTACAACATGCTGATAAACCATTCCATGAATATCAAAGAATGAAATGACCATTGCTTCCCCAGCAGAAGCAACCACTTTTGCTTTTGGGGGGTTGGTGATGAAGGAGATTTCCACTCTGAGTTTTGCTATTTGCTCTCAGGATCAAAATGATGTAGCCAAGTTTCATCAGCAGTGTTTACGTTTGAAACAAACTCCGGATCTTCCTGTAACATCAACTTTAACTGCATGCAGACCTGCATGCGAATGTCCTTTTGTTCGGGAATCAACAGTCTTAGAGCCCATCGAATGAGACAAACACGTCTCATGTGTAATGTTTCTTGCACTAACGTGTGGGTGGCAGCCACTGAAATGTTCAGTATTTCAGAAAGTGATCTTAAGGTAATTCGTCGAATTTCTCTCACAATGGCAGCAGCAGTGTTGATGTTTTCTTCCATAAGAGCAGTAACTGGAGCACCGGGTCCACCTTACTTTGAAATTGATTGTTTTTTCCTGTTTAAACATTTTAAACCACCTTCAAGCTGTGCTGTAGGGAAGCACAGACTCTCCATTGCACTCCTGTAACATTGTATAGGCCTCAACTAAAGACTTATTGAGACGAAAGCAGAATTTCAAAGCCCCATATTGTTAGTCGCGTGTCCCCTCCATTGCAGCGGTAGGCGATTATGATCATGTCTGAACTTACCTGGTTCTCACAGGCGGGAATCAGGAGTACCAACAATGAAACTACTGTGGTGTGTTTGTTTCACATTAAGCTAAGAGAATATAAGAAGATTGAATTTTAGTGCGAACAATTATTACCGTAAAAAAAATTATGATCATTCTTTATTGAACAAACCTCGTATTTATACGTCAAAATTTGATGGAGTGTTTTACTTAGCTAGTGAGAGCATTAAGCAGCTAATTTTAATGTTACCCTTCGTCAATCTGGCCAGATTCTGTGGCGAGTAATTTGCCAAACCAGTGGTTAAAGCTACGCTCTAGCAATAACAGAGGTTACACTACCAGAGGATGAGGCTAAATGTGTTAGTACAAACATACATTGTGTACATAGTAATTAGCATTTTTATGCTCTTGCATACATCGTTATCTCTGAACATATTAGTTGTAAGAAAAAATTGTAAAAGAACTCTGTTGCTAAGTATGTAAGAGATGAAGTGTAACTGAAGCAATGCTTTGAGCTGACCGGATATTAGAAAAAAATATTCGAACAATAAAAACAGACGTTTAGATACATAAACACATTTTATCAGAAGTGGAACATAAAAACTGCCATTAGGAGATAAACTCCTATACCTTGTTTGGTACAGATGTATACTAAATTCCTTGAAGTATGATCAGTTTAATTACTCTGGAACTATAATTTCATTTATGGAGATAAGTTCACAGACGTATGCATTAAAGTTTAGGAATATATGTAGCAGACTGGCCCATATCAACGATTGTCGTTAATGGGTGGGTATATCATAGTGGAAGCGGTCCCTAGGTTATTAGGATTATCACTTTAATATGCTGAAATTTGCAACACCGCACATTATCACTTCATTACCGACAGACATAACATTTAATTCCAACCAACACCTGCGTTTTATTCCCCATTTCTGTCGGAATTCAGCTTCATTGTAAACGAGAATTTAGTTAGCGTGTATTTCATTCCCCTTCCCTAAAAGCTGCGTTATTCATTTCTCTCAATTTTATGAAGCTTAGACCTTCATGTCAGATACGATGCTGTTCCTTGTAAACATATTTTCATTAGGGAATCAATTAGCTTTGCTTCATTAGTTCTTTAGTAATATTTGAATTTTGTAACAACGCCGCCCTCTTCAATTAAACTTCGTCTAGTTAGGCCAAGATAATTATCTATACAGTTGGTTAAGCTCCAAGAATATGGAACGTTGTAAAAAGTGTAAAACGTATATTTTGTTAACAACTATGCACTGAAAAAAATAAAAGAAGGAGAATCTAACACAACATCGCAGAGACAATGTACTTGCCTGTCACCGATGTATCTGGATTCGATCGCAGTATGGGCAATCCACGATCATAAAGTTTGTTCTAACTCGTACTGATATTTTACATTCTAAATTGCGTGAAATAAGTGAAAAAATTACTTCGCTCCACCGATATTCCAATGTCAGAGTTTTATCATAATTAAATGAACACCCTCCGTCTCCGACCTCCGTCTGATCATTCAAAGAAACATTTTTAGAGAAGATTCTTACGTCCGTCTGTGAACAGTTAACACAAAATGGAAAAGTTCAGTAAATATCAAGCATGGCATTTAAATTCAAAACTTTAAAAATTACGACATGAAGATTTTCAACCGAATCCACATAACAGAAATCACCCTTCACCTGAAAAGTAATTCCCTATTTTCAATTTTCAAAACAATTATTCTGAACATTTTGATTGTAATACCATATTTCAAGATGTTTACATGACAGAAAATGTGTACCTTGAATGCTCTGTATACGGTGTTTTTCATTATGAATGGCTTTTATTTATTTGGAAAACCATAGGAGATATATAAATTCTAGTGTATAAAGATGATTCCTATTAAAGCACACACACTTTTTCTAATTACACTGCTTTGGAGTTAAAGACAAGTATGATGTGTCCTTTGCTATCAGTTTGCAAATACTTGTACATCTCTCAGATGGAAAGTGCTATTCGGTTTTTCTTGTGGTCACAAAAATAGTATGGAATTACGAAACCATGAATTTGTGATGTTCCTTATAAAATCTGACAGTCGCTTTGGTCTAGCGAATTCTTGTTAATCACAAATAGTTTAAATGTATATTAAATTTTATCTAATGAACATAAACTACTGAGCCAAACGAATAAACTGCTGAAATGTGCAGTGTTTAACACCCGCTTTTACTACATGCGGCACACAGGCGCGTACACTGATGATACATGGGATGAAGATGGAGCACTGGTGCAATGAGATGGTGGGGCAAACCGGAGATTCCAGAGAAAACCCGCCCCAGCGCGTGTTGTCCACCACAAGTCTCACTTTGTGCTCGCCTGGTTTCGAACCCGAGCCGCCTTGGAAAACCAAGTGGTCTAACCACTCAATCATGGCGCGGCGTAAGAAGCTGTTGAAAATATAGCTTGCATCGAATGGATAGAGAAAATCATTTGAGTGCACGAAACAATACGAGGGCTGTTTAATAAAGAATGATCACTTTTTTGACAGCGTATCTTTACTCATCCTCATAATTTTAATGGTCCTTCTCAAAATAGTCTCACCTGAATGAGATACACTTTCCCAGCGTTTCTGCCAGTCTTCAAAGACATACTGAGAAACCATTTTTGAGAGATCCTTCAAACTCGCCTCCACAGCCTACACCACTGCTTCTTATAATGGACAATGCCTCCCAACGAAGGCGTTTCTTCAAGTTAGGAAATAGAAAAAAGTCACATTGGGCTAAATCCGGGCTATAGGGAGGTTGAGGGATGCATGTGCATTTTCGTGGTGCAGCATCCAGCCTGCTTCAAGGAAATGTGGTGTTTTTGAATCTAATATGGACTTGCAATGTTTTCAGGACATTCCTGTAGTATTGCCCATTTACTGATGTGTGTGCAGGTACAACATACTGATAAACCATTCCATGAATATCAAAGAAAGAGATGGCCATATCTTTCGCAGAAGAAGCAACCACTTTTGCTTTTTGGGGGGTTGGTGATGAAAGATTTCCACACTGAGCTTTGCTGTTTGCTCTCAGGATCAAAATGATGTAGCCAAGTTTTATCAGCAGTGATCACGTTTGAAAGAAACTCTGGATCTTTCTCTAACATCAACTTTAACTGCATGCAGACCTGCATGCGATGTCCTTTTGTTCGGGAATCAACAGTCTTGGAACCCATCGCGCACAAACACGTCTCATGTGTAATGTTTCTTGTCACCAACGTGTGAGTGGCAGCCACTGAGATGTTCAGTATTTCAGAAAGTGATCTCAAGGTAATTCGTCGAATCTCTCTCATAATGGTCACAGCAGTGTTGATGTTTTCTTTCATAAGAGTAGTAACTGGAGCACCGGGTCCACCTTACTCTGAAATTGATTGTTTCCCCTCTTTAAACATTTTAAACTACTTTCGAGCTGTGCTGTAGGGAAGACCAGACTCTCCATAGGCCTCCTGTAACAATGTATATGCCTCAACTGAAGATTTGTTGAGACGAAAGCAGAATTTAAAAGCCGCATATTGTTCCTCGCGTGTTACTTCCATTGCAGCGGTAGGTGATAGTGAACATGTCTCAATAAAAAATTGATAACTTCGGTGCTTTTAAAAATGCTGTTAGAGAGTACGTTTGCTCAAACTCTTTTTATTCTGTACAAGATTATCTGAATGACAAATTATCCTGATAATACTACTGTAGCTCTGTAAGTAGTATCTAACTTTTCCAATGACAAATCATTACCAATAAATCTTTGATGAATGTTGAAAATTTATTTTTAATGTACATGAATTTAAGATATAACAAGAATGGTATCCATTGCAGAAAGATTGCGACGTACTGGCATAAGCCAAGTGAAAGCTGAATTAAAAAGTGTTTGATTTTGTATCATATATAATTATCCTTGCTTTGTTTTCCATAATGTTGTTCATATTGCCTGCATACTTATAATATGTGTCTTATGTTAGCTTTTCAAGTACATATATATATATCTATATATATATATATATATATATGCTATAAACTTTATACTTCTGGACATGTTCAATGTTCACAGCCTTTTCTGGCTACAAGTGAACCTAGTGAACGCAAATCAATCTAATCTAATCTGAATTTGCCTGGTTCTCACAGGCGGAAATAAGGAGTACCAAAAATGAAACTACTTCATCGTATTTTTTATACATTAAACTAACAGAATATAATAATATTGAATTTTAGTGCGAATAATTATGATCGTAAAAAAATTATGATCATTCTTTATTGAACAGCCCGCGTATTTAACTTTTTACTTGCATGTGTGTTGCAGGTTACACAATGTGATAGCGAAATGCTGACATAAAAACAGAACTTGGTATATTCAACTTAATAGAGAAAATAAATGAATAGAGAATCATTTGGAAAGAACATGTGGAAAGAATGGATAATGATCGGGTGTCGTTGTGTAGTGTTGAATTATAACCCCAAATGGAAAAGAAGCATTGGCGGACCAAGGAAGAGATGGCTACAACATTTGATTGTTTGAGTCTGGAAGAAGTCTTTTTATACGTATGGCCTGTGGATGATGATAATGATAATGATGTTGATATTTTTACTCCTTAGGCTTGCGGTACACCAACCTCCAACTGGTTATCTCACCTTCTGACTTTTGTCTCTGATGATATCGCACGGAGTTGGTGACGACATCTATCTTGTTATTATATCCCCAACACTAACAGACCTTTTAGTTTGAACCCTTTTATAAGCAGTGCAGGACCAGATTTCGCACGTTTTTAATTTATTTTCCGGATGATCAATTTATATTAACCAAACTCAGAAATTTAATCCAAACGTTTTCATGATATAATATTAATATGACAACATCTAACATCTTACAAGTACTTGAAAATACAGAGCAATAAAAGTCCATAAAAATCTCAGTAATAATATCTGTTTGTGTTTCGAAGTTGAAATTGTCCTTTTCCGGGTAGTTCTCGGAAAATTAATTATTAATTTAAGATTCTTCAGGTCAATACTATTCCGTCTCTATCAGGTCAATACTAGCAGAAACCGGTAATACGCGGTTTCTGCCGAAGCATATTGATTCACAAAAGATTTTATTAATGCAATGTTCCGCAGCTGCCTGTTTGGGGACATCGGCCTTTTAGCATACATAGTCTCGTCACGAAATCGAATTTGTCTTCTGTCGCTACTTCCTGGTGCAGTAACTTCCAAAGAAATTAATAATCTAAAATCTCCTTTTATGAAGCGTAAGGAGAAACTTATGTCAAATAAAATCTTAGTTCCAATTACCTTAAAGAAATGTAATTTATTTTCATAAAGATAACATAATCTGGCACCCTTAATCTATAATGTCAAACTAATGGCCGATTTCTGTATAGTCACCCATTCAGTTATGTAATTTGTATTGTTTGTCTATAATGAAAGTTTCGTTTTAAGAAAGCTCTTTCGCAGATTATATAGGTCTGTTGACGATAAAGAAAATATATTTCTGATTATCTCTACTTTATTGGCTCTCTAATTGCAGTTCTTATATAGAATTAACGATTTAAATTTTTATTTTTGCGCTTCTCAGTTAAAATTAATATCAGAACAAGCAGTTTTATTGCAAGGGTTATTTTCACATCAGTTCAGATTTCTTTTATACTGAGCTTGTTTTACTTAGACATCTATGTATTTGTTAGAAATGAACTAATATTTTAATAATAATATATGTGTCTTATGCTTAATTTCCGTTAAAGTGTAGAAAAAGCAGCCAACACATGCTATGACATTTAAAACTAGGTATACATTTAAAAATACTTAAATATTTTATGAAACCTTTATATCTTAGTAACAAATAAATTTAAATCAGTAAAAGCTTAACCATTAGCGCATACACAGAGATAATTTCTGGTGAAGTATTTAGGAATGAAGTGGAAAATAAGTCATAAAACAGGTAAAATTCACCTTAGCCTGAAATTCAACCAGGTTAATCTCAGCCATACCCGTGGACTTCTAAATTTAATTCAGCTTTCCTACTTAGTGCACTTTTAGAAAGGGTGAAGGACAATATCATATAAGCTTGGTAATTTAAAGTGGACTTTTTGACCAAATTAATCCCGTTTAAAGACAATGAGGGCTTTAATTCCATTGCTGGCTGCGTCTAGTAAGTAAGGCAAGTCTAGCCGTGCAACAACATTTGATATTTAAGTTTCTCCAGCAATGTTACCCCATAAACTCAAAGAAGCATTTCTTTGTAAAATGTCTGCATGTTTGTATAACATAATTCAAAACAAAAATCGGATGAATACCAAACTTTGTATTTAAGATCAACTCTTCGAAGAATGACACGAGGATTTGAAAAATCTCTCCCATACTAAAGTATTCTAAATTTGTGAACTATTAAAGTGTTTTATTAAACATGGCTCAGTGAAATTTTATTAAAATATCACATTTTATTACATGCTCTTCACAATTAAAATGTAACTAGCTTAACCTTACTGGGAGTAGTATCTGAAGTTTGTTCCCATAGGGGAGGAAATCCGTCCCCTTTAGCTGCCGTGGTGCGGGCTTTGCAGACCCTTAGCACTCGTGGTACCTCTTGCGTTACTAGATGAACCTCGGGCCGAAAAGCCAAGCCTCTCCCGTCCGGGAGTTCGGATTGGGTTGGACTCGAGGGGGCAGTGTGTTCCTGACACCCACAGGGAATTTGGTACCTCCATTCAGGCTACGGACGTCCGGAGGGGATAGAGGGTTGCCTTATAATTCCCGGGTACTAGCCTGCAGAGCTAGTAGGTGTGCTAGATCACCAGGCGGCCACACCGAGGTCATATCGGTAGTCTTCCCTCTGGGGTTGACGCGCGTAAGTGGGCGTATCCACTTCCAACCGTCTTGACGCTGTAGTCGATGGGGGGGGGGGAGGCTTTTCAGACTCAAGGTATTGCCCCATGGAAATAACTCCGGAGTTTCCATTGCTCCCGGGTAGAAGGAGGCCCGGGTCCTTGGTCCTACGGGTCCAGGACTAATGGGAGTAGATACTCTGCACGTAAATAACCGTTCAAGAGGTCCCGAGTTCGAATCTCGGTCAGGGTGAGTTACCTGGATAAGGTTTTTCCTGGGTTTTCCCTTATCCTGAAAGACGAATGTCGGGTTACTCTAAGCTCTATGGACCCTGGTCTCATTTGAGCATCATTTCACCCATTCCATTCATCGTCCGATATGACTTAACGTTGGAGGACGTGAATTAAAAAAAATAATAACCTAAATAATAATCTGAAGTACGTTTACTTAAATAAGTTTTCGTAGCTACATCTATGTCTGCTTTTATAGTTTACTATGAATAGTAAAATGTACGACATAGACAAAATGTTACAAATTCATTGAAACACGTATTATGTTATTTTTTGTAATTAACCACTTTTGAGATATTAATGTTATAGGTTTAAATGTTCATGTATTTATAGCTTGCTCAAATGGGAAGTCATTTGTTTTCTCTCTCTCTCTATCTGTCCCTCTCTCGCGCATGCCAGGAGAACGAAATTTCAAAGTCCTTGTATAGCGATCTGCTTTTAAGTACTTTGAGTATAACAACGCTTACCTTATTATCCTAAACCCATTGTCTCTATGTACAAAACATAAGACAGTGAGGACTTCGCAAATATTTATATCAGTTAACATGAACTATGGAAAGAATAGGCGTTTATAAGAAAGAACAGTTTGCACAAGATTGGCCAGTTGAGTATTTTCTGTCCTTTTATGTTTAAAACATTAAAAACCGCAGTTTTGTTTGCAAGCTGGGATATACTACTTATAGTATACCTCCAATAAAATATATTTCAACAGTGTAGTTAATTTAAATTTAAAAGAAAAGTAAACATAGGTTTTCTTTCAGTGAATGGCTCACAAAACAGTTTAAGACTCCTTATGTAACAATAAAAAAGAAGAAAGAAATCCTACGGAACTCAGATTATCAACTGTAGAAGAAAATGCAAGGTAGAGAGATAACATTAACTTCCTTTTATGTTTGAAATGAGCGTTTGAAGTTATGGCCCACAACCGCAAGCAATGTCCTGAGTGAGACAGGGAGTTTATTGTCTAGAACATAAACCATTCTAGGATTCAGAGAAGATAAACTGCAGTCAAATGTGTATTACCCAAGAATAATTTAGCTTTATAATACATTAATCTGCTACTAAAACAGACAGTAACCTTTTTGATTATTACTCCTGGATTTATTTAATAAACTCAACTTACATTAGAGTAACTAAATCAATCCTATTTTATCATTTCAAACAGCTGAGGCATTCAAAATCCTAATTTCAAGATTATTTCAACAAAAACGTTAAATATGTATTTATTTATCTATTTATTTATTTATTATTTCTATGTTACATTTTAAAAATACTTCTGACCATATCTAGGTTGGACAATCCATGAATTTTCCTATCATCCTTTCCACCAGTTTCCTTCTTCCTAATCGCCATTTCATGCTTTGGGCTGATCATTCATTCATCCTGGATATGCTGTTATCCATAGTTTTTTGGTCTCTACATAAGGTATAGTGCGATCCAGATAAACCTGAACCATTTTAATAGGCCATAGATTATGAACCAATAATAGGACACAAGTTCAACTTTGGGAGAATATGATACACAATTGGGATATTACATTACACTATTTATATCTCAGAGAAAATGTTGGAAGTGTCCTCCAACAGCATCTATACATGTGTGCTCTCGTCTCAATATATTCTCTGAAGTTTTACGGAGATGATATCGAATTGCGAGAAGTTTATTTCCAACAAGATAGAGCAACGTGATATACATCTAACGACACCATGGAACCTGTAACCAATTTCTTTGATAATCGAATAATCTCAAAAGGTCTGTGGCCTCCCCAGATCCCCTGACCTAACTTCACCGGATTTTTTCTTGTGGTAGTATCTAAAGAATAGAGTGATAGAGTGTACAAGAATAGGCCACGGACAGTTGATGTTCTCAAGGAATCCATTTGAACCAAAATAAGTAACATAGGCGAGGATACTCTCTGTAAAATTCAGATAATATGGTGAGACGAGCGCAAACATGTATAGATCCTGGTGGAGGACACTTTCAAATTTTTCTCTTAGATGTAAATAGTGTAATGTAATCTCCCAATTGTGAATTATATTCTCCCAAAGTTGCACATGTGTGCTTTTGTTTCAAAAGCTATGGCCTATTGAAATGGTTCAGATTTATATGGATCACACTACATAAGCTTTTAAATTTTTGCAGGTATAGGTTCCCCAAAGAGGAGGGCGGTGCGAAAAAGAAGCAAATATCTTCATATCTGAGATGCACATACGTGGAAAAATTTAGCATAAAATCGTTATCTCTGCTTCTTAGTCGAAGCAAAGTCAATTATATAAAAATTAAATTTGAAGGAATTTTAGTTTAAGGTTTTTTTTTTATATGGGAAAAATAATTTTATCTTTGCCATCTCCATTCAAGGGTTAGATGCGATATACATATACTCTGCTTTCACTAGTCGACGCATATTTTACGTGGTCTTCCAAACACTACAGCTCGTCGAGCTGTAATTTATTATTTTTACTCACGCGACAAACAACATTTGCAAATTAAAAGAAAACACTAATAATATTCATGTTTTGCACATGTTCGCGTCTAAAAATAATTAATTGGCAGAACTAACAATATTCTGCAATTTTTATTTATTCAGCCCCCCACCCCTTCCTTGAGGCTACTGGGAAGCATAAAACATGACAGCTGCCGACTTTGTCTGAACTGCATAAAATCCTGTTTTTAAGTTACCTTTAGCGTGGTCTTGCGCGCATATACCGCAACCCCGATGTAGGGCTAAGTTTATTATTCTGTCCTAGGTAACTGATCACTGAGTGGAAAAGACGCCGTAGTTAAAACAGGCGAATAGGGAGCCAATGGGAGAAAAAACTGAGACAGGAATATTTTTTGTTTTCCATGTATTTTCACTACAAACGTAATTTAATCTGTGGCATCAATGTGACAATGAGCTAAGTCAAGCTACAAGACGTTAAGCATAAAATTGCAGCAAAAATTTACCATTGGGAATTCCTTTAAGCAAGTTGAAGGATGCCAAACATAAGTTACGTTATTCATATTTTATCATGTATTCTGTAATTGTTTTCTATTTTATTCAATATACTTCGTTAAACGAAATCCCTTAGGAAAAACCTGAGCATTTCTGAAGCCAAAAGTTCAAATTATGCATAATATTGAAGAAACCTTTCTCACCAAATTGTGCTGAGGTTGAAAGCTCTTTTGAAAAGCAGATAAGTCGGATAAATCTATGGACCATTATTTAATATATATATATATATATTAGACAGACTTTACGGGATATACATGCTTGATTTCTAAGTTAACAAAACTGCGTTCATCCAACTAATCTGATTATTTAGATGATAGGATCGCTCACTTTTTTCTCGGGCAGCCAGCCAGGTGAAAAGATGATTAGCTGTCAACGTTTTGGGAGTGTGCATGTCTCCTATTATCAGGATATTTATAAAATGTTATAACTACAAATGAAACACTGGATGTAACATAACTATACACAAAGACAAAACACTATCAAAATTCGCATTAGTGAACAAAATACTATTTTCAGTAAATTAAATGCCAGCTCAGGAGATGGCGCGAGTATAGAAAATTTTGTCAAAGAAACGTAAATAATTAACTTGATTATCAATCTGTATTGATCTTTGCTTCTTAATTCGACGGATTTCCATTTTTAAGGCCGGTTTCCAAGAGGAGCTGAACTGAAATTCAGCATCACGGATTATTAATTAAGGAGAATTAAGGAGGCTCTAGTGATTTCCTCTGAAAGGAGCACGCTTAATCGTGATGCTGGATTTCAGTTCAGCTCCTCTTGGTAACCGGCCTTAAAAATGGAAATCCGTCGAATTAAGAAACAAATATCAATACAGCTTGATAATCAAGTAGTTAAGGTTCTTTGACAAAATTTTCTATACTCACGCCGTCTCCTGAGCTGGTATTTAATTTACTGAAAACAGTCTTTTGTTCAGTAATGCGAATTTTGATAGTGTTTTGTCTTTATTTATAGCTATGTTGTATCCAGTATTTCATTTGTGGTTATAACATTATATAACTATCCTGTTGATGGGAGAGATGTACACTCCCAAAACGTTGATAGCTAATCATCTTTTCACCTGACTGGCTGTTCGAGAAAAAAGTGAGCGTATTCGTCACCAGGAAAGCTTCAGGTCATATGATAGGATCGTTTTGTTAATGACACCATCGTTTCCTAAACATAAATAATGACTTTTTTACGAAATAACCAATCATGTATTTTACACCAAATTAATAGATATTGGCTTATTTTTATTAAACTACACTAAAATGTAACAATTTATGTATAAAGCAGGTTACTTATGCCACATAATTTTATTTTCAAACAGCTGTCCAAAGCAAAAATAGCAAAAATGGTTCGCACATGTTTCCAAAGAAATAAATCATTGGCTCGAGACTAAATAAACTGTCACAATAACAAATACCAATCTGTAAAGCAAAAGGTCACTCTCTACTCCAAAATATTTAGAGTTAACGCCTTCATCCAATGTAAACCAATCCACGTTTCACAATACAGAATCAGAATGGCAAATGCAGTGCATTTTCTATTATATACAAAAACTATTGTACCTATAACAAACTACCGGAATAAAAGAGGGACATTTCAACTAACAAGACTGCTAATATACCTACGTAATCTGAAGGCTATATTTTCAAAATGTTCGAAACTTATTCGACCCTCTAAGTCTTGGAGTGTTAAGTCTTTCACTTTAGACTCCTATCGGAAAGAGAAGTGCAGAAGTACAACAAAATACTGTAGCAACATGATGAGTAACTGGAAGGTGAAGGAATGAAAGAATAGAGTCATACTAAAAATTCTATGCCATAGCCGGGATTTAAACCATGGATCTCCTGCTCTCTGTGCGGTTGCTCTAAGCCACTGAGCTCCTATGGCCAACATGCCGACATGACATTAAATTCTCCAACTTACTCGTATGTTTCCCGGTAAACTACTAGGGGTTCTCATATGCTGTGAGACACGCACTTTCTGTGGCGACTTACTATACGGTAAGTAATGTCATGTCGGCATGTTGGCTATAGTAGCTCAGTTGGTTGGAGCAACCGCACGGAGAGCGGGAGATCCGTGGTTCAAATCCCGGCTATGGCATTGAAATTTTCAGTCCAGCTCTATTAATTAAAACAGCCTACACGCGGCTAGTATGGAAGAAATGGTTATTTCCATGTGAGCTATAGCTTTTAACATTATCAAAGGAAGCGGATTTAACTTTAGACAAGCGTTCTAGTTTTGTGTTCCAGTTTATTCTTTTTTGACAGAGATATTCTGACAGACATAAAATAATGGCAACAATACCTTTTGTTATAACGATTAAATGATTTTAGTTTCATTATTTTAAAGATATCGGGTGCATAATGCCAACATTCGGTTTATCTTGATATAAACTATCATCTTTGATTTTCGTTTCTCTATCAATAAGTTAGCGATGTCAAAAACTCATTACGAAAGTTTCTGTTTTCGGAATATTAATCCTTAGAAATCGAAAGGCACTGGAATTATTCAACATAATGACAGAAATGTTTGATAGCAGGGGGAGCTTATCGTCAATAAGAAATTAACAAACATGTTGTCACCGCATGTTTGAAACTCTGCAATTTCTGCACGTATAGTTATTAGTACCGAAACCTTAACTAATGAGTTTCTTGTTGGCTGGATTCATTGAAACGCCTTTTTGCCTTAGTTACACTGACTTATAATTTATTGCTTTTCCTCATCCCAGAATTTTTCGTGCTAATACAAAATCGTTGCTCATATGTTATTTTATGAATATTTGAAGTTTCGGATAAACGCTTTGTCAGAAATATATTTTTGATAGTCATATACTTCCATAAAATATCAAAACTTTCTGTAGCTTGTTCATTATAATTTGTACTTGTTTGGATTGGAGGTATTTATATAGGATAACTTGTGGAAGGGTACCACTAAAAACTCTCACTCATCAAGAAGGGAAGGAATTTCCTTTTTTCACTGCAGCATATACTGCGGTATATTATTGTATGGACTTATAATAAAAAGTCGTAACGTTTTTGATATAACACACTACAATAACTTCTACTTTTTCCCCATTTTGTATAAAAACCTCAATTACAAGGACATTGTTTATATTTATGGTGTGAGGTTATTTGAAAGGCCTGTGTACTACTAAAGGTATTTATTTCTTGCACGTCTCGTAACCTTTAAATATTCTGATGTGCTTGGAAAATTGAAAATTTTTCTAGTTTACCTGGATTTCTAAATAGGCAGACCATTCGCTTATTAGATATTTATTGTCACAAAGTGACGGTCATTTAGAGTAGTAGTTTGTGACTTCATTTGTAGCATCAGCCCTCTGGTGGCGTCAGTGAGTGAGGATGGTTTTCTTTGTGTGCCAGCCTCTGGCTGGGTTGAGTGTATCGCCCAGCCTATCTCAGGTATGCGGTCCAATGTGCCATATTTTGTAGTTATTTAGTGAAAGTAAATCTTCTCTTAAGCTAATTGGGGTTTTAGTCATTTTAGTGTATTGGTGTAATATATCCTTTATAGGAAAGATCAAGGAATCCAAACTTTCCCTAGCTACATGTGGCGGTATAAAGGACATGAGACATTCTCAGGCAAATTATATTAGTCTGTGATTGTGATTTTATTCATCACATACATTTATTTCCTGATACTGACTTCTTAAAAAAACAAAATAACTTATAATGATGCTAATATTGTGGTATTTTGAGCATTTTGTTTTGTGTAGTATATTTAGTCTTTCGTGTATTGAAATGAAGTTTTTGAACAGTGGAAGCTGAAAGAAGGCTTTTAACGATAGAGTAAGTTAATTAAACGAAGAGAAATAGAGAATTGAGTTGTATAACACTACAACACTTCAGGGTTACCAACTTTGAATTCTATCCAAGAGGCTGGTATAACTAATGGCTAACTTGAATTTTCCTACTATGGAATCTGAAGAACCAGCTGAAATTTTAAAAACCTCTGAGTGCGAGCAGCATTATAATTTCTGGCAAATTGCTACCTTCGAAGACAAAACTAAGAAATTTAAAATTTGCTCAGTTTTGCAAGTTTTCTCTTTCAGCAATTTTAACAATCGGTATGTAAAGTAAATAATTAGTATTTATCAATCATTCCCCTTTTAAAATAACTCTGTCGTGCCAACATATTTTGTAGCTCAAACTGTAGCATTAAAGCTGCAAAGTAGATACAACTCAAGGCTAAGTATATTAAAATACAAAATCAACACATATACAACAAACTGAACTTCCGCACTTACCGGCTTGAGCGTTAGCGGCCTGTATCTGACCCGCCGGCCCCTCATGGACTGGCGCGGGTCATAGACGGAGAGGTACTGCATCTGTGGAGGTCCACTGGGACCTCCAGGGACTTGGAGCCTGTTACCAAATGTGCTCATTTTGTATACGTCATGAGCAGTCACTTTTCATGCCTAGTCTTTCTCCTCCATCCCCATTGGGGTGGAAGGTTAGACTCGCGTCCCTCACATCCATCACAAACACACCACACACCTACCTGCAACAAACAGACCATATGGCTTTTAGTGTTATTTGATGACTACATAGACATTTCACAACATTGTAGCTATAAGGCTAAACCCATGCAAAACCTGTGTTTCATGTGACCAACATCTTACAACTATTTCAGTTAAAACAGATAATGCTGTTCCACACATGTTGGAGGATATGAAAGGGTCTTAATTTATAGACGGGTTATTAAAAGTGTTGTCAAGCCATGCGTTCTTCAATTCGGCTTCAAATGCATAGAAAGATTAGATTCTGTTTGTGATATAGGACATATAATTACAGAGGAGAAGTACAGTTTGCAAAGAGCTAGAGGTGCTTATTTAGAGCATTTTTAATTTTCATAATATGATATAACAAGTGTATCAGGCATTAATATTAATAGGTTAATGTAAAATATTATAGTAATTAACTACTCAGTTTATTACTGCAATATTGTTTATGAAATATCCTGCTTTCATCAGTGTAGTCAAATACAAATATTTAAAATCAATTTTAAGAGTTGTACTTTATCTGTCATTTTGTAGTAACTCCACAATTTCTACAGACATTTCACCACAAATTCGCACTACTGTGCTCGGACCTTGCGGTTTCTTTCTTTTTAAATGAATACGATATTTTTTTCTACATTTTGACTTTAAACGCCTTTTCTGTGAATAAAATAAATGATACGTTACCTCAAAAACTGTTGAAGAGATCTAAATGAAACTTTAGATGGATAAATCAACCTCTTAATTGCCTTTATGAACTCACCTTGATCTTAATAATACGGTTCGTTATGTAAAAATAATGCAGGTAAAATATAATAATGGTACACCCTACGTTAAACATAAGACCCATCCTGATATCTCATATATAGTTTATGAATAATTAGTGATAAATTTAGCAGAAATAATATTAGCGGAATGAGACCTTTTATATCGTCCTAAGATATTTTAAGCATATTTTTAAATTGAGCATGGGTTATAAAAGCATTGTAATAAACATTAGTAATAATTACTTAGTCTAATTAGTATTTAGTCTAATTAAGTAATATTTAGTGAATTCCTTCATGAATTATCAAGAGTAATTTAGATTTTAAGTCATTATTGCATTTGAGCGAGTATTTAATAATAAGGAATACAACCCTTATGCTTTATCATACTAATTTAACCAAACGCTAGTAAAATCCGTGATAAATTTAAAGTGCTATCTCAAAGGCATTTTAATATAAATTTAAGATAAATGCACGATATACTTTACCTATTTCAACTAAATAAACCGTGTTTCCTAAATACACTGTATTCAAACTATTTATCCTATTTTTATTAAGCTGAGTTGCTGATTTAATTTGATGCATTTTGATTAATTGAAATGAACCTAAACAGTAGTGGCGCGATTTACGGGATGCTGGATAATACAGAAAAGTGGGAGATACGGAACTAAGCAAATAGGCCAGAAACTGGAATTTAAGTTTCGTTTATTTTTATGTAATATATTGCTTGCCTTTTGATTTCTAAATTTGTTTTTAAAACTAAAAGCAGTAGTGCAACAAAATATCTTAAAAACATGAATAATAAAAATTATACTATATTCTGAAGGCGACTTCAGATATTGAAGATGAAGTACTTTAAAATTTAAAAAAAAAATAGTCGACCCAATTTTCAAAATGATCTCCTTTAACAATGAATTGAAACGTGAACAAATGTAAAGCTACATCTAAATTATACGCACAAAGCCATCTTATCCACTCCTTTGTTAATGAATTATTTTAAGTAGCAAAGTAGCACATGTCTTTGTTTTTAGGCTATTTGTCTATGCAGCCGAATTGAATCTTTCGATTTTTGATGCTGTTATAAAGCAATGAGCGACATTGGTATTCAAGAAGCTGCGGATCTATCATGTGCATCACGTTTACCCGGTCCACCTCAAGATGCATTGGACATAATAAAGAATTAAACTACTTTTAATGTAAAAACATGTCCAATTGTATATTTAATATTAATAAATAAACAATTTATGCGTTTGTATATTTTGCTAAGGATTCATTAATAACCTACCTTTAAGGGTTGTGTAATACCTGTTGGTTATTACGCCATTTCCTATTGATACCGTGGGTACTGATGTCCAGTAAAACTTGAAACGATAGAGCAAGCAAATACGTGTCCAAGATAATTAACTTACAAATCAGGTATTGCAAAAAACAAATTTAAAATATAATTTCTTCTGTCTACTTCATGAAATCCAGATAAACGTTTATAGAAATGATTTTATTACTAATTTCCTTATGGTAACAAACGGAAAAGGAGGATTCAATAGGTGTAAGCGTCAGTCAAATATTTTATGAGCTCGTCACTTATATTGCTGTAATATATTTGAAATTCCATTATCCTTTTCATGTCCTAAACAAAAAGCAAACCAAATTACTCTTATATAAGAAAATTATAAGTATTAGAACATTCAAACCATAAAAATAAATGTGTAAAAATTATCTCCGCAAAAACATTTATTTGACAAAACGATCTTATATAATACGATTTGGTGAATGGTAGTTTGAGATGAAGAAAGTCTTTGAAAATTCTTTGCATTGCATCTCTGGTAGATGCCGAAATTATATCTCTTCCGCTTTTTTAATTATGCTGTTCGCAGACATATTCACGGAGCTGTTTCTTTTCTTTTCTTTTTCGTTTGTTCAGGAGACAATAACATGTGTAACCAGTGAAATCTCGTAATTGGTTAGTCGAATAGAAAGCAACCTATTGTATATACTTGGACATATCCTTACCTACTTTTACTACACAGAACCTTATAATCCTTGGTATAAACGTTTTGGAGGGTTTAAAGTAGATTTTCAAATTATATAGTTTATAATATTGAGAATAAATCTGTGGCATATGTATAGTTACCGTAACCATTAAGTTTCATTGTTGAAATAACATAAATCTGAAGAACAAAATGTTTTAACAATGCTAGGCACACATTTTAGCTGTAAATACTAAGGAAAAAGATTTGGAACAAATTAGTTCTAAAATTGGTTTTATTAACTATAGTTTACACTAATAAAGTAATTAACACCCATGGTAACCAGAAATATTCAAATGCATGTATTAAATTAAAATAATACTTTCAAGAGTACTATAAATGTTAGCCACAAAACCTTTAGGAGGAAAGGGGATATTCAACTATTTTCGAGAAATCACATTACCTGAACAAGTGAATTACTTAGTTTAATTTGTTCGATATGTATTGTCACACGAGCGTTGGAACACCCTATGAAAGCAGCTGAGAGCGGGAGACGAGGGAGGTCCGTGTTAGCTACGCCCTCTCCTCGTTTGTCTTATAGTGGTGACAGGGACGGTTGGGGAAAGAAACATAATTGTGCGGTCTGTTTCTCTTACACCTGGTTCTCGATCCTTCTTTTACTGGAACATTCCTGTGAACACTGGAAGAACGGTGACATTTCTATAAAAAGGTGTTTCAGAGAGACAGGCAGTCAGTGTTAGTCAGTCAGTCGGTTAGTGAGTGTGAGCGAGGAGACAGTCGCAGTTCTTGGTGTAAGAGTTAGTCAGTGACGTGTTAATGAACGAGTAGACTGTGCAACGGAAGACTGTACGTAACTGGTATGTGCATCGGAGTTTATGTAATCGCGAGTACGAGTGAAATTGTAACGGACGAACTGGTGAATTGTAATTGTGTGCAGTACGCAATTCTGCGTAATTGGCAAGTGTTAAACTGTAAGTCGGTGGAAATAAAGAACATTTTTGAGTGGTGAAATTGGACTTTTCATTTCACTAACCCACAAAGTCACAGTATTGTCCTTGCCTCAAATATCTTATTTCTTCTTGTCAAAATGGCTTTAATACGCTGTACCTTAGCACATACACATATCAATCACACTTCCTCATGTGGATGAAGCATGCGATGTACTAAATTAATCCGATACTGAGCGAACTGGAAACAAATTATGCTTTACGTGTTTTTAATTCAATTGCATGCGATTTTAATAGAATATTGCTTTAACCTACTCTCCGGAATATGGCCATGATTTGGTTGCCATATTTCTCTGCTCGCTTTAACATGTCGTTTGCACTTCACCGCTCGTTTAATTACTCTATTACGACGGTGAAAGCCGTGGATCATCCCAGTCATAAAATGAATAATATCGCAAACTGAAACTGTGCAAATGCTAATTGAATCTAAACCAGACTGAATTATGAGATTGTAAAACCTGATCCCGTAAAGTTATGACCGTTACGTTAAATTAACTCTGAGGAAAATTAAATTACTCTGTTTCATAGTACAAATGCCCAATCTGTAAATCTAACACAAGCAAGAGATACTTAGAAAATGGCTGCCTCTTTATACTCCCACCACAACTTAAAGTCGTATCTGTTGAGCAATTCTATTTTACGGTCTAAACTTTAACCTTTCCTACATTAACCCTAAAATGGAACGGTGGAGCTTTATGATGTGAAGTAAAACGCGGAGCCCACAATAAGTTGCACTTATTAGTAAATTTGCATAAGCTGGTAACACTGTTGGGAGTTTAATTTATCGAAAAATTGAGATGGAGGAAAAACAATTATATCACTTGGAATTCCTTGCAACGATGACAACAATGAGCTGTTGAACCCAGCCAAAGCTCAAAGCAAACATGTAGGGGATATAAGTGTTCCAATACTATATTCATTTTTTAACAAATTTATACGTATTAGATTATATTCACTGTTATATTAACACACTTATAAGTAAAAATCTTTAACATCATTTACTTCAAACTCATGTAAAACTTTTATTTATGCATTTTATAAAAATTAACCTGAAAACTTTATAAATTACGGACTCTGAATTTTTAAATACCATTTTGTGAGTCTGAGATACCCCTTCTTATAGCAAGCATGGAAATCTTCATACCCGAAGTTTTAGGATAAGAAAATTTAAGTTTACCTTAATAACGCTGCAGCATGAGAAAGAGGTTGTGTGTTCAGCTATTTTAAGCTGAGTAAAGCAAAATTATTACGAGTATGTATTGTCCTCTATTCATTCTTGAATTATAATAAGATTAGTTTGTCGGCAATTGAACTAAACCCACAATTTCACACCGATTTACTCTTTAAGTAGGTGTTTATTGCATTTTACGTCTACCTTGGAATATTTATTATAATTAAAATTTCACTGAAATTCTGCTTTTATTATCATATACATAGTAAAAAAAGTTATTAAATTTCACTCAAATATATTGAAATCCCCTGTAAATTCACGTTTTGAGGTCAACTGAATTAAAAGGTCTTCATGCATGTGTTTATGAAGAACAAATTCCAAAACAATCTCAAATAAGTGCAATGTATGCTATTATCTCTTATGGTTTGCCAGTTATGTAAAAGTCATTCAAAATTAAGATAAATTCAAAGGCATAGTATTCCAATGTCTTACAGTCACCTTAAAGAGATGGAATTTTAACAAAATCGTTACAACCATTTTTTTAAAAATCATCAGTTTGGAAGAAAGTTCTTAGTAGATTGGAGCAAAAGAGTGTTCTTAAATGTTTTGGAAGACGCCGAAACTTTTTTTTTTACTAACTCTTCGTTTTTGACTTATAGTCCTCATACAAACACAAACGTTCCCAAAGAGATATTTTACTCCAAATATGCTCCTTTCGGGTTCAGGAAATATCCAAACTATTATTTCCAATGGAGCTGTGGAACAGAATACCTCGTCTGTTCGCTGAGTATGTAGACAATAAATTAAACGAGGCAGTAGACGTTAATGATAATTGATCGTAGCAACATATATTATTCCTCCTTCCCTCCCGCCCTCCAACCCCTTCTTCCTTCGTCTCTTCCTCTCTCTCTCTCTTTATTGTCTGCTCTCCCTTTCTTTCTGTGGAAGGAAAGTATGTTGATTTCCAAAGCAACAGAGATTTATAAAAAGTTTATTCAGTTCATCAGTCACTAAGTTCACAACATAATAAAAGAATCTGATTTATTATAATCATATCAGTTTATCTTTGCATTTTCGTTTAATGTACTCCCACATAACTTCTAAAAATTATTGTTATGAAAATCTAATTGATCTTACTCAAGATAAAACATTTTCAAAGTTTAATTACACGTTTATTTCTAAGAACATGCCGAAGTGTTTAAATGCGGCTCACTATGTACTGGCATTAACATTTCATAATCTATTTTACTATATCGAGAGAAACAGCTTAACAGCGACACCACTTTAAAAACAATATCACAGTATGAGCGATCAAACCATTAACAATACATATCTAAAAAAACATTATACAGTTTTCTGAATGAAGTCTTTCACAGGTTTTTCCTGAAAACTTAACATACACATTTTATTTTCTATGAAAAGATCATGAACATGTGGCATCCCAATCAATGTCATTAAAACAAAATTTGAGAACTTCAGAAATTTGGTAAAAAAAATCCACGTAAGGAGTAAAGTGGATTTGAAGAGTTTCTTGGAAATCTGTGTCACATTTTCGAAATATTCTGAACCTAAATAACAAATTTGGCATTTGTCAGACATTTTGTTTTGGAGTACTGTTAACATATGCGCACATTCAGAACAGCATATACATACAGGGAGTTCTATAATTACTTTTTCTTATTATTCAGGGTGTCTGGAGACAGGTTTTTTTTAGTGAATTATAATTTTCTTTTCAAATAAAATGCAGCACATTCTTACTGTGCTAGGTACGTAAAATGAACATAAAAATAGTGATGATGATTTCTAATGCCAATTCCCTGGATTCAATGGAAAAAGGACTAGAAAAAATGAAAAACATTGTTTCAGCGATGATTGTTAAAATAACTGTGCGATAATACCGCAAAGAGCGACATACACGTATACCTTGAGGGAGGCTTCGTCTACCGCAAATCTCACTTGTGGTCACTGAAATGGGGACGCAGTCACCTTGTAATAAGCAAGCGGTGTAGTTACGTAAGTGCTACGACATGTACCGAAATATTTATTAAATCCATTCTAGCAGAGCTGCTCAGGGCTTCGCCCGACATCTAGGTGTCCACGTGATTTATAGCAACTGAACATTATCGTATAGTCCAGTCTGATTGTATTCTCTATCTAAAATAGCCTTTGTTAATACAGTATACTCTTGATTATTTGTGTGCGAATTATGCCCCTCAAAACGATTCACATACATATACTATTTTTCTCTAGTGAACAGCAATAAACGACTTGCCGCAAGATGTCATTTTTATTGTTTAAACGACCATCACGTAACCACAAGGTGCCGATTCCACTGTAATCGTCTAGCTTGTTCAGTGTAAATTGAAAACAATTATATGTTTCAAATGGGAAGGTGTATGTCCTTGAGCAGTACTAGGTGAGCAACCAATCGGAGTTCTGCGGTGTTGTAGTATTGCATTCCCTCTAAGTGGTGTGAGACGAGCGCCAACCTAATCAATCTGTATGAAATACTATTCGCGCTAAGACAACAATTCAGATTTTGCCGAAATTGATCCATGTGGAAGGTAGAAAGTAATGTATCTAACATAAACATGAAAACCCCATATTTTTAGCTCAAATAGTCTTTCTAATACAAATAAATTAACCACTATTACCTGTATTATAACAATAAATCGTGACGTATGAATTTGGCATGTATGCGTGTACGTATATTTGTTATTACTCAGAACTGAAACGTAAATGCTTGACATGACGTGATTGAATAATCCAATTCGAGCGAGAGGAAACAATAAATGTCCTGCTGCCCTGTCAGAACGTGTCTAGTCAAATTATATCTTTGTTTATGAATGGTTCGTAATGTGTATTTACTCTAGAGAGTTCAAAGTGGTTGGTGTGTATGTATGTACTTATACTTTTCATTAATCAGAACTGAAATTTGAACTACTGACATGACGTAATAAAAGAATTACTGTGAATAAGTCAAGGTGTTAAATTCGAAAAAGAGCAAACACTTCATTTCCTGTTAGCCTGTGGAATGCTGTATGCTTATGTTTATGAATGAATGCTGGATAAGAAGTGCTTATTTACTCTGGAGAATTCAGATCAATATCACTCAGTTGTTCTTTACACAACAGTAGAATGAGAGTTAAATAGTGCAATGGCTCCTTACGGTGAATTTAGTGGCGAGTCAAAAAGGCAGGTATCGCAAAGTCAGGCTCGAAGCATTATTTTTAAGGTGTACACGTTCTTCAAACGTTTTTTCGGAAACAGAAACTAAAAATGAGTTATTACAAAGAGTACTTCCGTTTAAAAATACGGAAAAAGTGTATCTCCTGGATCAACTTTTAATTGAAACGGGACACTAGGTAATACGCCTCCCACCTTACCACTGCCAATATAATCCTGTTCAGTTGGTGTGGGCTCAAATAAAAAGGGGGATTGCAAACAGACTTTTAAACTGACGGATGTTGAACGACTTGTTCACGAAGAAATTCACATGAAAGCATAACAGGACTGGGAAAACTGCGTGAGGCACGCAGGAAACCTTCAAGAAGACGATTTTAAAAAAAGAAATAGCACGTGACGAGATTTTGGAACCTATAATCATAAATTTGCAAGACTCAGACGATGAAGATAGTGACAATGACGAATTGTCTCTGTACAGAAGTGACATTGACAGCGATATGGATGAGCCACTGGCAGTTCCTTTGGATTAGAAAACAGGTAATTCATAAACTATAATTATAGTTATGGTATTTTAAAATATACATAATTTGCGAAAATGCTCTTTCCAATTTTGATTTTGGCCACTGCATCATTGTAAAAGTTTGTAAAATATAATTTTCTTACCCTTACGTATGCGCCAAGCAGACCTGCAAGTTGTATGAGTGTGTGCGAGAGAGAGGGAAATATAAAAGGAGTGGGGTAACAAGCTGGCAACGCTGAGTGTGATAAGGCATCTGATTATCTGAACTCCTGAATTCTTCCCATTTGAAACGGATGGAAGTTCATTTTTCTAATGCTATTCAGCCTGCAAATTGAAAGTATTTTAAAAGAAATGGCGGTGAAACGAAAAGAAAACCTGTGTTGATATTACAGTAAAAAATAAGAATTGGTTGAAATGTTTGAGAAGTAGGAAATTGTTGCAAACATCAGTTTTGATTATGATATTGTATTGCAGACTGTTCAAAGTGCGAAAAAATTAGCAACTCCTCTCAAAAACAGTGTTTCGTCTAAGCTAACAATGTAGTAATCTTGAAGCATTGGTTACGTATACAAATTTATGAATCATTTTATTTACATTTTATTTTCTTTATTTTATTTTTAATCACTTTATTTATTTATACTTCTCTTATAATCTTCATGCAATTCCTACTGTTTGTTTCTTAAAATAGGCATACTCAGCAATACTGGCATAACATGTTCATGTAGAGGTAGCGGTTTCATAGTAATAGAAGCTTTATTGTATACAAATTTTTCAGTTTAATATGGTTTAAAGTCAGATATCTGCTACAAAACATATCATTAGCGCTATTGTTTATCTCCCTGGGTCTTCTAATTTAACGGTACTTATGGTACTTATTGCTTCTTTAAAGTCATAAAAGTTTCACTGCAATTTCTATATTGAAAAATTCCCTCTCTTTATATTAATTGACTCGCCTAAACACATTTAGATGCGCAACAATAACGATTATGACAATCAGATTTATAACGAATTCTAAAACATAGGGAACAATGTAACACATTGTCTCATTTCTAAAGTTATAGAAATAACTCTTTGCTATCAAACCCGGTATGAATTGCTGATATTCGACTACTCATTTCCTATGGAGTACCTTTCATCTACGCAAAATGCGTAGATATTTATATCTTTATATTTTCAACCACAAATTTCTGCAGCTTGAAAGAGTTTGCTAAATAAGTCATATACCTTTCTAAGTAAAGTTGGGGATAGAGTACGTTAAAACAAACATGAGAATTAATGATGATTACAGTTTTGAAGACAATTGACGATAACGATAATACAGACTAAGTAGAAATGATTTACTGATTTTATTGTTAAGCCGTATGTGCTATGCAGTCCGTTAATCCGAAACCCATCTCTCTCTCTCTCGCGCCCCCCCTCTCTCTCTCTCCTTTTTATTTAACGTCCTCCAACGTAGCTCATTTCGGACGAGAAATGAAATGGGTGAATTGATGTTCAAATGAGCCAAGGGTCCATAGAGATTAGTTACTCAACATTCATCTTTCATTATAAGTGTAATTCCTGGAAATAATCTTATGTAGATAATTCACCCTGACCGACATTCTAAATCGGGACTTCTTGACTGTGTGGTAGATATGCTACGCCTTTAACTCTGTCTGGCATGAAGGCCTCCTACATCGTCTCATTCAATTCAATATCCCATCCTACCTGATACACATAATACATAATTACCTACAAAACCGATCCTTTGTTGTCATGAAGGACGACATCCTGTCCCAGCCCTATGGCATAAATGCAGGAGTACCACAAGGTTGTGTCCTGGGGCCCCTGCTTTACCTAGCTTATATAAATACCCTTCCAACCCTAAGAGGCTGCAACTTGTACCTATTTACCAATGATACCGCCATAACAACTACGTCAAAACGGCATGATATTGTTGTGCAAAGAGCACAGATATTTGCAAATATGTTATATGCCTGGTTTGTGACCTGGCGGTTAAAGTTAAATGCCACGAAATACCAAGCAATCACTTTCACCCGACGAGAACTGCAAGACGTACCCACCCTAAGTATAGGCGGTACAGTAATTCCATGGTCCACACAGGCAACATACCTAGATGAGCTTCTTTACATGGAAGGACCACTTAACAGCGGTGGCTAACAAAGTTAGCAAAAGGATGGCCATGTTGTATCCGCTATATAACCATAAGTCGCCATTGGCATTCCGCAACAAGCTCCTGCTCTACAAGAAGGTATTAAAGCCGGAAATGACATACGCCTGCCAAGTCTGGGGTGCAGCAGCCAAAACCCACCTCTCCAAACTCCAAGTCCTTCAAAACCGCTACCTTCGGACTGTAGTTGCAGCCGAATGGTATATCCCAAACCACAATATCCATCTAGACCTATCCTTTACAAAACTTTTGGACTACATCCTACAATTGTCGCACTGTTTCTACTCAAAATTACCAAACAGTTTCAACAGTCTCATCCGAGGACTTGGGGAATACGAGCTGGACCCAGGAGAGACATATAAGAGGCCAAGACTTGTCCTCCTTAAGTAACCAAAATACATCTACAGTCTCTACGACATCCTTGACCAATTAACTTCTACACCTAAATTAAACCACCAACATTAACCCACCACTACTTAATACCCCTCACGATGCCAGTAAGGGACCTAGTCCCGGTATGGCAAGAGTCGAAGGACTCTCCTTTGCGGAGGAGGACTCCCTTCAAGGACACCTCTGTGCTGCGTGAGCACACCACAGAGCCGCGCACCCATCACTTCTCTTTAAACTCCTCTTAGCTTTCTCCCTCTATCACTAGAACTCCCTTTTAACTTATTTTCCCTCCGCTCTGCACAATAAAAGCGGTTATGTGAAGTCAAAATTGAAAAATATTAGAATTTAGATCCATTACTTTTATGCTGCAAACAATAAACAGTATTTTAATATAGAAATTAAGTTGCGCAAGTTTGTCTTTACTGAACGGAATAATCATCAAGGCATTTCATTTTCTACTCTGCTTACTTCCTTTGATTGCATTTCTTGAAAATTTTGGAATGCACATATTATTTTTGACTTCTATTTTACGCTTATACACTATACATTCCATTATACGCTTTCCGAATCGAACTTTCAGGTTTTTGCTAATGATGTTATTATACCTAAGTGTAGTTATTGTAGCACCTGAAAGGGATATTTATCCTGAAGATAAAAGTTATTGTATAAATGCAGTTACTGTAATTAAAAACGAATAACTATTGGCCATAAATTTTATAGCAATATATTTATAATGTTATTACTAATATATTAAATATATTGTAATTTTTGTAGATTAAATATAATTATATTTTACTTTTTGAGGGAAGTTTAATTCGGTAGACTGAAAGGAAACCCTTAGCACTAATATGTTTAGTTTGTCTAAACTCACTAGGAATAACAACAATGTTTCAACAATAAAGCATACATTACTCAACATGTTTATCATTATCAATTGATCAGCACAGTTAGTGCTATATAAATTGCGGAGCTAAATATACAGAATATAATTAAAGAATAGTGGAAAAAAAGGATACTTGTATTGGAGTCCTCAATCAAACTGCACTGATTAGTCGGAACATAAATCTCAACCAGCAGAATTAACAGAAAGAAAGTGTCATGTAGCCTTCAGTCTAATTGCAGCATCTAGGTGGCGTCGGGCCCAAATGACCTTGATGTCGACGGGCCCTAAAACACCACACACTCACTCACTCACTCTAGGTGGCGTCCCAATTGAGAGAATATTACTCGACTTTGAAGCAGGCATACTCAGCAATACTCCCATGACTTGTTCACGTAGAGGTAGCACTTTTATAGTAACAGAAGCTTTAGAATATACAACTTTTTCATTTTAATATGCTTTATAGCGTTTGCTAAATAAGTCATATACCTTCCTAAGTAAAATATGTTAAATCAAACATGAGAATCGATGATAATTTTCGTAACTCCATCCCCAAATTTCACGACACTCAAAACGTGATAGATCCTTAGGTAAATTGTACAAAGTTTATATAAAATCAAAGTTAGTATTTTGTGTGTGTACGTATTACCTGTTTGCTATAATTCAAATTTACTGGTGTCAACTTTGTGCATAACATGCAATTTATAAAAAGGCTAGTTTTACACTGTCCACAGCGGATTTAATCATAGAGTATGAACTTAAAATTTAAAAATCCTATGGTTCTTTTTAAATTCTATAAAACGCTTCAATAAAACTAGTTTACAACTTTTCTTGTGTTTTGTTAACTATAAAACATATAAGTTGAATATTTCGGGTGTTAAGCTATTTATTTTCTGATCAGCAGTCATAAGAACACTTGAACAGTTGGATTCAAGTTGTCTAAGAACTCTTGAACAGTTGGATTCAAGTTGTCTAAACACCAAGTTTTGCTCTGCAAAGAATGCAAAACAAGAAGCCAAGTTATTGGCAGGTCCTAAAGGCAATCTGCAAACGCCTAAAGTAAGTAATAACGGGGGATGGCCTTTTTTACGACCTCTTGCCAGCAGTGTAGTGGCAAGTCAACCTTATTTCCTACAAGCCTAGCTTTAGGCTTAGAAATTCCTATGCCTGGAGATGATTTATTTGTACAAAACAATTCATGAAATTGATATAGTAGTAACTGCTTAAATTAAGCATAAAGTACAGAGAGAGAAAAAACTAAGGCAAAAGCAAGCTTTTTACTCGCATATTAACAGGGATAGGAAGTTCGTACCGCTTGCCGTTCCCTGTACAGGTTGCGACCGACTTTCTCTCGGCATCGAATCAAGTCTTAGATATGAAACGCACAGTGAAGAGGCGTTGCAACCGGTTTCCCAGAGGAGGAGGAGGAGGAGGAGGAGGAGGAGGAGAAGAAGGAGAAGAAGAAGAAGAAGAAGAAGAAGAAGAAGAAGAAGAAGAAGAAGAAGAAGAAGAAGAAGAAGAAGAAGAAGAAGAAGAAGAAGAAGAAGAAGAAGAAGAAGAAGAAGAAGAAGAAGAAGAAGAAGAAGAAGAAGAAGAAGAAGAAGAAGAAGAAGAAGAAGAAGAAGAAGAAGAAGAAGAAGAAGAAGAAGAAGAAGAAGAAGAAGAAGAAGAAGAAGAAGAAGAAGAAGAAGAAGAAGAAGAAGAAGAAGAAGAAGAAGAAGAAGAAGAAGAAGAAGAAGAAGAAGAAGATGATGAAGATGATGAAGATGAAGATGAAGATGAAGATGAAGATGAAGATGAAGATGAAGATGAAGATGAAGATGAAGATGAAGATGAAGATGAAGATGAAGATGAAGATGAAGATGAAGATGAAGAAGAAGAAGAAGATGAAGATGAAGATGAAGATGAAGATGAAGATGAAGATGAAGATGAAGATGAAGATGAAGATGAAGATGAAGATGAAGATGAAGATGAAGATGAAGATGAAGATGAAGATGAAGATGAAGAAGAAGAAGAAGAAGAAGAAGAAGAAGAAGAAGAAGAAGAAGAAGAAGAAGAAGAAGAAGAAGAAGAAGAAGAAGAAGAAGAAGAAGAAGAAGAAGAAGAAGAAGAAGAAGAAGAAGAAGAAGAAGAAGAAGAAGAAGAAGAAGAAGAAGAAGAAGAAGAAGAAGAAGAAGAAGAAGAAGAAGAAGAAGAAGAAGAAGAAGAAGAAGAAGAAGATGAAGATGAAGATGAAGATGAAGATGAAGATGAAGATGAAGATGAAGATGAAGAAGAAGATGAAGAAGAAGAAGAAGAAGAAGATGAAGAAGAAGAAGAAGACGGCTAACGATAACCTCACGGAGAAGATGGAAGAAATGAAGGTTGCGAATGAGGCCCTCGCCACGAAATTTGAGGAACAGTTGGCCGGCGTGAGGGAGGACGTCACGGGACTCGGCAAGCGGATCGGCCAGGTGGACGAACGCGTCGGAGACCTCGCGAGCCGCGTTAATGAGCTGGAAGGAAAGGCCGACAACAGCGCCAAGTCCCTGAGCGCCATGGTGGAGGACGTCGTCGGCAGGAGGTTGAAGGATTTGAAGGCCGACGCACCGGGACGCGACATAACATCGCCGCGCGTCAAACCTCCCAAGTATGACGGCGTGTCAACGTTTGAGGTCTTCCGCCGCCAGTTCGACACAGTGGCCAGGCACAACGGATGGTCACTGGAGGAGGAGGCCACACAGTTAATAGCCAGCCTCCAGGGAAGAGCCGCGGAAGTCCTAAACGCGGTGCAGACGACGGCGGCGCCCAAGGACATCTGGGAAGCCCTGGAGGATCGCTTCGGGAACCACCGCTTAGCCGCAGCATACCGCAGCCAGCTAAAGGCAAGGTCACAGCAGCCGGGGGAGACGCTGCAGGAGTTCGCCATTGCGATCGAGCAGCTGGCTAGCAAGGCCTTGGTTGACCTGCCACTGGAGTTCGTATCCCGGGAAGCCGCCTACAATTTTGTCGACGGGGTACGGGACACAGAGATTCGTCAGCGCCTAATGCTCGGGGAATATAAAACCATCCACGAGGCGCTGACAGCGGCATTAAGGATGGAGGCGGCTAAAATAACATCCATCCCGACGTCGAGAACGAGGAGTGTCCGCTACGCCGGAGACAGGAGACCAGCTGAGGGACGCCGGCGAACACCTTCTGGCCTGTGTTGGGGGTGTGGACAGCCCTGACACCTGCAGAGAGACTGCCCACACCAGGAAGAGCAGCCGGAAAACGAGTAAGGGCCGTCGTGGAGAGGGGCACGTCGGCGCCATCACCACCATCCCCTCGAGTGACACTGCGCGCCGTCAGCCGGCGTATGGATGACAGCCTCATCGCGGACGGTTGGGTAAGAGGGAAGCCGTGCCGCGTGCTAGTGGACACCGGGGCGGCCGTGACCATCATCAGACCTGACGTGGCGAAGGGTTTACCGACAAGGAAGCCAAGCCGGCCATACCAGCTTGTCACGGCATCGGGTGACACCTTGCCTGTGGAGAAGGAGGCCCTGCTGGAGCTGAACTTGGGACGGAGTGCCGTGCGTCTGTGGGTGTTCGTCGCGAAGGTGGCTGAGGAGGTGATCCTGGGACTGGATGCCCTCAGGAGCCATGAGGCGACGGTCGACGTCGGCAAGAAGGTCCTGCGGCTTAACGGAGAAGAGGTTATACTCCGTCAACCCGAAGAGCGTCTTGGAATGTGCAGGGTCGTCTTGGACGAAGACGTGGTTGTTCCCGCGAGGAGCGAGGTGGTGGTGACGGCGCGACTGGAGGGCCAGAGAACCAGGAACATGATGCTGGACCAGAAGACGCCTGTACACGGACTGTGTGTAGCCAGGACATTGCTGCCGTGCCGAGAGGAGGTGCCAGTGAGACTGCTAAATCCAACGGACACCGATCACGACGTCCAGGTCGGGACGGAGTTGGGAACGTGCGAGCCCGTAGTGAGCGTAACAGCAATCGACAAGACACAGGAGCCGGCGCCGAAGCAACACCTGGGGCCCCGGCTAGAAGGCTTACTGGAGAGGGCGGCCGACTACCTGACCGCAGAACAGCTGGAGAAGGTTCGACAACTACTGAGGCGATACGAGCGCGTCTTCAGCCAAGGCGATAGTGACTACGGCCGCACGGACAAAGTGCTTCACCGCATCGACACCGGAGACGCCCGGCCTATTCGGCAACCACATAGACGCGTTCCGCTGGCGAAGCAAGGGGCGGCACGAGACATGCTGGAGGACATGAGATCCAGGGGAGTGATTGAAGAGTCTGACAGCCCATGGTGTTCCCCTGTAGTCTTGGTGACAAAGAAGAACGGCGAGCTGCGCTTCTGCGTAGACTACAGAAAATTGAACGCCGTCACCCGGAAGGACTGTTTTCCCTTACCCCGGATTGACGACACCCTGGACACGCTAGCTGGTGCACAGTGGTTCTCGGCCCTGGACCTGAAGTCGGGCTACTGGCAGGTAGCTCTAGACCCGAGAGACAAGGAGAAGACTGCATTCTCGACGGGCCAAGGGCTCTGGCAGTTCACGGTTATGCCCTTTGGCCTCTGCAACGCACCAGCTACCTTCCAGCGCCTTATGGAGTCAGTGATGAGAGGGCTGACTTACGATGCCTGCCTGCTATACCTGGACGACATCATCATCGTCGGGAAGACTTTTGAAGATCACCTCGAGAATCTGAGTAAGGTGCTACAGAGACTGCAAGCGACCAACTTGAAGCTGAACGCGAAGAAGTGCCAGCTCTTCCGCAAGGAAGTTAACTACTTGGGCCACATAGTCTCGGCAACCGGAGTGGCCACAGACCCGGAGAAGACACAGGCTGTGAGAGATTGGCCTCGCCCAAAGGATAGGAAAGAGTTGCGCAGTTTCCTGGGGCTGTGCAGTTATTACCGCCGCTTCATAAAGGGGTTCTCCAACATCGCAAAACCCCTCACCCGCCTGACGGAGGAACACCGGCCTTATGTGTGGACAGAGGACGCCGAAAACGCTTTCCAGCACCTAAAGAAGACCCTGTGCAGTGCTCCAATTTTGGGTTTCCCACAACCGGGTGGCGCCTTCATTGTGGACACCGACGCCAGCGACCATTGCATTGGAGGTGTCCTGTCGCAGATCCAGGACGGCCATGAGCGGGTGATAGCCTATTACAGCAAGACGCTATCCAAGGCAGAGAAGAACTACTGCGTCACCCGACGGGAGTTACTGGCGGTAGTAAAGACATTGGAGCACTTCCACAAGTACCTGTACGGTCAGCCATTCCACCTGAGGACTGATCATTCCGCCCTAACCTGGCTATTGACCTTTAAGAACCTAGAAGGCCAGACAGCACGTTGGGTCCAGAGGTTGCAGGAGTACGACTTCACCTCGGAACATCGTAGAGGGAAGAGCCACGGTAACGCAGACGCCATGTCCCGAAGACCCTGTCCAGAAGAGTGCGGCCAGTGCACAAGAGTGGAAGAGAAGGAGCGTGCCGCAGCAGTCCAAGTAGTTGTGGCAGTGCCTGCTGAAGGCTGGGATAGCGCAGGCCTGAGGAGGGAGCAGCTGGCGGACGCAGACTTGGGGCCACTCTTGAGGGAAGTGGAGGCAGGGATGAGACCAACCTGGGAGGACATCGCACCGAGGAGCGCCACCTACAAGTCGTACTGGGCCCAATGGGACTCGTTGAAGACCAGAGAGGGCGTGCTGTTCCGGGTATGGGAATCACCCGATGGGAAGACGCAGAGAGAGCAGTTGGTACTTCCCCGGAGTAAGGTCCCGGAAGTCCTGGAGGAAGTGCACACCGGGACATCGGGAGGACACCTGGGAGCGAACCGAACGATTGACAAACTACGGCAGCGCTACTACTGGCTGAGGCTCCGAGCAAATGCTGAGAGATGGTGCCGTCAGTGTCACGTGTGCGCGGCGAGTCGTGGCCCCCAGCCGAGGAGCCGGGGTCGCATGCAGCAGTACAACGTCGGAGCGCCATTCGAACGGATCGCCGTTGACAATGCTGGACCGTTCCCAGTTTCCGACCGAGGCAACAAGTACCTGATGGTGGTCGTGGACTACTTCACCAAGTGGCCGGAGGTGTATGCCATCCCAAACCAAGAGGCAAAGACAATCACAGACTGCCTCGTGGAGCAAGTGTTCTGTCGATTTGGGGTGCCGTTAGAGCTACACAGTGACCAGGGTACCAACTTTGAGTCCAACCTAATGAAGGAGGCACTAGAAAGGCTTGGGGTGAACAAGACTCGCACTACGCCTCTACATCCCCAATCGGATGGCATGGTCGAAAGGTACATCAAGACCTTAGAGGAACACCTGAGGAAAGTTGTGGCCAGCCATCAGCGAGACTGGGACGTCAAGGTGCCACTGTTCTTGCTGGCCTATCGCTCGTCTACACACGACACAACTGGGATGACGCCAGCCAGCTTAATGTTCGGCCGAGAGTTACGCCTCCCTTGTGACCTGGCTTTTGGAAGCCCTCCGGAAGCGAAACAGCCAGCGACCGAGTATGTGGAGAACTTGGTGGACCATCTCCACGACATGCACGAGATGGCTCGCCAGAACATCCAGAAGGCGAGCGACCGCATGAAGACCAGGTATGACAGGCAAGCCAACAGCCAAGGGTTCCAGCAAGGTGACCTGGTCTGGTTGTACCGTCCTACCCGGATCAATGGACGCTGCCCGAAGCTCCAGCAGCCATGGCAAGGACCGTACCGGGTGGTGAAGAGGATTAACGACGTGGTCTACCGCATCCAGAAGGTTCCCCGAGGAAAGATGTTGGTTGTACATTTGGATCGACTAGCCCGCTACGATGGTGCTCTTCGGGACGATCAGCTTTGTGGAGGGAGCAGTGTCACCCAATTAGCGGAAGGTATAACGGCACAGCTGTGAGGAAACGAAAAGGAGCGGAGCCACGCCTCCCATTAGTCTCTGTCACTAACTGAGGGGTGGTTAAAGGAATGTCACCCGTCCCTGGATGTTTCTCTCCCCTTCTCCCATCACCGGGAATATTCGCCTGAAAACTAGAAAAGCCGAGAATACGGCGAGATGCCTATAAAAAGGGTTTCAGAGAGCCAGACAGTCAGTGTTAGTGCTGGACGTGCTAGTGAAGTTGCGCCGTGCAACGGAAGCAACTACGTAATTGTGTACCTGCATCGGAACGATAACGGACGAACTGGTAAATCGTAATTGTGTGCATTACGTAATTTTGTGTAATTGGCAAGTGTTTAACTGTAAGTCGGTGGAAATAAAGAACATTTTTGAGTGGTGAAATTGGACTTTTCATTTCACGAACCCACAAAGTCACAATATTCTTATATAGTGCACACGGGTTTGTCTTTAGCTAATCTCATTATTTAAATACGCATATTGAGGCAACACCCAAGAAATTATAACGCGGATTGTAACATTTCCTGATCGAATGTAAAATAATATCCAAATAATAAAATTATTTTCTTAAATATCTGAAGACTATTGCTACACAAAATGCCAAAACAGGCATTTTTACAACATATTTACTCATCTGTGGCCGTATTACTAAAAACAATAATGTACCTCTGAAGCCTTTCAAATGAAAAACTCATTCTATGTCCCGTAAAACAAGATTTAGTTGACTGATAATTTGTTGCAAATTCGTTAGTGATTTCAGCAAATTTAGTTTTTCTCGATCTAGCTCCCCTTCTTTCCATGTTTGCTTAAGTATCCCACTGAAATGTAAATAATGAAGTAAATAAGGACAGGAATAAGTACACTTCCGAAAAACATACAATGGTTGTACAACAAATTTAGTTGTTCATCTTTGAAGCCCAAAAGCATGTTATTCAAATGTCTTCCTTCCTACCAACGTGCAGTTACACCTGTTTTGCAGTAATCAGTTCCGTTCTACGGTGAATCTTGTCCTTGCTAGTGGCGCTGCGTTGTATGGCCATGCCTGGCCGCTCTTCCACTGCTCAGGGGATTCGGGACGAACTTCCTAGCTCTGATTATTACATTTAATATAACATCCTTATCAGAGCTAATCAACGCAAAATCAATTTAATTAACACCAGTACTAATAAATAAAATACTTTAAATTTTGTGTGTTTAATTATCAAGCTTGTAATCATTTTTGCTAGTATTCAATATACAATTTTATGTACTTATAAATGTCTGGAAAATATAGCGTAATAACTATTAATGTTACCAAATATATTTCATGAAGTAGTTTTAGTAAAGTTTAAAGAAAACTTTATTTTAGCGTGTATGTTTCATTGCACAGAGAGAAAGAGATGGAGAGAGTTGTACTTGATAACCAGCGGGAGAAAGCGAGCAGAGCTGGACGTTCTAGAAGCAGTTTGTGAAATGTATAGTTAGCGAAGAAAACTTTACAAGACACCATATAAATTTCATACAGTTCTTTAAGGGTGAAGCAGCACCACTACATCTAATAGTGACTGTACAAGGTGTGTATAAAACATTCAATAGCAATAATAAAGAATGGAGAGAAAGCAGAAGCAGTGGACATAAATAAAGGAGTACGACAACGATGCCCTCTATCACCTATACTCTTTAACACCTATATTGATAAAAAGGTACAAGAATGGCAGCAAAGTATAAAACAAAATGTACTGAATGGAAACGTAATTTTAAATACAGTATTATTTTCTGATGATCAAGTGATAATATCCCACTCAGCAGATGACATGCAAAGAGCAGTATATAGTTTAAACAACATAGCGGAAACATATAACCTTTCAATTTCAGAACACAAAACTAAGCAATGGCTTTTAGAGGAAAGAACAACATAAGAGCAAAAATAGTTATAAAAATAATATAGCAGGTTAATAGTTTTAACTGTCTAGGCTACATAGTATATATCCAACAAGGATATGGAGGTGAAATTAAACCGATTCAATCAAATGTGTGGGACTATAATAAACACGCAGAACAGGAAAACACGAAAGGAAACACAGATGAAATTTTATAAGATAATGGCAGTCCCAACGTTAACATACGGTTCCGATATATGGACACTGGCAAAGAACCAACGCTAATAGCTAGAATCAGCGGAGATGAGATTTCTGAGAAGCGTGGCAGGTTATAAAAGAATATACCACGTAAGAAACGAAAAAATAAAAGAAGAGCTTGGGATTTTTAATTTAAACAGTAAAATAATAAAGAACAAAAATGAATGGAAAAATCATATTTTAAGAATGGACGCGGAACGACTTCCAAGAAGAGTTTTAGATTATATGCCGAAGGGAAAGAGAGATGTGGGACGCCCAGCTCTACGCTGGAAGGATTAGAAGGCTCTTGAAGAGAACGGAACGGGTCACAAGGTCCAATCCTTGAAGATGATGACGATGATGATAATGATGATGATGACAGTTCTTTAAGGGTGAAACAGCTACATATAGCAGGCAGCTGTTGACAAGAACGTAACAGCAATACTGATTGCAGCTCTTTAGCACAGATAAAACCGAAAAAGTCCTTCAGAGTTTCCTTAGTACATGCAATGGAGTCTAAGTCATATCTTCCAGTTTAGAGATATTGATTTCAAATTAATTTTTTTTAAATTAACGTCCTTTAACCGATTAGGCCATTTCAAAAGATGAATTAATTGGGTCAGATGATCTTCAAAGAAACCCAGGGTCCATAGAGCTTAGAGTTACCCGACATTAGTTTTTAAGGATAAGAGAAAACTGCGGAAAAATTCTTATGAAAATAACCTACCCTGATCGAGATTGGAACGCAGGATATCTTGAATATAAGGAAGAAACCACATTTCAGGAGCAGCCAGTAGTATCTTATAGTCTTAAGAGAATCGTTCAATGGTTTCGTATACTACAACATCACAACAGATTCTACTGGTAGAGCGCTTGGTAACTTTGTGATACCCACATCCCTGATGAAGATTTTTCACTCACAGTAAACTCAGGATTTCCGCTAACCGCAGTGTAGGAGTAGAGTTGCAAACAGTGTTTCCACAAAGGCCATTGTAGACAGGAGTTAGGATGAATCAGATAGCAAACTTCCAGTTTCGCTCCCTTTGTCGCTAACAGATGGAAAATGTAACTGGTTTAAAGCTCCAATCTTCACTAAAATCTGTGTGATCTCCAAATTGAGGTACGAATGCCTAACAAAATGGGGTATTCAAATATTAAGGATTATGTATGTTTGCTTATATATGTGCAAACATTGTCCTTGTAACATTCAGTTATATATTCGAGAAGGTGCAGCGACAATTAAGTCTACAATAATGATGTACATTTGTTTCAGTACATTCATGTTTTCCTGCATTTTATGTGTGTTTTAAATATAAGCATTTTTTTAAAATAATGGTCATACAATGGCTGAGTGGTTAGACCGCTTGGCTCTCACCAAGGGGGCCCAGGTTCGATCCCAGGCGAGCGCAAAGTGAGATTTGTGGGCATGGCGAGTTTTTCTGGGTCCTTCGATTTCCCCCGCCACCATTCCACCGATTTCGCCATCATCTTTCCTATCACCTCATCTCTCTCGTACTTTCATTTCCGGCGTTGAGCTGATCACTCATTCGGAAATCCTCTGATTCTCAAGACATTGTCTATGAGCCTCGAGGTTGCGCGGTTCACAAAGCCCTGTGTTCCACTTAAGGAAATACACGAATTCATTCATTCATATGTTATAAATAGTCTGTTTTTAATAGATGTTTGTTAAAGTATTAGTTTGTTTAGTTATGTTGGACTGCAGTGCCAGAACAGCAATATTTCTAGGACATAAATGCACAAATTGTAGAAATACAAGCTTTATTTTTCTTGCCACTCTTATCAAATATAGCTTCCTCTTTATTTGGCAAAATGCATCTTATAATTGTAGACAGAATACCTATGGTTTAAGTGAATTTTTAAAATGGTTTTTAAGTGTTATTTCGCACTGAGAATACATACTACATCAGAACAGAAAACAATGTCATTCTTTTATTCCTATATGCTTTCTAATAGAAGCGTAAATATTAACCAAAGTTTTATGGGAGATTTAGTAAAAAACAATGCTGTTACCTTTACGCATTTTAGTAGCTGCGTGCTAACAATATGTTATACATTCCCCTTAAATATGCGTGAACCTGTTTTCTCCAATTTTTTATTTTAAACAGCAGGTTCTGTGAATATCATTTAATATCGTAGAATAAGTGATCCTTTAGGCAGAAGTTACCAAGTTCTCGAGATTAAATTATAAAATTATAACTGCCACGGGCCAATTTTTAATTGCTAACTTGGTGGTTATATTTTAAAATTATAACTTCGGATACGTTTTAATAAAGAGAATGGTACAATTCATCCAAAGTTCTTTTATAAAAAACGTACTGTATAAAAGTCGGTAAGAAAACTTTATCTTGTATTTACGTCTTGTAAACCCGAGCTGGAAGTCCAGACGGCTTCGTCTGTGGCCCGAATTTTGGACGTCCGGGTTTGATTCCCCTGACCAGCTATTTGACCCATGGATTTTTTTTAAGGTTTTTCCGGGTCGCCAGGCGAATGCTGGATATTTAATTATATTCCAAGAATTTCACCTCCATTATCATTTCAGATTTTCTCTCATGTGGTGATCTCTTTCAGGGTAAAAGTGTCAACGGGGGTCTCGGCGCTGCATGGCAGGATGATTTGCTCCAGATAAACGCTTCCTCCTCTGTCATGGCGGTCTCCTGGTGGACCATTTTAGGACTACGGTGGGAGGGACACACGTTGCACTGGTTTGCCGGGAAATTTCCACCTGGTAAATTGTAGGGACCCTGCTCTCTGCTCGGTCAGAACTCCTTGGGTCATCTGTCCTTCCTCTCTCGCCTCTCCTGCCTCCCGAGGATATCCACTTGGGGCATAGGTACAATAGATCAAGACTGGTGCAGTGCCGAATCTCCTCCGTACTATTTATTCTCTCCTACATCCTGTTAGTATATCATTCTTGTAGCGTAAATAATCTCTGAGGTAATGTAAAATGAAGTTTGCGTAAGTTATACAATAAGATGTGGGTACCTCACGCACTTAGATTCACATGGATCCATTGTGACTGCCACCTCCAGGAGAAATGAAGTGAAGGAAGCTCAAGAGGTTCAGAGCGCAGACATAACCACAGAGATGCGCAGAGTTCTTTAACAATTCTAGGATCAAAAACTTTTTCCATTGTTTCCTATATTGGCGATGAACGACCCATCGAGAATGCAGCCCTCTAGGGTTTATTGTCTGTTGTTTTGTTTGAGAAACATCTGCGTTTTTTGTCTGCATAGAACATTCTACTAATCAAGAAACACAACTGAGAAAGAAAGAAAACGAAATTAAAGCGATATTATGGAAAGGAGGTTATATCATATGATAAATCCACCGACAGGGAAAACTACGACAACTAAGTGGCCAAAGTGGGCGATTGAGGGTCAATACAGAATACAAAACCTAATCATTTTCCTCTCTTGCCTCTCATAACTGTACATATTCATTCCTATGTGACTCTAGTAACACAAGGAACTCTTCTGCAGGTTCAAAATATTTGGGAATACGATAGGCCTTTTTATTAAATGTCATTAAATGTTTACGTAGAATCCATATCTATGTAATCATTAGTTGCAATATGGAGAAAAAAAGGTTTGGGAGGAAAAACGGGAGAAAGTAGAGAAGAGGATAGTAGCTATAAAAATGTTAACAGGAAAGGAGAAAAAGAAGGTAAGAAGTATTGGTCAGCTCTTACAGAAAGTAAAACAAAAAGGGGGAGGCAAGAATAGTAAAGAATATAAGAAAGGGAGATGAGGAGGGGGAACGAAGGTGCTAATTACGTAAGAAGGATGCATAGGAAGTTAAGAGCTACCTGGCAGATCAGAAGACCAGGGTAAGTCAAGGTAGCAACAAGGTAAAGACAAATAAATGTAGCCTAAAGTTGTAAATTGTAAAAATAATTGTAAAATGTTTGAATATGCGCCATAAATAATACATTCATTCATGAAAGGATGAAAAATAAACATGTTTGAACACATTGGCCACACTCTAGGGGAAACCATTCCGAATATAATATGCAATTCCGAAACGATTTAAAGTCACATTTATGCGATAAAATATTTGTATGTGCAAGTGTTAAACTGCACCTTTTGTGTAAGATATGTTTTCCTATGTATATCATAGTCCAGGAAAAGAATTGTTTACAAACCTATGCAAATCAGAAGTATTGTTTGCACCTTCTTAGGTCTGAAGATCAGAGAGGACCGACACACTAAGAGTACTTATACATTAGAATATAGCTTTCAGAGAGGTTTCACCAAAATTAAGACTGTTTTTATCAACAGTGCACTATTTTTCATGAGGCTACGAATAACAATGTTCAACCTAGAAATTAGGAATTTTCAGGCTCTTTCCACAAGATAAACTTCGTTGACATAGGTGTAGTAGTTCCGAGTTAATTCCAAAGAAGTCAACAAGATCCCTTCTTTAACTAAGAAAATGAAGTCAGCATAGGGAATGGGGTATTCTTTCTTTTGTGTGTAATTTACGTCCTCCTACGTTAAGTCATATCGGACGATGAATGAAATGGGCGAAATGATGCTCAAATGAATCCGGTGTCCATGGAGCTTAGAGATACCTGACATCTGTCTTTCAGGATAAGGGAAAACCCCGGATAAAGTTTGTCCAGGTAACTCACCCTGACCAAGATTCGAACTAGGGACCTCTTGAACGTAAGGCAGACAGAATGGGGTATGAATTATGAAGAGAAAACTGGTGAAGATATAACATTTTAAAACATAATTTACAAGACTTTTTAGAATGAAATCCAAATCTTTAAAGCTTTATACTCTTTTGGTTATTAAAATATTGAAATGTAATTTGCCTTATACAATCACTGAAAAAAATAACAAAGAAACAAACATTAAATTTCAGGGCCTTGATGAATACTTTCAAAATCTGGTGTGTTTCAGTCACACAATTCACACTATTAAAAGCAAATTATTTTAATAGCTATTTAAAATGAATCACAAAAAGAGGTGTTATTGACTTCCAGCTAACAATAAACATGTTGAAGAAAATATTTTCAGTATACTTGTTAGTTATGCATCATTTCAATATACATTTTATTTAAGTTATTGTTATAGTTATTTGAACAGTGGACATAATGTAGCTAAAATTTATAAATAATGTACTAAATTATATTATTTGGTTCATACTGAATTCAAAACCCTTCCGTACGTTTTATAGGAAATCAAACACTACTGCACCAAAGTATGCTTTTCCATATTCATATCTCATTGGGTATGTTAAAACAATTGAGATCAGGACTGAACCTTTCACTAGATGTGCATGCATCCTTTGTATGTTCAGTGGTATAATTTCATCCAATAGCTGCTTACTAAGAATAATGGGATATGTTTACTCAGTTATGCTACACTTTTTTAAATCAGAAATTACTAACCGTCCATCATTTCAACACCAAGCTAGAATCATATAATAGTCAAATTTGCTTTCATAATTCCTGAAACCACATCTGGAATATTCAATAGCTCTAGATAGAATGGTTTATTTACAATAGTAAATATATATATCAACAATATAGGAAAGAATAATGCTTATATTTGAAAACAAAGAAAACACCTGGTTTGAAAGCAAAGAAGTTACAATATTAGTACAATCAAATATCAGAGAAAAACTTTCGTGTAAGAGATAGGCTAATCTATCTAAGAGGTGTATTTTTCCTTTATTTCTCGAAGTAATTTAAAATTAATTTAAAAATAGCAGAAACAATTTTACTTTAAACAATACATATGTAAAATTTAGGATATACGCCAATTAAGCAAATCATTCAGATGAATATAATTAATGAAACCTTAAATGTGTCAATCTTCGCAACTGTCAAGACTTAGACATCCCTAAAAGTGAACGCGAGCAATAATTACAACTTAATCTTCAAAATTAGGCATTCAAATATCGTTGCAATGAAAATTGAAAAAAAAAAAAATCTGTTTTATATTCTCTGTATGATAGAGAATTATATTTTTTCGTGTGATTAAGTGACACAAACAAGTATATGGAGATATAACTAGCACATGTTGTTTTAATTACGCAGAATATTCGAGAAATAACAACTATGCAAACAAAACGCGCCGACTTTATCCCTTAAAAATTAAACGAACGTGTGCTAAGAAAACAGATACCACCTCGGAATACTTTAAAATTCAAATGAACGACAGGGAATTTATCGTGAAGGACTAAGGATAAAAAATGCGTGTAATCACGAAAGGCCGGAGGTACGAATGTTTGACCATGGGTATACTCCACATGGACTGTAATGTTATTGCTTACACATGTCACCAACAGCAGGTAGTTTTTTTTTTTTTTTTTTTTTTTTTTTTTTTTTTTTTTTTTTTTTTTTTGGCCTTCGGTAAAATCCCATATGGCCATCGTAGGGAAAAATAAGAAAAATAATGTAAGGAAGTTTAAGAGGATGGGAGGAGACTAGATCTGTAGATCACTTTCTTTAAGAAATTGTAGAAGAGCTTGGTATACAGGTTTGTTGCATAACTGTAATATGGTGTTGACGCTAGCGGGAAAAGGAACAGACTGCTGAAGTAGGCGGCGGAGGAAGGAAGAACGGTGGGCTCGGTAGCGAGAGCAACTGAACAGGAGATGATTGAGGTCAGCGGTTTCGCCTGGGTCATCAGGACATACAGGGGAATCGATGAGACGTAGTCGGTGTAGATGCGCAGGGTAACATCCATGTCCAAGTCGCATTCTAATGTTGGAGGTGAGATGTCGACGTGCAATCCTGAAGCTGGAGAACCAAGGGGTCGTGGATAGATGCGTCTGAACCGCGGCGTGGTGTTTGCCTTTGATGGACTGCGAACGAATCCAGGCGTCATTCCAGCGACAATAGGCGTCACGATGAAGGACCGGGAAGAAATCCGTGTAGGGCAGTTGGATGCCTTGGAAGGTGCCTTGGGTGAGTCCCTCTTTTGCCAGGCGATCGGCGACTTCATTGTATCGAATTCCGACATGCCCTCTGATCCAAAGGAAGTGAATTTGATGTCCAGCTATGGTAGCGTTGTTCACCAACGTCAGTATCTCGTAAAGATAACAGTGCATATCTCTCGTCCAGCGGGGAGATGAGAGTCTCTGCAGCACACTCTGCGCATCGGTTAAGATCAGCAGTTTGGGGAAGCCCTGAGAAATCCCATATTGCAAAGCGTCACGAATGGCCAAAACCTCTGCAGTGTAGCTGGAAGCCTCCATAGGTAGGCGGTATCGAGCCAGGGCATTAGTAGAAGGACAGACGTATGCGTAACCTACTCCATCAGCAGATTTAGAACCGTCGGTGTAAATCGTGGTGAAATCTGGCCATGTAATCTGCAAGAAATGAGAGAGGGTGACGTTCACGTCTGGGGTCCGAATGATGTGATCAGAAAGATAATGCACCGAAACATTCAAGAAGTGTAAGTCATATGGATATTGAAACCCCGGAAGAGAGGGACTTTTCAAAATTAAGGGAAAAGCGTGGTATAGAGACCGAAAACCCAGTAAGAGTAAGGGCAATCGTCGTACAGCTGGAAAATCCACGTTGAGATAATTAGCAGCAAGATACTGCAACGTCCGCAATACTGGGTGGGCATCCACGGAGAAAACTCGCAATGGAAAGCGCTGTGTTAAGAGCTGTCGTCGTATCTCCAATGGTGGTTCTGAGGCCTCAACCAAAAGTGCATTCGTCGGTGTAGAAAGCATAGCACCCAGGCAAAATCTAAGAGCACGGTATTGAACGATATCCAACTTGCGCAAGACCGATGTGGAAGCAGAGCCAAAGAAGATACAGCCATAGTCCAGCACCGACCGAATTAGGGAACGATATAGCAGAAGTAATATGGAAGCGTCCCCACCCCAACATGAATGAGCGATACTGCGTAGAACATTAAGAGTTGCACCAATCTTGGAGATGAGATGCTGTATGTGACGACACCATGAAAGGCGACTATCCAAGTAGATACCCAAAAATTTTGCGGAAGATGCAAGGGTAAAAGTAAAAGGTCCCAAGCTGATAACGCCATCAGGAAATGTCCGTCGTTTCCTAGTAAACACTACGACTGTAGACTTGGAAGGTGAAAGATGTAATCCGTGTTCAGAGGCCCAGGTTGATAAATCGGTGGCTGCATCACTAAGCCACAGACGAGTAATCCAAAAACTAGAGGACCGAGCGTACAAACAGATATCATCAGTGTACTGGAGAACTCGAATGTGAGGACTAAATAGAGAGTCTAAATCCGACGTATAAAGTGCATAAAGAAGAGGACTCAAAATCGCTCCCTGGGGCAATCCTCGAACTACTATTCTAGGGCCGAAGAAGGAGTTATCAGGAGAACGGATATAGATGAGGCGATGTCGGAGAAGATTATAAATGCCAGAGCAGTACCGAGGAGGAAGACCTAGTGCTTGCAGCTTCCCAAGCAAAACTGGCAGTAAAACACTGTCGTAGGCGCCGGAAATGTCCAAAAAGATGGCTGTCAGATATCCTTGTTCCAAATAGGTACGCTCGATGTCAGTAGTCAGGATGCTGAGACTATCCAAAGTACTCCGGGTTTTGCGGAAACCATATTGGGACATGGGTAATAATCTCCGGGATTCCAGCCACCATTCAAGTCGTTGTTTAAGCAAGCGTTCAAAGGTCTTGGCGATACAGGAAGACAAAGCGATCGGGCGATAAGAGGTACCAAAGCTAGGGTCCTTCCCCGGCTTCAAGATACGTACAATGATCTGTGTAGTCCAACTCTCGGGGAAGACGCCGGAGGCCCAAAGGTCGTTGAATAGTTCCAAAAGGATCATCTTCGCACGAGGAGGAAGGTCGGTGAGCATGCTATAGGATATTTGATCATAACCCGGAGCTGAATTCGACGACGACTTCAGTACACTTTGGAGTTCAGACATGGAAAATGCTGACATCAAGGTGTGGTGCGAGTCCCCGGAAGAAGAGAGACCAGTAGGTGCTGGTGGTGATGTCACGGATGGTGGAGCAATGTGATCTGCAAACTCAGCGATCCAATCCCTCAGAGGGCGGGTAGGAACTGGCTTCTTCCTCAATTTGTTAATAAACCCCCAAATCTGAGAAAGTGGGGTGGTGTTAGAGAGTTTGGCACAAAAGGTCTTCCAGCACTCCTTTTTGCACTGTCGTAAAAAACGTTTGGCCTCAGCTGCGGCCCGTTTATAGGCCAGAAAATTGTCCCATGTAGAGTTGTGCCGGTAGGTACTGAGCGCCAATTTCCTCTTCGCAACATAACGACTGCATTCTGCATTCCACCAAGGAGATGGTACACCACGGGACGTAAGAACTGGCCGTTTCTCTGGGATGGAAAGCAAAGCCGCACTATTGATACACTGTAGAAAGGTGTCGTAACGCACCAACGGAGGACGATCATTGGGAATCTCAGAAACGGTGGCTTCGAGAATACGTTCGTACTTGACCCAATTGGCACGCCGTAAGTTCCATCTGGTCGAAGGCCGGTGGGCCACAGAAACGTGCGGAAGAATAGTCGAAATCTCCAGCGGGAAATGATCGGAGCCCATTGTAAAGGGAAGAACCCTCCATTGGAGTTCAGAAGATAGGGAAGGGGAGCAGAGCGTCAAGTCAATCGCCGACGGTCGGTGTCCGGGCCGAGTGAGCAGGGTGGAAGACCCATCGTTGAGAAGAACCAAACCAGAGTCCTCGATGATGTCCAAAAGCGTTCTGCCAGCAGCGTCGGTCAGGTCACAACCCCATGTGGTATTATGAGCATTAAAATCTCCGCCGAGTAAAATGGGGGTTGGTAACTGGCGCAGGAAATGATACCATTCTCGACTGGTGATGATCATTCTAGGGGAACAGTACAATGAGACAACTGTGACCTCTCGTTGACAAAGCAGAGTCCTCACCGCCACGGCTTCAAAAGAATGTATTTGGCTGTGGTCTATCTGAATGGTGTAATGTGGAATAGCAGAGTGCACCAGAATTGCAACTCCTCCCCATCCGTCCGTCCTATCCTTGGAGTAGAGGCAGAAAGAAGGTATGCGAAGAGACGTATTCGGAGTCAACCAAGTTTCAGACAGCAGGGTGATGCAGACGTGGCGTACAAAGAGTTCTTGCACAAGAGAGTCATAATTAGCTCGAAGAGAACGACAATTCCATTGCAACAGGGTTGAAGCCATGCTGTAATGTTGGGTTGTCATCGTTGGTTTATGAGCTTTGTAATAAGCTGGTAAGGAAGTCGCGGAGAAGTTCAAGTTGAACAGGGGCCGTTGAGGAAGGAGAAAAAGCAGATAATACAGGAACTATGAGCTGTAGTAGTTGCTCCACAAGCTGCAAACTAGTGGGAGCAGACGGCGATGAAGGACCCGCCCAAGATGGCGGATAAGGATTATGAGTTATTGGAGATACAGGTACTCGTTGTGGAATATACAGAGTGGAATGAACTGGGGGAAGATGCGGAACTCGGTCCGGGGGAGGTCGTGTTGACACACGAGGCACCAAAACAGCAGGTGAAGTCGGAGTGGCGAGGGCAACGGCCGGTTGGATTCCTGGTGAAGGTGCTGGTCGAGGAGTGTAGGAAGGCGGCGGAAGAGTACTGGCTGACTTTGTAGGAGATATTGCTCCAGGGAGAGGAGGGAAAGACCGTGTATCAGTCATCGAGAGGGCTCCATTAATGGCCTGTGAGTAAGTTGGTCGAGATGGCTGAGGCGAGCAAGGGGCATCTGCTCGAGAAGCTGCCACCCGTGCCTCCCGGTATTGATGGTATGCTGGGCATTTTCTGTCTGTTGCCAGGTGAGCTCCCTGACAGTGAATGCAGCAAGGACCTGAGGTAGAGGTGCAGTCTTCTAAGAAATGGGGTCCAGCACATTTACCGCATCTAGCCGCACTCCGACACTGATGCGAGCGATGGCCGAAGCGTAAGCACTTAGTGCAGATGTAGACTGGAGGATCACGAGGTTCCACCGGGCATCGCGTTCCAAAGATGACTACATGAGTCGGCAACACTTGAGAGCGGAAGGTAATCTTACACACAGGAATGGGGACCCCTACTGCAGGGTCGCTAGTGGGTCGAGAAAAACGCTGGACAGAAATAACAGGGTAGGCACTCTCTAGAAACTCAGCAATTTCTTCTTCTGAGAGACTTGTGTCCACGTTGCGAATAACACCCTGTTTGTGTATCAGAAAATTGGGAATGTAAACTTCCAAAGATGTTCCAGTAAATGCCGGTGATTCTACTATAGTGTTAGCGGCCTCTGCCGATGCTGCCTCAATTTTCAGTCGGTTTTTTCCTGCTGAGGTAATATGCACAATTGCACGTCGGATTGTCGGGTTGTGACGAAATAGCAGTTTACCCACACTCATGGGGTGTAGCTTACCCACATTCTTATCCAAACTTTCAATAAACACATAAAAAGGTCCGGGATCTGCGCTGCTATAACGATTGGAATGGCTACGTGGTGTAGAGACGCCAGGTGTAGAGGGTGTTGTTGTAGGACGTGACGTGGAAGGAGGAGATAGTGTAGAAGGTCTCGTCGTCGAAGACTGAAGAGGGCCGACGTCCGAGGTGTCTGCTGGCAAGTTCCCATTTGGTACACAATCATTCGAGTCAAAATCCATTTTGGAGTCTAATGGCGCAACGGATTCTCCTGAAGTCCGCTGCCTCTTAGAAGCACGTTCGTCATTTTCACTAGTAGCAGAAGTCATAGGACGGAGTGAAGTTTGGACTGGTTCACAGTGAAGAGTTGGTAGAGATTGCTGCAGAGAAGTGGAAGCAGAAAGTTGTTCTTCTTGCTGGTAACATGTCTGCATCGCGGAGTAGATTAGCTGCCCCGTATCAGGGGGGTCAGCCATAGTACACTAAATATTAACACTTCACGAGTAGAAAGTACGCACGTGAAAACACAAAGAAATTTGATGTAGAATTAGGCCGGCAATTTGCCCCGTTCTACTAACGCCGCCTCTCGCGCCGGAAAGATAAACAAGTCGTCACGGTGTTGCGATGTTACCTGCTCCGCTGTCAGACAGCGACTCAGCAGGTAGGTTGAAGTCTGTTTAGTTAACTCCTGTGCACTTCGCCCGCTGCCTTTGACGAACCCTTATAATCGTTTTACAACACTGGCCCTCCTTCTCCCAGATCTTTCTGCAAGGTTGCCATCTTTCTCCATACGTCATGAGTATCGTATGAGGTTTCGTCTATATAAATTATGTTATGTCCATTACTGCAAACCTTCCTTAGTTTTGACGGTATATATCATACTGCGAAACTTACTTAGTTTTGACAAATATATATTGCCGAACTACAATTCTACTGGACTGCATAATAATCCTTAACTTATTCAAAGTGCGGTATTTGAAACCCAGCTCTTTTAGGAGACTGCGCAAAGTGCAGTGCCCATAAGGAAAATCACAAATTTCTTGCAAATGTAAAACCAATTCGTCTAAGGTGGGCGCTCTCCCTTTTGCATAGGATCTATAAATTTCTCGACGAATTAAATCGCATGTGAAACGTTTCCTTTTGTTTTCACACTTGATCGGCGTCTTTGTTATTCCTTTCGTCACAATTATTCTTACTGTATTTCTCTGAATACCCAAAATTTATCATCAGATTCATTGCACGACCCCTTACCAAGATTATTTGTCAGCACATATTTATTTGCGTTTAAAAGAAGCACTTGAATTTTCTTAGGAATTCCCGTTACAACTTTGTTTTTTGAGGCTTCTCCAGGAATATAACTCGGCCCAGATATTCACACTATTCTCATCACTTTGATTATTTTCACTTGACTAAAAGTTATCTACTACTTCATTTGAGAGTACCAGTGCATTTCCCTCCCACGGTCTCCACATCGTGACACACAACGAATTTCTGCACGTAATGAAACAGATCAACTGGAAGTTGGAACTTTGGCAACTGAGACTCCACGTGGAGTAGACATGCGACTGTCACTTCGAGAAAATCAGGGTTTCTATTGGTCCTCAACGACAGTGTTCAATTTCTGAAATGTGGACATAGATTTATGACGGTCATTAGTGGGTGGCAGGGTGAGCTTCCTTTGAGCGGCAAACTGCACTCGCGTTCACTAGACAGACTCTATAGCCTGAGCATAAAAACCGCCTCACAGCCAGAAGAAAACCAAACAGTCGCGTTATACTACGCCTGTACTTTGCGTCTGCATACACTTGCAAGGTAATGCTTCACTAGTTCGCAGAATACTACTTTACGTTGTTTTCGATGTATGTACATTTCATGGTCGTGCTGTAGATATGACGGCATTCATAATCTGTCCAGCGAACTTTTGTCGCATGTAACTGCACATCCCCCAGCCTTTAATAGTTAAAAATTACACATTTTAGCACGAACAAATTTCTGTAAATGTAATAGCTCCTTAGTGATATAAAAGTCTATAAAATTCAATAAGAATGAAAGAAGAACTTCAGAGGCATTAAGTGAAATTCAGAAACACATTTTGCATTGCCAGTACCTGAAAGTATTTAACATGGCATTACATTTTTCTGCAGTTTTTCCAATATGAGAAATGGCTCTGCTTTGCAAATGGTGAAGCCATATATGTATGCAATAAAAGTACGCCTTTATAAGTGCAAAAACAGTTTATTATTGAGATGGTACTGAGGTTTTAATGTACTTTGTGTCATTAGATAATTAACTTAAGTATATCTTCTAGCTCTAGAATGAGAAAATACATTCTAATCTTGTGCAGGCATCTAAAGAATGAGACAGCGAATTTGCTTTGTAACATCGTAACTTCAGGGAAAGCTATAAAATACAGGAGCATTTTATAGCCTTAATGGTTACGTAGCTTCCATTATATCTCGTCATAAATGTAGCCATATTTGTAAGCTCTGCTTTGTTCACAAAGACACGTTTCTATTGTGTACCAAGGCATTTACACGCAAAAATAACATTTATGGTCACAGGCGACTGTATTTTCTTTAGATATCCACACATACAACTCTCTCTCTCTCTCTCTCTCTCTCTCTCTCTCTCTCTCTCTCTCTCTCTCTCTCTCTCTCTCTCTGTCAAAAAAAATCACAGTATAACCAAACATAGCGTTACCATTAGCTTTGTGAAGAAAGGTACATGATCTGCAAACGAGAAAATGGTTTCTTTTTTCTTGCATAGGTATGTCTACTAGATTCTCTTTTACGTGTATCTTCCCTTGTTATACATTTTCTTTGAAAACCACAATTCTCACACTGATTTCATATTTCGTACACTTACTATATGCACGTCATCTAATAAACTTATACTTTGTGTTAAAGTAATTTGAATTTTTAAATATTTAGCATAGATTATTTTAGAGTGTTACACCAAAATTTGAACTGTTATTATACCAGGGAGTCATCTGCCCCTATTTATTTTTGAATTTATGAAACGTGCTAAGAGAAATGTATCTTACGCCCTTCTTGAATGCCTTCGAAAGGATCATTTTCGGAACAGTTTACACAGGAGGGGTAGACAACTTAGTCCATAAGTGTTGAATGGGACAGAAAGCAATCACTATGTATGTCGATTCCAAAAATATCATATCCAGACACAGAGGATGCAGTAGTAATTTTTGAGAGTTTACAAACTCTTATTCATTAGTGTACATTCGCACAGACCTTTAAGCATTCCTCTGAAGGAGCAAACTATCACATGCATTAGTTGACAATAACATTGGAACACAAAATGGTAGTTATACACAGCAGGACCAATTGGATTTAAATTTTCACCAAACACGTGTTTTTGTTGTACAGCCATGTCAAAGTGCTAAGAATTAGGTATATTGTTTTAGCTTCTGTCACAAATTACGGCAGTTTTCAGCTCATATAGTAAATTTAATGGCGGATGCAGTTCTTCTATTTGTGTTATAACTACCAAAATGAGCTCAAAATACTGTATGAAGCTCTAAAAAGCGTGTAAAGATTCGAGGTGAAGGTCTGCTACTAAAATATATCTTTTAAGTCCACTCCAACATCTTTCAAGGATGCAGCACGAACATTTTCGAGAAAATCCTGCGCATAAAAAACTTCTTTACATAAAAACTGTAATTTTTGCTTTCTTAAGTATTGCTGACGACTTTAAAGTGTTATATGTTTGTGTTTAAGACCTTTCTGTGAAAAATAAAATGCAGATCTTTAATTTTCTGGTAATTGCTGGACCATTATGATTGAACTTCCTAAAAGTGTACATCTTAATATTCTTAAAAAATATTAATTTTTCATTAAATTCATTAGAAAATTTAATGAATCCGTAAGGGATAAAGAAACACTTTCTGCACAAATAATGATATCTCTGAAAATAGTTTATGTCAAATGCATTTTTATGGCGTTAACCATCTCAAAGAAAGCATTCATTATTAGTTTGAATTGTGAAAAATTCCATTATTTTGAACTGTAAGTCACTATCCATTTTATCTATTTATTTTAGTTTCCTTTTCGTAAACACCTGTTTGAAAGTCATTTCACGGCTGCTCGCTTTTAAAAAATTGGCACTAGCACTTGAGCCCTCTGGTGCTTACAATGAGATGTGCAATACAACCCTTTCTGCAAATATTTATCTTTATGAATGCATATTAAATAGGTTAATAAACGTTTATGAGAAAAGCTTTTAAACAAACGGATGGAAAAATGTCTTTGAATGTAATACATTAAATTTCCTATGTTTGTCAAATTTATACATAAATAAAAGAGAATCTAAGAACTTGACCGTTTATTTTCTTGTAACATAGATAAACTTCCTAGCAGTGTTTACAATTCGCCCTAATCGAGAAATGATAGAACCGAGATATATAGATTCTCAATATTTCATTGATGCCAAAGCTTCCTGAAAATGTAACTACAAATTCTTCCACGTTAGTGACATTTACACTGCTTAAGTGCATATTCTCTAACCAGAATGTTTTTCCTGTACAATGAGGAGTCGCTGACAGATTGGCGTCAAAGGCTTGGCTGCGATTTTTTATGAGAATATATTGAAACCAAAAATACTCTTGCCCAGACGTTCTTTCCGTAGCGTTCCTGGTAAGAAAATTCATGCAAATTTTAGTTGTAACTGCTGATTTAGATGTCTTTTGCTCAATAATTAAATGCCTGAAACTTGAGCACCAACTTTCCACTTCGGGGCTATGGAAATCTACGGACGAGAGTACTGTAAAGGTAGCTAAGAATCAAAATTGCTTGCAGTGAAGAAAAAATCAGCCGCATTTCGTTTTATTTGTGATGGACCCATTCAAGGAAGAATCCTGAAGAGATAATTATGAGATACTTGTGATTTCTGTCGTTTAGTAGTTAAACATCGTTATTACGAAAGAATTGAATATTATTAATGAAGAGTATCAATTTGTAAATAATTATTTTTTATCAAATTTGTGCTTTTGAGAAACAGTTTTTTTTAGTCTACTTCACTAAAAGGAAAAATGCAGCTCCATTTGCAAAATCATTGTATCAAAGTTCCTTTATTCAAATCATACTAAAATTATAATTTAAATATTATTAATATCTGTATATCTAAAATGTTAATGGTATTATATATTACAATTATTTGAGAACGATACATGAACAAAAAGCAACAGAATTAGCTAATGTTTTTCGATTGTAGCAATAGACTCCAGGCTTTTAAAATTTTGTTGAGATTTTATTTTCTCGTTGGTGGTTTAAAATGTGGTCACCGCCATTGTTACTAGATTGGAGTACACAGCGATTGTCTTTTCGGAAAGAATTGGATTTTATAGAAGAGAAATAAAAGCAGCCTCGGGGAAAGGAAATTGAATGCTTTAGGCCAAAGGGGAAATGTGCTATGCCCGGGGGAATACGAAACTGAATTGCCAATTAAGAAATCCCGAAGACGCAGAAATTGGAGCACCGGAGATATAAAATTAATAAGATGCCGCTTTTAAAATATTGCAAGGTAAAGAGGCATGCAAGTTGGTAGGTTCTGTAAAAAGGTTATATTGAAATTAGTTCATTACAAGTGTGGGATTTTTTACCATATCTATGAGTCTAGCAGTTTGTCATTTTCGAGTAGCAGGGATATAACTAATCAATTTATTGTAGAGCTAAATGAAAATTTTTCTCTGCATTGTGTACTGTTCTTATTGACAATAAGTTAGTACTTACCATATTTCTCAATGCTCCCATTCATAAGTATTGGGGTCGTTACATCGTCCTAGATTTACTAAATATGTTTATAAGAACACTTATAGCACACCATAGTGGTATTCATTACATAAGAGGGTTTAATCTCTCACGATAGCTTGGAATTTCCCTTGCAAAATACATATGTATTATATGTGGTTGTAACTTAAATTTAATTTGATATATAAAATCAGTTATACATCAATAGGTAGTACTTTCCAAGCTATTGCTTTACATCGGAGAGCCAGTCAACGAAAAACACAAATTATATAACCTTTTATCCTCTATTTCACTTTCAAAAACAATTTAATCACTTGAATTTAAATTCGCCACAGAAAAAAGTCTGTATTCCCATATTGTCATTTCATATACTAAATACAATTTCTTTTTTCCCCATTTATACCCCTCCTTTAACTGCTATGGTTATATCGACGGCCGTTCTCCTTTGGAACATATAACCTACTGACGATGGAGTTCACTCGTATACGTTGGTTGCTGGTAGTTTCAACTTTTTATCATTAGGTTAGGCACATATTCGCACTCTCATTCATACTTCCAGACTCTGGGTAAAATGGGGAATCATCTTATTTGTAGAAGAATCCCCACCCTAGACGGGAATCGCACCCGGGACCCCTCGCACAGCAGGTAAAAACCATTATTGATGAACAAATGAAAGGGTATATATTTACAATAATGTGAATGCTTAATAGATTTAGAATATAATTTGAAGGGTTTATACCCTTGTAATTTAGAACAATACCATCAATATATAATTAAAATATAAATTGAAAAACTGCATTTACATTTTCCTTCATTCTAAGTCATGTTTTCCCTCTTTTAATTCTAACATTTCTATCTGTTTAGTAACCGACTATAATGCCATAAACTATGTAATTTATTAATAACACATATATTATATTAGTATATGTAATATGTATATATTAATAACATAATCCTATTGTGCTTTAGATTAAAAGTCTTATTCGAACGTCTAGGATTTTAAATTTGGACACCATAGTATATTTAAGTTTTAAATATGGATTAATTAAGTTTGAATATTGATAGTTCATTGAAAATATGAATAGTTTACTTTACTATAAATGAGGAAATTTTGAGTTTTAAATATGCATTAAGTTTAAATAAGCTAGTTGTTTTAAACTTGTAAAGTTTATTTGTCATATGGATTATTTATCTGAAGACCCTCCTAAATTACTGCTCTGCCTCGCTGCTGCTACTACTATAAATAGCTGCAAAGATGTTTAATGACATATTAAAAATAAGCGTATCAGACACACGTATACATTTCAGTCTGTAACACCTGCAACTTCACAAAACTAAGAAAGAATGGAATGAGTATGTATCAAAGAACAGCACTCAAGATGGAAAATAAGTCCAAGAATAGCAAACGCAAGCTGCGAGAAAGGTTCCATTCAACCACTGTGCGAGCAACTACGCCCATAACTCCAAGAAACATAATATAATTATTGTCGTTAATAAGTTCTCATAAGGTACCTATTTCATCTTCTATTAAACTGGAAAAGATTTTTCTGTTGAAAAATACAACATGGTACTTAGCACATTATTTATACTCTGAAAATACACCATAGTAATTCAGTAAACCAGCTATTGGCTTTGGATACCTTTATAAAGTGAGTATCGGTTTATTTATCGATGCTCGACATCAAGTATATGGAAATAGTGCTACAGTCCTAACCCTAGACTACAAAAAGGTGAAATAAGGATTATTTGCTGAAACTTCAATAGAGTTTTACCACTGCTATAGCACTATTTCCACCACAAAACCAACGCAGCTGAATTTTAACGCTTACCGCACATTTTCAGCTTTTAAACAGTAAAACGGAATTCAGGCATGTTCTGTATTTTGTAGTTATACACGTTGTTGCTTTTATCGTAACGTATTAGAGCATGAGAGATGTTTCACGTCAAATTTCCGTGTTTACATTTTGATAGATAGGGGAAAACCACGTCAAAATTACAACTCCGTGTTTGTCAGCAAACAAATTGGGTGGACAAGATAAAGGAAAACCTGTACATTATTGCAGAGCCTGATCTGTAATATGTTTCGGAGATTAAATGGCTTGTGTAATTGCTTACAAAGTACCCGGACTCTCTCAACTGTCCCTCTGCTGAATATAATCGAACTCCGAAGCCGATATTGGTAAACCACAGAGATTAAAGTGAACGTTTCGGGCCTGGCTAGTAGGTATTAACATTTGAGCTAACATACCTTCTACCAAGATTAAAGTTAAATGCTTTAACGGAGAGGTCTTCTTTTTTATTTTTCAAAACCTATTATGGAGCTTTGATGTGTGTAAATATCACTGGGTGATTCATATTGGTGTAAAACCGCACTCTTGTTGAAAAATGTACCGCAAATTACTCATATGAGCGGGAAGGTAAATAGATCGCAAAATCTTTAATTACATATAAAGTTTCCAAAACTAAAACATTCAAGCGATACTTGTCAGATTTACTCTACAAGTTATATAAACGGTAGCTTATTCTTCTATATGTAGTTGATCATAACAGTGATGAAAAAAGTGGCGGTGGTGGTAGACACATCCTCTCAGAGAGACTTTAAAACGCACGTTGTTGGCAGCACTTAAGAGCGTACCGATTTTGACATGACAGTTAATGATTTATAAAGAATAGCATTTATTACATGAAATATATAATAATGGCCACCTATCCTGCCAGCGATATAAAAAATTTTCTAAGCAGAAGTGAAGATTTCAAGGAACAAATAATGCCGCAAACCATTGGTCGAACTAGTATGTCTTGAGAAATAAAATACTAATTATTAAATATTGTCACAAATACATTATTACGACTGGTGGTGTACACGCTAAAAGGGCTCGCGCGGAGTGATAGCGTGGCTTGTTTACACAAAGGAACTGACAGGCAGCACAGTGTGGAAATAAAGAGCCTGCAAAAACAGATAAGGATAGCCCGGAGATGAAGGCCTTGCCTACATAGATAAAGTTACACGCCTAGAACGTGGTGACGTGTTAGAGACTATTCTATAACAATCTGTATAACAGTCTGAAGTTCATGAATAGTTGTGTATAAAAAGGAGTCATGGATAGTTATAGGAGAGTTGTAAACGAGAGTTATAGTTGAAACTGGTAGGTATGTTTGGAAGTGAACTCCTTGTTGTGGTCAACGACCTTGCTAGATTGTAATTGTGTATGTGACGCATTCTGCTACTGTAAGAATTGAACAGAGTGCATTCCTACGGAAATAAAGGACATTTAGAATTTCTGAAAAATGGATTTTTAATTCTACGAACCCACAAAGTCACAATATGGTATACTTTTGGCATGCTATAAATAATTGAGCCTTCACTACATTATTGTCGCTCTTTCAACAAAATATTTGAAAAACACTTTGCGATTGTTATATCTAAAGCACATAAAAACTTCGTTACATATCCTTTTCATTTATATCCAGCCTTTAACTGCAGTGGTCATATCGCCATCCGTTCTCCTTTGGAACATATCGATGGTGTTAACTCGTAAAAGTTGAGTTTTCTTTTTAATCATTAGATCACGTACACATTCGCATTCTCATTCGTACTTCCATACTCTGGGGAAGATAGGGAATCATCTTAGCCGGAGAAAAACCCTACTCCCAGCCGGGAATCGAGTCCGGAACCTCTGGCACGGCAGGCAGGTGCTCTGAGCTACGGGGCTAGCATCGTTACATTTGTAAACATTCCTGTTTTATAGTTATTTATATGTCAATTTTAGCATCTAATGACTTATCGATATACCTAATAATCAGCAAAGAAGGTTCAATTAAATTTTCTTTTATATTTACACCCGTTCTATATGTCTTACTACCAAAATGAGTTTTTATTAAAGTCCAATAGGCGTCATGTGTTAGGAATTTGTGTACAACATACATTATTGTTACAAGCGTTAAGTCTCTTTTGAGGATTTCAGAACTGAGGGAATATCTTCTATGGCCTACTTACACTAGGAATCATAAAAAATAAATATGAGATGTTACAAGATGTAAGATAGCATTTTATGTCATCACTGGAGATCCGTGAGCATAAAACGAAATCTACGATACATTACATATATAAATAAACGTTAAACATGCATATAAAACGTATTGAAATAAATAAAGCAGTTAATTATAGGTAAGAATAAGTGTTATGTAGAGCTAAAGAAACAAACACCTGCATCTATAGATGCTAATTATCTGAAAACAATTTTAATGAACTTCTCAATATGCGGATTTAAACGGTTAAGGTAAAATAATTTATAGAAATAAATTTTTAAACAAATAACAAGCCAAAGGTTGTTGTGAACATATGATGCAGTGACTACGTCATGTCATCAGTCAGTTGAAATTGTAAAAGGTGAGCACCGTGTTTACTCAGCGTAATCTATCACCAGAAAAATAAGATATTCTGGATGTCTTTCCTTCTTTAATGTTCTGGATCTCTGTGGATATTTTCAATTAGCTATGTTAGCGAGCGCACTGCAGAAGCAAATCCAGCTGAACGAATTAATGAGTTAGTCAGCGAGTTGGCGCGTGCGTTTTTGGCGTTACAAAAGCGCCGAGTTAGTACTGGCTGTATTGAAGTGAAGTACGTGCAGGAAATTAGAGACGTCTTGTGTTTGACTACTCAGCGAGTGAAGCTTCCGGAAGGAGGGGCTGCTTGGGCTTATTTTGTTACGCTGCCACGTCACGGAAAATAATGAAGTAAATGTGAAAACAAAGTAAGCAGTAGAACTAGTTCGCATTAGTGGTGTGACAGTGTAAGCTCATCGAAGCCTCGGGAAATTTTAACTGGGTAATTAAGTTAAGATAAATCTATCTCAATTGGCAAATAAGTGTTCTCTTAAAATATCAATGATTAAAGTATTGTAACAGCAACTATTTAGGCATATTTTTGTTCGTAGACTAAAGGTTTTGCAAGTCTTAACGAAAATGCAGATTTTTTCTGATACATACAGAAATTCATTTTTGTTACTATGAATAAGAGATAAGGTTTATGTAACATTATTTCTGGGCTTTAAAAGTATGTACGCTTCATCCTTATATTATAATTGATTTGTGATGCATTTCTATAGCATTGCTTCTCAGTTTAGTCTTTTCAATTTCTCCAATACATTTAAAACAGCAAATAGATTTAATTGCTTAATTTAAAGCATTAATTTAGTTGCTTAATTTGCTAAAGCAGACATTGTGTGTCAGATGATATGAAACATAGTTCTACAAATATAATAAGAATAGTTTTAACACCCAAATTCTTTTCTGCAGAATAAAATTAGTGGAAAGGTATTAACATCAACTGTGAAAGCACAATGCACGTATGTATGGTTTGCGTGTATGGGGCTATATATATGAAATTACAAGAAACTTGAAGCCGATAAAAATTGCTTTACTTTAATGGTTGTATCTTTACACATGTAGTGTTTGCATCTCACTACAAAAACTGAGAACGATTCTGTGATTAGGCAGCCACGTAGCACACAGTCGCCGACCGCCAGGGAGTCATGTATCATATTTAGAATAGAAAAAACGTTGATTACTGAAACCGTCTTGCAATATATTTTCTTCACTGTTGTTTAATCACGTACTTCTGGCCGCCTTTCCAAGATTTTCTGGTGCATGGCAGTTGCATTTAGAATACACATTGGTAAGCTCACATCTCTTTCTCACATAAATTGGTGAAACAAGTGAAGTGGCGTAGCGTTAATGTTACATCTGTTGCCACATGCAGCAGCTAATAAATTGAAGGAATTGTATCCAAATTTTACTTTTTTTTCTCAAAGAAAAATGCAAAGTCCAAGGGAGTTCACTTTCAGATTTCAATTGCGTTAATTTGCGATCGACCCACCGGGACCTATCGCTGATAGAACCCCCGAGACTGATCGACTAGCATCGTCCAGTTCCAAATAGCTCGTTATGTTGCCAGTGGTGCTCACCGGCAAATTCGACACGTAGAGATTCGTGTAGAATGTGAGTAACCTGGCGAGGCAAACGAGGTTTTATTTATTTTTATAGAATAATTGTTTCCAGTGCAGTAAAACGGCAAACCTTTCATTTCAGGGTTAATTCTTTGCATGTAACTGGAATATGTTGAATGTTTCAATGTTAAAAGTGCAGTAAGAAGAATGGCATTACCATTTTCGGGCATAAATGACCGTTTGGTGATCGAAATCGTTTAAGTCGGCCCTTGAGTTCGTGTTCTTTTCTTGGGTGTAAAATATCACTTAATATCCACAGGAAGGCCAACTTAAGCTTTAAAAACTAAATCACATGAACACACATTTAATTTTGATCATTCCTGCCACCGGTGGATCAGCAGAACGATCTTTTTCAGCGCTTCTCAGAATGCATATTTATCTAAGAAACACTCAAACTCAAAATAGACTTTTATCTCTAACCTTGTTATCAGTAGAAAAGGCATTGTTTAATAAAGTTAAAATGTAACAGCAAGTAACATTTGAAAACTCTGTCGTTTATGTTTTCTTGGAGATGAATCGGCGCATTGCACTAAAATACAAATAGACACTCTAAATTTGAAAAATTGTAAATAAATTTTAAATAAGGCATGCCACTATAATTGTATTTATATATCTGTGTTTGTTATATGTTATGCAACAACCTATATAATGTTAACCTGGCAACACTCGGAATTTGCGACTACCACTCTCCAGATTAAGTCAACCGGTAACACTTACGAATCACCCACGCCACGCCCCTGAACAAATGAAACTCAACATTACTCTGTTATTTGTTTAGTACTGAAATATATTCGATGTAAAAAGTTCAAATGTTTACATCCTAATGCATGAGCTGTTTATGGAAATGCGAGCTATTACTAAAACAACCACCACCTTGATTTATGGCCTAGACTATTTCTCTATTACGCTGTTAAGACCCTTAGCTTATTGCTGCTTGCATTTTTATTCAAGTCAAATAGTGAATTATACGTGTTTGATATGTAATTATGAATGCAAAAAGATTAAGTATGGTCACAGTTTCAAACTTATTCATGATTTTGTTACCTTAATACTTATGGGTGACTAAAAACTCTTATCATTTAAGTGTTAAATCTCCTACATTTATAACGGATTGTGTGAAACTAAGATAGCGGACAGAATAAGTTAACAGTCTACAGTTTATTTATTAAGCTCTTTGTATGCGTGTGAGAAAAGAATAACCAAAAATGAAGGTACTAAATGGAACATTTATATATAAGGAGTGACGGGAAGATTTTCAGAAAACTGCTAACTTCTATTTGCAGAAAATATTTTTCGTAAATGTTTATTTTCTTGAATGTCTCTAACAATTTTTATTAAATACTCTGTGTTTAAAATATTTTTGTGCCAGACGAAAATATATCTTGAATACTTTGAGAATATACGATGATATTTACATTACTGGTAAACCCTAAAAGATGGTGGAAACTTTTCTACACAAAAAACGTATCTACGACTCCTTAAAACTATAATTTTCGTCATGTGGCTGTTCTTGTATTTGGATTAAACTATTTCCAAGATGTTCATTGTTATTTGTTTCCAATACTTATACATTTCTCCTTTTTATTTTTTGGCGATGCAAAGTGAATGAAGTGCCAAGCCTTCATTTAGCGACCAGTTCTTAATCTACTGGACTATTGCATAAGCCTACAATATCCTCCGTTTCTCGCTGTACCTGACAGGAAGTATGCAATAAAAGCATTTCTAAAGAGGTTTATCTGGACTAACATGACGAGGTCATGGGTATTAGAATTTGAAAGAATGTTTGTACAAGAATGGAGAAAGCTATGCAAGTACAACATATATATGTAACAGGATTTCTATTCTGCTAAACATGCGATGATTGAAGACGACGAATTATAAACCCTGTGTTGTGAAAATCATGTTGTAACAGAAGTTTTTGGTGCTGGAGGGATGTTGCGATGTTGAAGACGCTATGATCCCCACGTTCTGGCGACATATGTAGCAGAATTTCTCCATTGTTGTGGGTTTCGATGCCCCAAATTGCGGCGACATATATAGCAAGATTCGTGCTGGTATCTCGTTTCCGGTCGTTGCTTTTACTTCGTCGATCTTTCCTTCCTCCAAAATATTATAACTTAACGAAGAAGATGTTCTCCGAAGTTTTCAGGAAAATAACTAATTATGCCTTTTAATATTATTCTGTTATACTCTTACTTAGGAGCAATGAAAACACTAAGATACAAGGATGGTAAAGAGTGAAGAAATCATTAAGATTTTTAATTTGAATTTCTATAATAAATCAATCTTTTGTTTATTTTTTTAACACCAAGTCCATTACAATTCTCATCACAAAACTTTATACTTTGATTGGAATCAATATATTACTTCAAATTGAACTAACACTTAAATATTTTCGAGCAATTTAAAAAACGTCCGATCTCTTCGGCGTTCCAGAAAGAAAGAGGAATTTTCTTTCGGTTTCTACACCAAGATTATTTAATCTTTCGTTACTATCGCTATCTACATATTACTTTTATATGATTGGCCGATTCACTACTACGTCACTACATTACGTAATACAATTATTACTACGGCCAATCACAAAATTACACATAATTTTAAACGATTCTTTTGTTTTTATTTTATATATTTATACATTTTAAAACACTTTCTGAATATGAATCGAAACTACTATTACATATACTTATATCGAACATTTTCTTAATAGCAAAAACATCCATGAGAGAAAGTCAGTCAATTATTTTCATTCTCAACAAGAGATAATAACGGTCATTTTATGGCACTTCTAATATTTATCTGTCCTTAAGATATAAAATGGAATGTTATAAACAACAATGTAAAAATTAATAAAAGCTACAGCTCTAATTTCAATAACGTGGTCTATGTGAAAACCTTGCGCAGAAACCATTTGTGGTTTTGCATTTTTCCAGGTTTATAGATGAACTGCTTTCCAAACAACTCTCTAACGTTATATAGCTCAACGTTTCCTTGCTTCCCTGTTTCCACAAGTTTGAGGCCACGCTACAAAATACTGCTGTTGCTAAAACAGAAATGGTGATAATTACTATTGTGTGGTTTATACCTTCTGACGTACAACAAGAACCAATAGGGTAGAACCGCGTAGCAGCAAACTTCACTCAACTTCGATCCCACGTTTGTGGTAATACCATCGCAACTATATACGACAGAACCTGCCACTGAATTAAGTGAACAGCAGTATTAAGTTACTACTATTAAGAACTCTAGGCCGCTCATTTTTACTTTCTCTCCACTATATTCATTCCACCCAATAACTGGTTTTCTCTGAAAATATGTCTTCAGCCCCACGAATCATAAAAAATAATTTTAGATAAAAGATTTTTCTATGTGAGATAGAGAGAGAGGGAGGGATGGAGAGAGAGAGAGGGAGAGAGAGTGTATGTACAAAATGCAAAATTCAAAGCCTAAATTATGTTAAATAGGTGCCAAACGTGTTAAGTTCTTTGGCGACAAGGATATTTGACCTTTTGGGTTCCTAGAACTAAAGTCTTGTTTGCAACATTTTAAAAGCTCTATATTACAAGTAAGAACATGGCTTGTACAGCCCTGACAGAAGCAGAATGACGTAACATACACCAACGCAGTCTCTCGTTACTTCACCACACGTAAAGAAACGAAAGAATACACTTGCGATATACTTCAAATAGCTGCACACACAATTAGCAGCTCAACTCCTAACTCCATTAACTACTGACACAGCTTTGAGAGTCGCAGCACTTTTATACCTCCAGTCACTGTTTCTAGAAATCAGTGGAAGGCTCGATAACAATCACGATGTAGCTGAAAATTCCAGACTATGTCTGTCTCTTTTTCTCTCAGCAAGCGTTCAGCGCTGACGCCCCTCATTTGTGCCCGCGCGTAGCTCTGTCTCTTTCTTTCGCACGCACCTGGCACTGGCTTTTCTCGGCGATTCAATAATGCCTCGACAACAATATACTCGTATTTAAAATACTTTTGGAAAAATTAAATACATATCTTGATTTTGCTGACGTCCTGTTATTCCGATCTATTTTGCATAATTGTGAACCTTAAGAGATAGACAAAATGTTGTTATACAAAAAATGTACAGATTCATTAAACTACATGATTTATGTATTTATTTATTTCTTAGGAAGATGATCATTTCCACTATATTCTTTGTTATTTGTTTGAATTTTCCAAACTTGCACTTTTCTCAAATGGAAAATCCTTGTGTCTTTTCTTTTTCACCTGGCCAAAGAAAGAGAACGTAGCTTCAAAGCTTTCACATAGCGACTAGCTCTGAAAGCTACTATCACCTAAGCCTACTTTACTCCCGTATTTCCATTGCACCTATAAGGAAATATATAAAAATTCGGAATACAATTTTTTGATCTCCATTAACTTGAGGTAGCAGAAGAACATGCTTTAGTAAGGATAGTTATTGAGTAATGGACTGAGAAAGTCGTCTGAATATATTGCTTATGAATTTTATGTTACTCTAGGCCGACTTAAATGCCTTAATCTGGAATAACTTAGGGTCATATCCTGACCTGACGTTGCATCGTTCGTTACATCCTACTTTATCTCCTAAAAGACTGAATAAACTATGAATGCTTTCCGTGTTAATAGTATTTCGTGAAGTGGGAGCTTTAAGTGCTTCTTCTAATAATTTAAATGTCTTGGAGCTGGCGTTATTTTGCGAAAAACATATATACTTTTGAAATAAATTATTTCATCCATACTACGTTTGCAGGTCAAGGTTTGGATGAGTAGAGCCGGACTGAAAAAATTCAATGCCATAGGCGAGATTTGAATCACGAATATCCAGGTCTGCGTCCGGTTGCTATTAGCATTGAGCTACTATGGCCAACATGCCAACATGACATTTTTGGTGTGATAATTTACGTCCTCCAACGTTAAGTCATATCAGACGATAAATGGAATGGGTGAAATGATGCTTAAATGAGCCCAGGGTCCATAGAGCTTACAGTTACCTAACATTGGCCTTTCAGGATAAGGGAAAACCCCGGAATAAACCTTATCCAGGTATCTCACCCTGATCGAGATTCGAAATCAGGACCTCTTGAACGTGAGGTAGACCCTCTACCACCACGCTACCGAGGTGGGCAACGTGACATTAATGTCATTAATATTGCCATGGTAGCTCAATGGTTAAGAGCAACCGGGAGATCCGCGCTTCAAGACCCGGTTATGACACTGAATTTTTCAATCTAGCTCTACTCACCCATATATATTTTGGTTCATCAAATTTTCACATACATAACGGCTAATTGACAGCGTAAAAACGCTAATAATCAGTATTAATTTTTAAGCTTAAACATAATTAAAAGTTACCGTTTAAACATCACGAAAAATAAACACACTTTAATAAGACTCTAAACTTTGAACCACCAGCTGTACATAAATTTCAATCAGAAGAATGTTGTTACCTTTTACTCTTGCATTTCGCTGTTTTTCTGCTAATTAAAATTCGCATGCATGCACGTGACATATTGTTTTTCAAATTTTACAAGCATTAACTTGTACGGTAGGTACTAGGCAGCAGCCACGCTGCCATTCGCTTACGCCGTATTGGTGGACGTACCTGGATTTGGCCTTTTTGCACCTCGAGGGTGGATGTTTTATGTAAAGGATTATGATACAGGACATATAACAGCCAGCTTTTACTAGTGCCAAGCTGGTTATAAGGAAGTTTATGCCTTAGGCATTAATGTCCCTGACTCTCACTGATGAAATCACGGGTTGAAATATTTACATCGGTCAATCCGTATTCCTTTCTTGAGGTTTCCCTGACAGTCTAGTGAACACCGGATTTTGTATTAAATATCTTAGAATCAAATTTACCCCCTAAGACAAAGACAAATACGAGCAAAATAAGGTAATTCGCGATGGCGACTAATAACTATGGACATTTGTTGTGAAATCTAAGTAGTCGTTTAGAACGAAGTGACTGTGTGACAAAGGCTATCTGGCACCACAAGGACTACATTTACCTATTGGATGGCTGGGATAGATACTGAACAATAGCTTGGGTAGCCTATTTCCTAGTACCTGCAAGAGCTGGTAACTCAAATAGGGGAAAGTCGTGCATTATCAGCCGGTTTAAGTTTCTTGACTTTACTCTGTAACTGTGGTGGTTAATTGGAATCTTACTATATTATTCTTTTACCTCAAGACATGTTCTATAGATAGTATAATGTAATTATTTTTATTTTTTATATTTATAGCACTTTATTACATCGAAATTAGAAACGCTAGAGTTATAAGGCTTGTATAAATTGTCTTGCCATATCGGCCACTGCCTTTTCTGTTAAAATATAGATTATTAGTGATAGATACATTGCACTGCCACATATAGAACAATAGTAGTATACAAAAGCATGGAAACTTATTGTCACTATTTCTGTCCAGTTCACAAATGTTTAACTCAATGGTTTACAGAGATCGCAAATATAGCGCTGCTATAACCCTCAGAATATCTTCCGTGCGCTAAGAGCTAACCAACCACCATCAAGCACTCAGAGCAGACAAAGATCTAAAGAGAGGAAGAAGATATCCGACTATATCGCACGTGGATGCACAAGTTTGCTACTGCTTACTGAAAATTCCTGCCACATGGAGGCGAAAAGGGAGACCATGGTAGTGGCCGGTACTGCATGCCAGCCGATACTGCACGACTCTCCCCTATATCTAAAACAAGCCTCATGTGCAAGCGCTCTGCATTTTGCATTATTATTCGCAACATAAGCTTCTGTAATGACATTTACAGCCACAGGTGACTTCTTTTGAATGCGTCATGTCCGATTAGGAGTATTCCAGTGGACAATGATTTCTTAGTTAATGCACCAAATCGTTGAAATGAAACTATCCATCATCTAACAGGAAAGCTTTGGCTATAAAGTGATTGCGATTCTCTACATCTACCTTGACACTTTTCAAATACCAATAAGGTATACGATAATTTGTTGTTTCTATATCCTGGCCGCTACATGATCACATAAGTAAATAACTAGTCAACAGCTGGATGCGAGTCACATAATTGTAAAGATTCAGCATGTATCTGATAGTAAGTTAAGTGGCAGCAGCGAGAATTACCCACTCGGGTATATGTAACGGCGCGCAAAAGGCCACGCAACATACTTCTCAGTAACTACCGAGCCACACAGTATACTCCTGAAAATAGAGGCAATACCACATTACCACAAATCCGTGGTATTGGTACCTTATTAAAATAAAGTTTCACTTAAAAGCATAACAGTAATAATTCTACTGTTTTGTAAAAGTATAGCTTGTATAGATTCTTCATATTATGTTATTGTACAAGTTCTTGTCCTAATAAAAACCCTACATAGTGCATTTTAAAATATTCACTTCCAAAGTTTAGGTTTTATAATAAACAGGTTTATAATATAATTGTTCTTCTGAATCCCTAATCTTAGAAGAAAAATTACAGGTTTTACCCTATTCAAAATTCTTTATTTTTCAAAACTTAATGATATATTTTCCAAAATTTGAAATTTTAAAGTAAGTATGATTTTACTGTTATTTTAAATGTAATTGTATGTATATCTATATACATAAATAAATTTTTTCAATAAACGTTTTTTAAAAGAACGTTTCAAATATTCAAAACGAAGAAAAAATCTTTGCAAGAAAGTAAAGTTTAAAGTTAGGCGAGATTGTTTGTTTTACATTTTCAGCTAATAGGTATATTAAATATTAAATATGGCCTTCCTCAGGAAATTTTGCTGTTAAGTTTCCTGAGGAAGGCCACGAAGTGAAGATGGCCGAAAGCTAGAGCACCTTATTAATTTAACACGGCTGGTAATCCGAGAAGCTTTAATTAGTAATTTCACCGTTAAATAATCAAACTGACACATTTCTATAATCCAAATTAGGTATTGTTTTATGGAGCATGGTGTTAAATAAAGACGCAAAATATGCATAATGTATTCAACGCGCTTAAAACCCATATTTGCACAAGATATTTTTCAACATTATAAGAACAAAAGTAAGAAAATAATGAAAAAAGAAATGTGGGAGATCACTGCGATGTCTAAAAGTCACACATCACGGACAACCTCCCTTTCTTCTCAAGCCGTGATTTAGTACTTGAACACATCCTAGTGAATGGATCTGGAACTCCTGTTATATAAGATTTCACATTTAAACAGCCTGAACTAAAATAAGCTAGGAAACTTGAGTTTGGTTATTGATGTTGTAGAGCGTAAGAAGGACTTACCAGAGAAGCTTAGAGTACGTAACAAATAAACCAAAAGGTGGATTCTGCCCTGTTTCAGGTCTAAAATGTTATTACGTATAACTGTGGCGGCATGACTGCTGGCTGTCAGGGTCGTACATCAATTTTCTGATTTAAATTGACTATTTTCGGAATTCAGTCCTGTGTCAAGTCTACAGCTATACTGCTGTCAAACTTAATGAGTGATTTTATACTGTTAACTTAAACTTTATGGCAACACCTCAAAAAATTTCACACAGAGAATTCACAAACAATACAATTTTTAGGTCCCCTGACAATTGAAAGTTATATTCTGCATCCCCTCCAGCTCTCTTTATTGTTGAACTTCCTCATAACGCGTAAACTGGCCATAAGAATACAAAATATATAACATAGAAGCAGCTCTAGAAAGTGACGTTAATATGAGAAACAATATTACTACCTTATTATTTTAGTTAATTGATGGAAGTAAATCATTTCTCCACACTAGCCGTTGTTTCCAACAGTTGACTAAAATAATAAAGTTAAATGATGAAACCTGGGACTCAAGTATTTATGATAGTAAGTCGCCACAAACGGTGTATCTCGGATGCGAGAGCCCCTAGTGGTCTACCAGGGAAATATATGAGTCAAGTGGAGAATTTGATGTCAGGACGGCACGTCGACCATGGTAGCTCAATGGGTTAGAGCGACTGGACGGAAACCAGGAGATCGTGGTTCAAATCCCGGCCATGGCATTCAATTTTTCATGTTGACTCCATCCATCAAAATATTACTACCTATTCATATTGTAGGAGATAACAAAATTTCACTGCACAGAAACTTCATACCTCACGCAATTTGATCAAACATCTTTAGGATGTCAGCCATTTTCGAGATACTAATCTTATATTTTAAGCGGTCAGAAGCAGAAGTTGCTAAGTCACTGTTTCAAAATTATGCAGGAGAGCTATTCAACGTTTTTAAAAGTAATTTTAAATACCAAAATAGTAATAAAATTGTATGTGATGGATCTGTTTGCAGGTACAACATACTGTGTTGAAGTGCTTCTCACGGTTTGACATATTTAGAAAGTGTGAGAAGATATTTTATTATTAGGATTTAATAAATTTTAATTTAAAATGGATGTAAATTACTAAGTCGCTTGACTTACAGGTACTGATTCTTAACTTTGGAGTATTTCCATTATACAATATTATAATATGTAGCCATGGGTTAACTATTACTTTATTTTCACGGATACATTTCTACTATGGATTTATCCAGTATGCACTTCATGAACTGACATACAACACTACATCATCTTCTACATAACTTCTATATGTCATTGTGCCATAAAATGTGGTAACCTCTGGCAGAGTGACATGTTTCAACAGTGAACGAACAATGCAATATTTTATTTTCTTAATCTTCCGAAGCATATATGGTGTGTTTTTCGCACTATCACATGCCTCATGTAAGGATTGCAACCTCACTCCTCTCCTCAGTGGGCGATAAAGTGAGAAGGATATTGTGTGACGAACTTCTGGTACACATCCTCTTTGGAAATACACACCCCGGATTGAAGTGCATTCAGGAATACTTCTTACAAGGACATGGTCGAGGGCATCTTTGAAGTAATACACTTCAACAGCTGGAGTGCCATCATGTTCTCTGTTATCAATCTGTAGACATTTGACATGGACAGCATCAATGGGCTTCTTCTGTGGTGAATCTTTGATCAGTTTCATCCATGTGAAAGGGACTAAGACTTTATCCATTGATCGTTTCTTCTTCTCAATACTACAACAATTTCTGCCATTATTCATGAAAAAGTGCCCTGGTATTGGGAAGTACAGATAAACTGTCTGAAAGTGCACTTGAGGAATGTCTAAATATCTAATCTAAAATGTATAAAGAGCTGATATATAAGAACTTGGATTTTACAGTGTAATTTCGCCACCAAATGGCTAATGGGGAAACTAATTGACTTAACAACATCTAACTCGAAAAGGCTGACAGCTTTTATTTCTGAAATTGATGCCCATTCAACATGCCAGGGTCATAATATGTTCCACATAACATCTTCTGATCCGCAATCTTTTAGACTACAGAACTGGTATTTAGAGTGCTTATTGTGTGTTTAACAGGATTTCAAAAAACCATAGACTTAACAATTTCTGAATCTGAGTGCTTCATCTATTTTTCAGTATAAAATACTTATACTTTTCTTCAAAAAGAAGTCTATAGACTTATTTAAATTATTTAATGTCTGAAGAAAAAGGAATTTGAAAGCTATCTTCCAGGATTATTTCCTATTTTTGCAGCTTAAAAATACGAGTGTGCAGTAGAGTGTGGGAAATTAATATAAATATAACATTCTGATAGCTAATTGTTTCTAAAAATCATGGCTCAGAGTAATAAAAATAGAAGGCCATTACACTATATTTAATAATATTTTGTGTATGTTACCAAAATCAAGTTACCAGTGTGCCATTATTTCATTCCGCAGAAGTACCCTTACATATCAATAAATTCTACTGACATATGTCTGTCACTTTTAAACAGACTTAAAAATGATCTGTCTAGGCCGGGTTTGAACCGGCGAAATACCAGTAAGTCTTTACATTGAGAGCAGTTGTGCAGTTAAAGGTTTGGCTATCGCTAAGGTCTACTGAATATAATAATGTTGTATTAACAAGGAAATTAATAATAAAACAATAATTTAAGCAATTGTTTATCTGCATTAACACGAGAAAATATAATAAACATTTGTAGCTATTGTTTGTACAAGAGTGAATGGAGAACGCCGTGTGAGTGCAAAACATCAGATAATTGTTTCTTTTTTGCTTCCTCCGGCAAGTTCTCTCATCGGAGGTGAATATCGGTTTCTTTATGCTTTGTAGGGGCATGTGCCAGAAACATTATCTCTAAATCAACGCTGCTGTATGTATTATAACGCCCTCAAACAGTAATGAGATACTTTAGAAAAAGCTTGTTAGCGAAGAATCTGGCCCCCATTCTCACAGAAGGGACGCGTCCCTTTCCCAAGAAGGAATATGTCCCTGCTGTTAAATACGTAACATACAGACCCGTGTATAATTCATGCGCACCGTTTCCAAAAGCCATTGAAGTTTCTGACTGAAGAGCACTAAATAATGAACGGCCTCCTTGCCTTAACAATGGATTAGAAGCCGCTAACCAAAGCCTCTTTTTACCTTTTAGTTCTTGACGTCAAGAGACGAGCCTTGGACTTAAAAAGGAAAGCGCCATTCATTAATCATTTGTCTTCATCATTAGTCCACTTCCCGTTATTTGACACATAGAAGTAAGGGTGAGATTATTTAATCATCAATGAAGTTTGCGTGAAATTCTTCTTTCCTCATTAACCTTTCCCAACGCTCAACTATTTCTATTAAACGGGTAATGCTGGGCCTAGTTTATGGTTACAGTAGATTATAGACCTAAAGTTGAACAGAATTTTCCCTTTAATAGATAAACGATAAGAATAACTACCTTTAAACGTACTTTTCTAGTTATGTAGCTAAAATTAATAAACTAAGAACTCTCCTTATACATTTAAATATCCTGTTTAGGGATTAAATCAAGCCATTTTTAAATTTTCTTGCAGAAATTAGCAATAATACGTAATGCATCAGAACCAAACATTTGATGTGATATTTTGGAAAATACGCATTTTCTTAGCATGCCCTTATGATTAAACGAAAAAACATTCCTTCTTTCAGGTATCAAAAGAAGAGATAATTATAATAATAAGTTTTGTAATTATTGGCATAAAGAATGCGAGCAGTAGTTATTTATGATACAAGTGGAAAAAGGATAATTTTATTCTGGTAGCAGGCAGCGTGCGGAACGTGCGAAAGCGAGGGGAGCAATCTCTGCGAACAGAATAAGATAATTTTGAACACGAGTGGCATATAGTATTTTTAGACAGTAGTGAATATATATATATATATATATATATATATATATATATTGTATATAAGAAATAGTCTGTTTTACCTATTAGGAGATCTGAAGTTTAACGTGCTGCGATGTTCAATTATTGTCTTGCTTAGCACCAGTGTTGGCATCATGACGAAACATTCTATATATAATTTTACATAAAGGAGGCCATAAGACTAAAAAAACGAAAACAATGTAATAACACTTTAATGTATTAATAGGTGAAAATCTTCACAAACATTTTAAATACCTTTCATGTTGACATTCATATCATCCGCCATTTTACAGATTTGTTTATTGAACTTTTATAACACAGCATAGTTATTAACCTGTCGGAACAATAGCTGTTACGTTTACATAATCCCTATCAACACGGGAAGTGTAAGGCTTAATGTGAAACATAATCCGAAACCAAGATCACTACTAACAATTTGTAAAACAACTGCCCTAATTTGCCCGCCTCGGTAGCGTATATGGTAGCGTGTCTGCCTCACGTTCAAGAGGTCCCGAGTTCGAATCTCGGTCAGGGTGAGTTACCTGGATAAGGTTTTTCCGGGGGTTTCCCTTATCCCTAAAGACGAATGTCAGGTAGCTCTAAGCTCCAAGGACCCCGGACTCATTTGAGCATCATTTCACCAATTTCATTCCTCGTCCGATATAACTACACGTTGGAGGACGTAAACTACAAAAAAAAAAAAAAAAAAAAAAAAAAAAAAATACTGCCCTCATATCCAATCTGCAGTGATCGTACCAATTTTGGCTTGACGTAAATAAAAGAGTAGGCCAGATTTATCATTTTAACAGCTGTTTGAAGGTCAGACAAGTTGCTTGAGGTGTCTTCAGGCTTTGTGATAGAGAAGTAACTTTGAAACTGGAGCTCGAAAAACATTTATTATTAAAGTAAATTCAAATTCTTTTAAGCATTTAAAACAACATATAATAAAAATAATCTTTAAGCTTTTTAATGTGGTTTATATTTGGCTATATATGATTCAAAAAACTGTCACTTTTAGGAAACATTAACTTCATAAGCTGTGTTACATATTAATGTACATAAGTCGAGCTTTCTAATGCTATCATAGCTTCACCCATTTAAATATATAATATATTTAAGATAAATATATATATATATATATATATATTTGAGTGTCTTATAACACAGTCACAACTTAGATAATTTGAAAGGAGAAATTTATTTTTAAGTGTTTGTTCTAATATCTGAATGGAATTATACTAATGCTAATTTGATTTTTGCTATTAAACGGATTTTATTTATTTAAACAACATCAATAAACAACCTCAGTAAAACTATATTATTATTGAAACAAGATAACTGCTTAAAGTACACTAAGAAACGTTATATTTTTAAAATTGTAACAGCAAACGTTTGGTTGTGACGTTTTAAGTCTGAGTTATTAATTTTTCAATAGCATTTAAAATAGCGTGAAATAAATCCTTAATGATATTTCTATAATTACACGGTGTACAACTGCTTAAAGTGGCACATAATTTTAGCTAAAACTACAAAACGTACATTTTAAAATAAGTATGTATCTTCGCTCGCTTTTGTTCAGAGAGAGGATGAGAGAGGTTTCGTAAAGTCTCCGTCACGAACGAAGGAGCAAATAACAGCTGCTGCGCAAACACTTGTAAGGAAGGGTTAATGAGTGGTTCAGGCTTTGGCGCTTTGCCACGAATGGTAGCTCACATTTGTTGCTTTATATTTGAGTGCACTAATTACGCGTATTCCAATCTTTGCCAGATTCCTCTTCAGAGTCCGAAAGCGTCGGTTTATTCATGGTAAAAATTAAATAATTTCATTGTTACAGACCAGTAAAATTGATATAAAGGTACAATGAATTAGACCTCCATTGATAGTACAGTAAATCTTTCCTAAAATAACCTCTTAGGTATATGCTGAAAACATGCAAAAATGGAAAATAATTTAAATGGGAGAATAACTTTCCCATGTAAAATTGTACTCTAAGCCAGAAAACTGCCTGAAGTGGGAGCGGTAATATTTTCCGGCAACCAATTGAGTATATAATCTGATTAAAATGGATTGCTTTTTGTGTAATGGATTGCAACGTACCTATTTTTAAAAAAGTGAAATAATTATGAGGGCGACTGAATTTGCAACGAGTTCTATGAAGTATAAAGTTATAAACAGAGGGAAAGGAAAAACAGACCATTAGCTATCTAAAATCTCTTGCAACACACATGGTAAAGTACAACTGTTTTGCATTGCGTCTATTCTCAGTTTTGTTCTTACAAGTTATCAAGTACAAATGGAAGAAAATTCAGATTTGGTTATTTTTAAATACATAGTTTGTATCTACACAAATTCTGTAAAATGAGTTCTAACGTAAGACATTGTCATAGGAGGGGGGAGGTTTTTGAAGAACACCAAAAGAACAAACTTCCAGCTAAAGAATTTGGTAACTGTGTTGTTTAAAGTGGGGAAAACTTAGAGTTATGAGATTTTGAAAACCAAAATAATTAAAGTCGAGCTGCTAAAAGGAACAGCAGGACATGTGAAATGCAACACAAAATCTACAGAGTATGACGAGGTAAATCGATCTGTGTTCAAGTGGATTGTTCGTGCGAGAGCTAAAGGAATTCCCGCCCGCCTCGGTAGCGTATATGGTAGCATGTCTGCCTCACGTTCAAGAGGTCCCGAGTTCGAATCTCGGTCAGGGTGAGTTATCTGGATAAGGCTTTTTCCGGGGGTTTCCCTTATCCTGAAAGACGAATGTCGAATAGCTTTAAGCTCTATGGGCCCGCCTTGGTAGCGTATATGGTAGCATGTCTGCCTCACGTTCAATAGGCCCCGAGTTCGAATCTCGGTCGGGGTGAGTTACCTGGGTAAGGAATTTTCCGGGGTTTTCCCTTATCCTGAAAGACGAATGTCGGGTAACTCTAAGCTCCATGGACCCTGGACACATTTGAGCATCATTTCACCGTCCGATATGATTTAATGTTGGAGGACATGAAGTTACATAAATAAATAAATAAATAAATAAATAAATAAATAAATAAATAAATAAATAAATAAATAAATAAATAAATAAATAAATAAATAAATAAATAAATAAATAAATAAATAAATAAATAAATAAATAAATAAATAAATAAATAAATAAATAAATAAATAAATAAATAAATAAATAAAAGGAATTCCCATTTCCGGACCATTATTTCTATCTTAAGCTTTAGAGATAGGAAAATACCATTTCAGAGCTTCCAGTGTGTAACGGTAGTTTTTGTTTGAAATGAGTTTTGTTTTCTAATCTGACTATTAGTGGGCCATGCAATGACAATATAAAAATAAATGGTGAACGGTTGCTAGAGGAAGAAAATCAATAATCTTCAGAGATATATGTTCTGTAATCTTGTTTCGTGACGATGAACAAAATGTCGCCGTATATATAAAAGTTTTGTAAAGGAAAATGAAGAATCTTAATAAAGAGATATTCTGTAATATTGATAGTGATGAGTGGACATGCACGAGTGAGGAATTTTATATAATTAACGGAAACTATTAAAGAAGTAAGGATTTATCGATATGCTGGAGGTAATCTGCAATGGTTGACTAGGAAAGAAAGTTTGAGTAAAATGTAATCCAGTTTTTAACTTGTCCAAAATTTTATTTATTTCACTTGAAACCCACACCTGAAAACGAGAGATTTCATGACTCTTATTTGATCAAAACGAGCATCAAGAAACAACTCAAAATAAAAAGAAGTAACCCTGTTATATTTGGCTTCCCGACTTGGGTCTTCGAAACAGTCAATGTGCATCCCATCTCCAACATAGAAATCTTGCTAAATATGCGCCCGAACGTGTGGCTGATTAAGATGAAGAGAAAATAACTACGTATAAAAATTGCTTCAAATGGATGACTCGAAAGTTTCAAACATTACTATAACATTGTTTTGAATGTTGTGTTTGGTGAACGAAACGATTTTCATATACAGACAATTGCAGATTGGAAAGGAAGAGTTGAAATCAGACATTTAAACTGTGCCATAAACTACAATTATTGTACATAAGTTAAAAATGTAGTACATAATAAATATCAGCTTATTATTATTTAACTTCATTTTATATGATTGCTTCACTATAAACGTGCAACTGTGGCTTCCATAATCTCTTTGTATTGGAACACGAACTTCTGTAAGGTGGAAACGTGAAATAAATTCCGGAATTTCGCGTTCCGTTTTAGATGGTTTACTGTACTAGGAAGCCTAGAATAGATTCTGCCGCTCTGCCACAGAAGTTGTTCATTGTAACGGAGATACCAATGCCAATGAAGTATAGAAAAAAGTATGTGTCATTAGATTTGAGTTGGTAATTCACATGTAATTGTCAACTTTTGCATTCCCCGTTTACATAGATGTCTCATAGCAGATCACCTAATTCTGAAACTGAATAAGTGGAAAAATGAAGTGAACAAATAAAGATACTTGATGCGAAAGGGATATAACACAAATATTAGAGAGTTAAAGCTGTTGTATGGCAGAAAACTGTCTCAGGTTGCAAATAGGTATGCATTATTACAAACTTCGGATTATTTAATAACTTGAGTTTATATAACTTAAAATTAGAGTTAAATCTAAATTAAGACTTGAAGCTTTCCTGGCGACGAATACACTCACTTTCTTCTCGGGCAGCCAGCCTGGTGTTAAGATTATTAGATATCAACTTTTCGGGAGTGTGCATCTCTCCCATCATCAGGATATTTGTAAACTGTTCTAACCACAAATGAAACACTGGATATAACACAACTATAAACAAAGACAAAACTATTAAAATTCGCATTACTGAACAAAAGACTGTTTTCAGTAAATTAAATGCCAGGTCAGGAGATGGCGTGAGTATAGAAAATTGTGTCAAAGAAACGTAACTACTTAGCTTGGTTATCAAGCTGTATTCATCTTTGCTTCTTAAATCGACGGATTTCCATTTTAAGACCGGTTTCCAAGAGGAGTTGAACTGAAATCCAGCATCACGATTAAGCGTGCTCCTTTCAGAGGAAATCGCCAAAGCCTCCTTAATTCTCCGCTCCCAATAACTGTTGCATTTTGCCAAGATGGTCGTCTCCCGAAAATTGGCTCTATGGTCGTTATCAAAACAATGCTCTGCCAGCCCAGACTTCTCAGGTTGCATTAAACGAATGCTCCGTTCATGTTCGATTATCGTAGTAGCGATGGTCCTTCCGGTTTGTCCTATATACGGTGTCTCACATTCACAGGGAATGCGGTACACTCCCGGGATTTGGAAGTCCAGTTTGTCTTTCACTGGTCTCAACAGATCTTTAATCTTCGGAGGTGGCTTCTGGATGGTCCTGATGTTGTATTTGGCGAGAATCCTGCTGATTCTGCCGGATAGATTGCCGGTAAACGGGATGCAGGCTGCAGCGGTAGGTTTATCTGACGCTTGCTGTGTTACAGGCTTCCCTTTCCTAGCTTTGGTGTTCGAGGCTTCAACGTCATATTCGGAGTATCTGATTTGACGGAAAGTGATATTTTATAAATATCCTGATGATGGGAGAGATGCACACTCCCAAAACGTTGATATCTAATCATATTTTCAGCTCACTGGCTGCCCGAGAAGAAAGTGAGCACAGAGCTAAATCTATTATATGATAGTCAATTTAATTCCATTATATGCCATTATTAACACTATAGATGTTAATGTAAACTATTAGAGTGATAAATATAAACGATGATACTGTGAATTCGCTTCTTTTCCTCTGGGCACTTCATTTTTTCCCCCTTACACGCAGTGCTTCAATTAACGACGCGCAAATCAGCATTTTCCCTGTTCGGTTTACTCAGCTCACGTGCCGAACGCAAGTCTCGTCAGACAGGCAAACGGCACACAAACAAAATTCTTCTTTAGCGGCGATCACGTTTTATTTCATTCCACGAATAAAATCGCAAGAACGCCTAGCATGCTAGATTCAGGACAGTTGAAGAGGAGGTCTAGAAGGTTTTCCTCACCTCTCGATTAATCCCGGCGTTTCTGACTGTTCTAATCCCCGCTTAGTCACTCACTCGCTCACTCACTCACTCACTCACACTGATGCTGAAGGACACGCCCTGTGGTGAAGAATCCGTCACAATACCGAATGTTAAGGGCATAACTGAAATTATTTCTTTTGGTAACTTAGGACAACATAATGAACAATACTGTTTCAATATTTACTTCATTTGTAGGTTAATAATTTAGTGAATACAACCAGTGATTGACTAGCAGACCAAATAAGCTTGACACATAAACGTTTTATGTATTTACGAGAGTCCGGAAAGGCTGTTTGTAGGGGTAGTCACTACGATAACGACGATTTTGCTCTAGGAAGCCAATGAGCATGGATGAATCAGTCACGGTTCTTATACGTTGTTTGTGCTTTTTACCTACACGCTTAATTGAGGATTAGTTTTTGCCCTTGCAGTTCAAATACATATCTTCTTACTTTAATGTGCAACAGTCGGAATACTTTCTACACGGTTGATAATTACTGAAGCGCGAACATATGGAAGCAAAGCGAATGATCTTAACTGATAGGCGTTTTTCATTTCACGGCGCAGTTAATTGTGTGCAGAAGATATCATCAAATTGACAGGTTTTCTGTGGGAAAAATGTCACAGAAAAAAGAGATAAATCTTAACGTACAAGTTATCAAAATATCTGTAACTACACCACTAACACCCTGTATAATGCCTAGAAGCACATCAAGAATTAAATTGCATTCTACAAGTAAGGTAACTGCTATCCACATAGGGAAATATAACTCCTGCATGAAAAACTAAATGTTAAGCAATGGTGCCGTTTGTACCTACAGCAGCACATGGGACATGGCAGTCAAAAATATGAGCAAAAGTATCTATATTTTTTTCAGGTGCCGAAATATAAGCAATGAAAGAAATCTGTGAAGCCTATAGTATAGTCCTGTTGAACTCTTAATAAAACTCCCTCTAGAATTTTGCTAGGTTTATATTGTGACTTTGTGGGTTCATAGAATTAAAAGTCCAATTTGTTGAAATTCTAAATGTTCTTTATTTCCGTAGAAATACACTGTTCAATTCTCACGCAACAACATTGCATCGCATATACAACACAATCTTCCAAGCCCGATGACAATAACAATCGTTACCATAACAACACTCTCAGCTGTTTACTGCTTGCCTCACTGTTTTAGAACTGACTCATTACTAGCCATGGCCTCTTTTATACACCCATTCATGAATTCCAGACTATTATCGATTTTCTCTACCATGTCATCAGATAAAACACGATTATTTTTTTTTTTTTTTTTAATTTACGTCCTCCAACGTTAAGTCATGTCGGACGGTGAATGTATTGGATGAAATGATGATCAAGTGATTCCAAGGTCCCTGACGCTTAGAGTTACTCGACATTCGTCTTGAAGCATAGGGGAAAACCCCGGAAAAACCTTATCCAGATAACTCACCCTGACCGAGATTCGAAATCGGAACCTCTTGAACGTGAGGCAGACACTCTACGCTACCGAGGCGGGCAAAAACACGAATGTTCTAGAATGTAACTAAATAGGTGCCGGCAAGTCTTTTACCTCTGTGATACACTATCCGTCTCCTGTTTATCGGCGCTATCGCTCTTTGTCGGTTCTTCGTGAACGCTAGCCGCCTATCAGTTCCTTTGTGTAAACAAGCCGCGCGATCGTAGATAACGGCTCGCGACAATGTTGTTTTCTTCCATTTACCGAAATTTAAATGCTCCAAAAATGTCCAAAGCCATTTGGGCACCTCACCTTGAACAACTTACCCATAAAACAATATCGGAGTTTCGAAATAAGAAATGGACATATTTCTCATCTTTTTAGTTTAGGACTATTGGTTTCTTTCGATCTGTTTGTTGAACATCCTAGAGGTTCTATTTCCTGTTTAATACCTGTTTTGGAATCCAGTGGTCTTACACGTTTGTACATACTGTGAGAAATTTATCTGATGCATTTTAATCATTTCATCCAAACTCAGTTCTTTTCTAATCTCTTCATTTTTATTTTATCTACTCATTTATAGCATCAAACTTCTCAGGAATCTCATCTCTGAAGCTTCTATATTATTGACTTCATTTTTGTTGGCGTCCAACATTCATCTATACAAAATAGATGGCACTGCTGATGCTTTACAAAACTTGAATGTTGTTGTTTTATTTAATAGTATTTGTTTGATTACATCACTTAAGATAATTTTATCTTATTCTGAGTATTATTAAATATGAAACTGCTTTAGTTGACGGATTATATTATCAGTATCCTTTTTTGCCTTCAGGGGAAGATTTTTAATTTGAAGATATTATAAATTAAACAAAATAGTTCATAGCAACGGTTTTGTCATGTTTGAGATATAAGGTAACAAACGATTAAAATGTACTTTTACCTAGTTATGTCCATTCCACATGCTGACATAAGTTGTAAAAAATATTAAAAATTATTGGTTACAGATTTACTATACATCAGTATGTTTTGAAACACTTTGTTTTGACATCTGTATTCAGCTTAGTTACATGTTCTTTAGATCCTAACAGGCAAGGAAGGAGTACTGCAAGTGCAACAGTCTACTTTTCATAAATAACACAACAGAAAATGTGCAGAGGCAGAGTAAAACCGATGTACTACGGCAGATTGTCTCTTAAGCCAAGCTATCTTGTGAGGGTAGCTTAATGAAGTCATTGTGCCAAAGTAGGGAATTAAAGTGATGTAGCAAAGCTATGTGCCTTGTACAGGCTCGTGGGCGAAATCCTCTTAATGAAAAAAGTGTTTCCGCTGCAGCTTTTCCTTTATAAACGCTTTGGCGATATTGCGGCGTCTTTCAAAGTTCTACTGCAACATTTTGACATCCTATTAAAGAGCAGTGAACCAAGGACATCAGATTAAAGTTAATACGTGCGTATTATTAAAATATTTACTTAACTAAATATTGTGTAAAGGAGTTGGAAATTAGAAATAGCAAGAGTTTAAATTCTTCAATAAAGCTGTTGTCACAGAATGCCTGTGCGTTATATAATAAATTAATTAAATTAATATATATGTAAATATTTGGAGAAACAGTGAAACAAAAGCATTACTTGCCTATGGATGGCATTCTGCTTTTTTGTATTTTTTTGTAATTTTTTTTATTTTACGTCTTCCAACGTTAAATCATAGAGGACGGTGAATGAATTGAGTGAAATGCTGCTCAAATGAGTTTAGGGTTCATGGAGCTTACAGCTACCCAACATTCGTCCAGAAGGATAAGGGGAAACCCTGGAAACATCCTTATCCAAGTAGCTCACCCTGGCCGAGATTCGAACTCGGGATCTCATGAACGTCAGGCAGACACGCTACCATCTGCGCTACCGAGGTGGGCTAGGTAGGGTGTTCACATTCTAAACGGCTGTCAATTTGTTTTTATTTTCTTTCTTTATGGTTAATCTCAAGTCACTGGGCACATGGTGGGTATATACCGGTAAATGTTATATCCCGAAGTTTGGTATTAAAATTAAAATAAACAGAAAGGTTCAGATGATGGAGGAAAGCGATTACGCAACTAAGGCATCTATCAAGCAGGAAAGAAGGCGTCAGTGTAATCGATGTCATCTGTATGGCATACAGTACGTAAGTCAGGAAAACCGAACCACCGAGATATGACCAAAGTACCAATGTAATTTGAGAAGTAAGTAACGTTTAAAGCATAGCGGACACGGATTTTTATGCATTTGCCTGACCTTGTAGTTACTCTCCTACAAATTATTTTCTAAAGAAGCATTCTTACGTGTGTTTTTTGTTGAACTTCATTACACATCCCGTTGCATAAGGTTATAGTAATCAAATCTATTAAAAGCGAATCTCCACATGATAGCTTTGAAATACTCTTTTCTTGGAAGGAAGGAGGGAGGGAGGGGAGGAGGGAAGGAAGGAGGGAGGGAGGGGAGGAGGGAAGGAGGGAAGGAGGGAAGGAGGGAAGGAGGGAAGGAGGGAAGAAGGGAAGGAGGGAAGGAGGGAGGGAAGGAAGGATGGAGGGAAGGAAGGAAGGAAGGAAGGAAGGAAGGAAGGAAGGAAGGAAGGAAGGAAGGAAGGAAGGAAGGAAGGAAGGAAGGAAGGAAGGAAGGAAGGAAGGAAGGAAGGGAGGGAGGAAGGAAGGGAGGAAGGGAAATCAAAGATGTAAAAGATACAACTTTTTCGAAAATTATTCAAACCAATAGCAAGGCGTGGAACTTATGTATGTAACAACTCATTTTGAGTTTGCTTTGTTTTTCCAGAAAAGTACGCACATCCTCTGTAAAAGTTTGCCCAGCTAATTTCACCGTGCTTAACGTTCTTTCAAACATTTTGTCCTTACGGATTTTCGAATTTGAGGTCCAACAAAAAGCCCTTCTTTCAATTTTGGGAAAATTAACTGTGGAAAGTTTTCTTGCAAATATGCAAATCGTCCTTGTTGAGTGCCTTAACAAAATTCTTCATCAATCTATGTTTTATATGTAGGAAGGGAGGGAGCAAAATCTATCCAGGCTGCAAGAGTGGCGTTCATTTTATATATCTCTCCCCTGAGACATATTTTTATGCTACCCCCCTGTTGTACCACACAATGTTTTTGCCTATCACGGCTGTCCTATAAACACAAAAACCAACGATGCTTTGTGAATCCACCTTATAATCCAAGCAGCAGACCGATTACTTTAAGTTCACCACATATTTTTTTAACAATGAACCTCATACTTTAAAACACGTACAATATTGGCCTTTTTCATTATTTAAGACCTACAGAGTGGAAATATGGAGTAAATGGAAGTTCCTTACCATTATGACGTAACACAGCCTTTAACCTGAATTTTCATAAATATATAAACAATAGACAATCATCTGGATTATGATGAATTTCTAGCTAACTCATTAAATCATAAATTTCTATACAGAAATGTATTTTCTCTTCCATTGAAAAATATTTTCCAAATTTCTGATGTACATGTTGAAATTCTGTTCTTAATGTACCAGGTGCAAGTAATTTCCATTGTTGCAGCGTAGAACCTAGAGGTCCATTGTTTCTTTTGACCAATTTAAGTTGCGTGCCAAGTCATTCAGGTCTACTTGCTCTACAAAATGTCTTTCACCTTCAGTATTTTCTGGTTGAAAGTCAGGTTCTTATAAAATAGAGGTTTCATTAAATTATGGAGCATGTTTTCATCGTTACATTTTGTAAGTACCTGAGTAAGTAATCGTGTAGGACACGGACGACACACGTATTCCTGGCTGGTGAGCGAACTCGTTTTCTATTAAGCATATTTAACACATCTAAATTTTGTGACGAGGTGTGTCATTTTAACCATAATTTAAAGAAACTATGTATGAAAATGGTCTAAAACCAGTATTATTTTCGCTGTGGTAAATTTCATATTGGGTAATGTTATCAATTTATACTACATAAAACTGTCCAGTGTTGTCCTTTAGCCATATTCAACTGTAACGACCATTTTTAACAAAAAGTTTATTCATATAGAATTAATATAAAATATTTATTAATATAATATATTTATTAATATAATATTGTTTTTATATACAAATGAGAGTCAAACATATTTTATTGTTCCATCTATTATAATTTAATTTGCATTTTCTTTCCCGAATTTTTAAGCTTTTTTCATAGTTCCCTGTATGTTTCGATGCTCTTGTATCTAATTATGTACATATATCGCCATAACATTTAAAACTTCCCGTCTCGGTAGCGTGGTGGTAGCATGTCTGCCTCACGTTCAAGAGGTCCCGAGTTCGAATCTCGCTCAGGGTGAGTTACCTGGATAAGGTTTTTTCTGGGGGTTTTCCCTTATCCTGGTAGACGAATGTCAGGTAACCCTAAGCTCCATGGACCCCGGACTCATTTGAGCATCATTTCATCCATCGTCCGATGTGATTTCACGTTGGACGTAAACAAAATTAAAACTTCATCACAGCCAAGGTAAGTAAGGCTGTTCCTTTATTTGCTCGTAGGTTATTATTTTTGGTTCCTTCAGGCTACTTTCCTCTGAATATCATTTCTTTCGTGCCGATATGACAATAAATTTGAATTTTTGAATTTTTCAGTCTGGCTCTACCCTTTCATAGTGCCTCCTACACACGGCTAGTGTAAAAGAACAATTAATTTCCATTAATTGTCCTTAATAGTGGTCCGAACTATAAAGTCCGGTCCTTAAAGTACTTACAGCATAGTAAGTCGCCATTAAGGCAGCTGTCTCATGTGTTTATGGGAACTCCTAAGTGGTTTACCGGGAGAAACACGAGTCAGTTGGAGGATTTAATGTCATATAGGCACGTTGGCCATAGTAGCTCAATGGTTAGAGCGGCTGGACGGAGACCAGAAGATCCTTGGTTCAAATCCCAGGTATGGCATTGAATTTTTCAGTCTGGCTCTACCCTTCATCATTTCTCTTGTTTGTAGCTGCTGTTCATAGCGTTAACTTTTATTTTACCGTTAAATAGGTTTAAGCCTATCTATCCTCATGTAATGTACTTGGATTCAGCATCTTAATAGAAGCATATATGGTCATGTATAGAAGTTCATGTCAAAATGGAAAACATTTTGTCATTGAAAATTGTATCAATAGTGGTGATTGATTAGAGGAATCAATAAAAATGGTTACCGGAAGTCTTACGAGTGTTACGTATAAGACTAGAAAGGTTTCTCAACGTTCCTTCATATTAGCAATCTATAGGGTAGCGCGGAAAGATTAGCGCACCTTACAAGGAAAGTAGACGATTTCCTGGTGAACTGCGAACTTCAACTTCTTAATGGCGTGTAGATAGAACTCTCCCTTGAAGAATCCCAACGGTAAATAGTTTGGAGCCATTAAACTCGAGGAGAATCGTGCGGAATGACTAAACGTTTTGTCTGAAAGCGACTCGAGAAGGCTCTAAGTTCAACTCTAGATAATTTAAGGATCCTGGTCGTTACACGAATGGTGTAATGGATTGTAGCTACCGGTGGTAGCTCTCCATTAATGAAATGAATACTCCATGCATTGTGAGGCCATGACTGACAGCCATCAATAATTAAAGTAGCACCATTTAAATGGCAGAGGTATTAGTCAAGAGAGAAAATCCAAATTTTAGTCCAAAGAGGAACTTTCTAGGCTGAACAGCGGATGCAATTCTTTTGCGGGTGATTATTAATTCTCCTAATAGTCTATGGGAGGTATTCCCATCTGATATCCTGCTATCGTGACGTAACAAACAGCAACTGTGAGATACAGATAAGTGCTGGCACTACTTGTTAATGGATTCAAGGGGCGAACAGTTCTTGCTGAGATATTATAGCGAATTTTGCCTCTTAATATTATATTATGTTTCTGAAGGTAACACCATATTAAACGAATTTAATAAACATTTTCCATTAGGTTCATTCTGGATAAGCTAGAGTTTGCCTAAAAAAGGGGAGACCAACTTCCTATTCTTCCAACTTCCCTTCAGGGTTACAAGGTCAGGCGCGATGGACGACAGTGTGCAGTGAAAGGTCTTGAGGCACTGACACCTCTAACATCTGGAATGGTCAGAAAACCCCTAACTCTGACCCTCTTAAGTGAAGTTGGTGCAATATGTCTAATGTCGGTAATAGAATACCTTATTAATAAATAAATTTAAAGGGCCACTTAAGAACCAACTTAATGTTATATAATACGTGTCATTCAAACAACAATGTTGTTTCATATAATTCCCATTCCAAATTGTTGAAACAAATGCCAGGTCAATCATCACAACACTGGACAAAGGTAGGAACTAGAAGCATAGGTATCTCGTATTGGAGAAGTAAATTGGTATGGGCCACGCAATGGTTCTTGAGCACTGAAATATTTATATGAAAGCTTGATGCGAGCCTCTCAACTTTTTTCCCTGGCCTTCAATGACTATGATATCATTCACCCACTTATGTATCTCTGGAATGTTATTTCATGTGTCACTATTCAGGGTAGCCACAGTCTCCGACAAATTAAATACTATAGTCACAGAAAGGGTTTTCACTTACATGCTAGATAACACTGATTGCACAGTTTTGCTTTTAGTTATATTTTAATTCTTCTACGCCTGACATATCTTCGTCTGTTGAATCATTTATCTAACGCCGCCATCCATTACTGTTTCCATCCATTGCCTTCAATTATAATTCCTTCAATATTTTTTCCGTAAGTGCATCTTTTTCCCAATAAGCCTATTTTATTTCCTGCACACGATGGCACACCTTTTCCCATTCCATTTCTTCAATGTGCTGAAATCATTGGCCACATAACATTTCGTACTTCATATTAAAGGTTTCATTTCTGCAAGCAATCCATTGTTTGGAATCTGTCCCTATTAGTTCTATAGGATTCAGATCTCGATGTTACGGGACGAAGCCTTAAGATTGTATGGTTGTATTCTGACTATTTGTTCAATCATAAACCTCTCCTTAGTCGGCTTAATGACTAGAATTAAATAACACAATTTTGTTTTGCTGCTATTTTTATATCAAACGGGATATTGTGATATTGTAACCAAGAAAACATATATCTTCTTTAAGAAGAAGCTCGACTTTGGAGACTTATCTACTTGTGTATTATGGTAAGAGGCATTATCTATTTCCAGCACCGACTTAAGGGGTAAATTTGGAATTAGCATTGTGCGTAACCACATTAGCATAATGTGACTTTGTGGGTTCCAAGATTTAAAAGCGTTGTTTGATGACATTTAAAATGTTCTTTATTACATGTAAAACACGCTTTGTACATCCCTTACAGGCTCTAAAATTGACGCGTCGTGAACAAACGCTGTCTCTCGTTGCTTCACCACACGTAAATAAATGAAAGAAATCACTTTTAAATCACTGCACAGCTGCACACACAAGTAACAGTTCTCAATTAGCAACTCCATTAACAGCTTCCTGATTCGTCCTTTGCCGCTCATTTATACCCCAGCCCTTGTTTCCCGAAAGCTGCCGAAGTTTCAGAGCTTTTCACGATGCAGCGAGAGAACACTCGAACTATATCTGACTCCCTCTCTCGGCAAGCGTTCAGCACTCGCGCACCTCACTATGTCTCTGTCTTTTTTGTCGGCGCGTAGCTCCGGCTTTGCGCGGCTTCAACGAAATAATGCATCGGTGACAATAATTTTCAAATTTCATTTCTTTATCAACATTTGATATGTACGAGGGCCATTCAATAAGGAATGATCAAAATTTCTTTTGACAACGTACCTTAACCATTCTCAAAATAGTCTCCCCTGAATGCGATGCACTTGTCTCAGCCTTTCTGCCAGTCTTCAAAGACATGCTGGAAACCATTTTTGAGAGATCCTTCAAAATCGCCTCCGCATCCTTTATCACTGTTTCTGATGATGGATAATGCCTCCCACGAAGGCGTTTCTTCAAGTTAGGGTATATAAAAAGTCACTTAAGGCTAAATCCGGACTATAGGGAGGCTGAGGGATGCACTTCACGTTGAGTTTTGCAAGATATTCAGCAACAACATTGGCAATATGCAGCCGCACATTATCGTGGTGCAGCATCCAGCCTTCTTCACGGAAATGTGGTATTTTGTGCCTGATATGGACTTGCAATGTTTTCAGGACATCCCTGTAGTATTGTGCAGGTACTGATGTGTGTGCAGGTACAACATGCTGATAAACCATTCCGTGAATATCAAAGAATGAGATGACCATAACTTTCCCAGCAGAAGCAACCACTTTTGCTTTTTGGGGGTTGATGATGAAGGAGATTTCCACACAGAGTTGCTGCTTGCTCTCAGAATCAAAATGATGTAGCCAAGTTTCATCAGCAGTGATTACGTTTGAAAGAAACTCCGGATCTTCCTCTAACATCAACTTTAACTGCAGGTTACCTCCATTGCAGCGGTAGGCGATACTGAACATGTCTGAAGTTGCCTTATTCTCACAGGCGGGAAGCAGGAGTACTAACAATGAAACTACTACGGCGTGTTATTTTCACATTAGTCTAACAGAATATAATAAGATTGAAGTTTAGTGCGAAAAATTATGTCCGTAAAAATTATGATGATTCTTTATTGAACAGCCCTCGTATATGATTGTCACAGTACTTTACAGTCAACTGTTCTCGGGAAGGGGGATGCCAGACGATTCACACAGCATATTGCATCAAGTAACAGAGCGAATATGTTCGCTCAGCGCAGGATTTGTAATAAAGCAGAACAGAAAGAGGGTTAGACCTCAGCTCGCTGACTGTTCCATGGGCGAAGTTAGTGTTCTAAGACCATTGTGCGATGTACAGGGGAAATAGAATCATGACAGAGGAAAAACCACCTCAGCATCACATCCCGATCAGGGAAGACCAAGGTCAGACAAGGTACTCCCAAATGCTAGCCTAACACGTTATTGTGGATCCAGCGCGCTTCTTGTAATAATACTGTCGGGAACCCATATCTACGATCGCGCGGCTTGTTTACACAAACGGAACTGATAGGCGGGCACTGTGAAAACCAATAGTCGGCAGACGAAGATAACATGCAGATAAAGGTCTGCCGAAACAAACAAACTGAGATAAATGGAAATTTCTAGTTACTTCTTGACTGATAGAGACTGTTCGCCTATCAGTTCCTTTCATGTAAACAAACCGTGCGACCGTAGATACGGGTTCGCGACACTATCCCACTCCTGCCACCAATTGTGACTTTGTGGGTTCGTCGAATGTCCAATTTTCCAAAATACTAAATGTTCTTTATTTGCGTAGAAATACACTCGGTACATCACATATCACAACACAATCTTCCAAGGTCGGTGACAATAACAAACAGCTTTCGTTACAGCACACTCAGCTATTCTCTGCTTACTCGCTATTTTACAACTTGCAACTCTGTTTACAGCACTCTTGTTACATGTCTTTACACAACTACTCAACTCCTGGTGAGTCGTCGCCTCTTAAGATACCTCACTGATAACTTCTAGATTATGGGAAAAAAAACTAGAAGCCGAACAGTCTCTATCAGTCCAGAAGTAACTAGAAATTTCCATCTATCTCAGTTTATTTGTTTCGGTAGACCTTTATCTGCATGTTATCTTTGTCTGCCGGCTCTTGGTTTTCACGCTGCCCGCCTAGCAGTTCCTTTTGTGTAAACAAACCGTGCGATCGTAGATACGGGTTCGCGGCAATATTGAACATTATATCAGTATTTCCAATGTGAAATCTAGGATCTGCGTGCATAAGCTACAGTATTATCGATAAAAAATAAACAAAACAATCAATAATTAAGTCAACAGTGAACGTCCTATTTAAGTTAGTTCGGCCGATTATTTATTTTGATATATTTTCAACATCGTGTGTAGCTAGTCGATGCATGTGGTGTTGCTCCTGTGGAAGACAGCGCTCATAGCAGTTATGAATTATGCTCTGCTTTGTGTTATCTTTCCATTTATTTGAGGAAATAGAACTAATCAGGTGAATATAATTTGTATGAACCATCCCTATACTCCTCACTCATAGTGTCAATAAATAGAATAATAAATGTAGTAGCATTGGTTATCAATGCATTCTCGTTATTGAAGTAGTCTCGTTTGGGTTACCAACAAAACATTAATCAAATGCCGCTTTAGCTTTCGCTCCATGCATGTGTCGCAAGTGTGAGAACACAGGAACTGCTGCAGGAGAAATAAATACATTTTAATGTCCTCATAGCACGCGCGTGAAATCTGACTAATGTTTACACGTGTTTCCCTAAGCGCAACTGCTGTTCTGATACACAAACAGTAAACAAACAATGATTGCTGCAGGCAGTTCCACATCTGGGAATAGATTCCACGACCAAGTGAGCACTAGAGGCTGAGCAGTTGTGCTGACTTGATATCAAACATTTGTACTTACGCAAACATTTTAAAATATACCCCTAACCCCCTTTCAAGTTACGTCTCTCTGTCATGTCCCCGAGCGCAATATTTTTACAGCAATGTACTACGTGGCCAAGCGAGGAGGGGTACCGGAAAATATTCCAAACACAGATGTTTACATGAAATTTGAAACAGTTATTTTATGTTCAGTTTTATAAGATAGAGTTTAATTACATTAGATAAAAGACGAAGTTGAGGATAACAAGTGAAAGTGAAAAAGTAATTTGATGTTTAAAAGAAGAGAAAATTAAATATTAATTACGATTTTGACAACCACAAATTCAATTTAAACTGAAAAGAAATCTTATTTTTAATGATAAATATTTCTGACAAATATTTTTAAAACAAAACTTATAAAAAATATTATTGCACCTAATAATGAACATAGCTATAATTGGTTGTGACGTGGACCAATGGTAAAATGTTGACTTCCATAGCAACGGAAGAACTAGTAAATCAATATTGTGAGGCGGTACTTGCCCGTTAAGTACCTCGTTGAGCCCTCCCAGCACTCAACACCTCATATGATATGTGACGGGTGAGGGCTACGGATGGGAGGTTTACAACAGGTCGGAGTTCTTCTCAGGGTAGGTCTGCATTGATTCTCTCTGAGTTGTAGGGAGTGGGTGCGTCCTGACAGTGTATGTGTACTATCACATAGATGATACCACGACCGTTGAATGTCAAGTTTATTTATACTAGTCGTCCTCTCCACTTGTGTTGATGGTATCCGCACATTAGGCGCGATATTTAGGATTTGCCCGTTGCTGTGCGCGTGACCTGTCGGCTAATTTAAATCACAGTCGCGAGTGAACTTGTAAGTTACTAGGACGCGCCGAGTGGTGTATGTAGCTGTGTACGCGTTGTCGTTCCTGCACGTTGAGAGCATTACTTCACGCAATATAGTGTTTCCGAAGGATTATTGAACAACAGAGTTTGGTAAAATCTTTATGTTGTAATGTGTGCAGTTTCTCTCACTCGCTAACACAGACTGATCGATAGACACCTAACGTGTGTTGCTCCGTCCATTTGCGAACACGGACTTTGATGAACTTTCCGTACTTGTTGCCCCCTTCACTCGCCACTACAGAGTGTGTTTGATAACCAACTAATATGTGTTGTTCCTTTCACTCGTCAGAACAGAACGTTATTCCTAGCAAACATCAAAAGTCGCCATTGCACAAATTGCCCCTATCTTTCGCCTAATTTTGGACACTTTTGAGGTCATGTAACACGTTATTCGTTCCTTATAGGTTGTGTTTCATCCCTAATCTTAAATTTCATCGCAATTTCTAGTTTCTGAGGCATGTATTCCACGTAACTTTCACTTCCCTATGGTCTAGGTAATTAATGCAGAAGCACGTTCGAAAATGTATATCTTAAATCCCCGGTGTTTATTCTCTCATCACGTATCATGTGCAGACCAATGCATCGGCAGGCGACTCGCTGTCGCTTGAGTCTACCCCTCGGGCGATTCTCGAACAACCCCACCTTTGTCGGCTCAACACAAGGAAATTCCTGTGAGGGTAAGTGTTCATTTTCCCGGCTCTCTTTACACGTTGGGTTCACGTGCTTGCAATAACATATATGTATTGGGATTGCCTGTTTAGTTTCTGCACTTGTATGTTTAATCATTATCCTCTATATTTTTTTTTTTATAATTTAGCCTAATTCACATTGTGGTATATATCCACCCTTATATATGCATTTAATATGACTTTCGCGGTTATTATGTCAATGTTATTCCTAACAAGGGCGGTATCAGTTGAAAAACGCTTCCTTCTTCTGCGTTTAGCCGTCATAGAGAATGGACGTATGCGTTAGTATCCGTAAGTCTGCAGAAAGGACGCAGTGTATAAAATATTGCAAAATCAATATAATTGTTTTGTTTTTAAAATTATGTAATATCGACGTTAAAAATGTGATTATTTGTTCAATTTTGAAAAGATTGTTTAAAAGGATTTATCAAAATTAAATTCACTATTTATAAAGAAAAGTATTGAAAATGTATTTTACTCCACCATCATGTCTCATCTGCGACCGCACCTTGAAATAGAATCTCATACTAATACAAGAGTAGCCGAGGTAAATTCCAGAATCCAAATTCGAGTAAATCTACGAGAACGTCACTTCCATCACCTGCAACATCTACCCATATGCGTAATCCTGTTGCATATAGCTTACCAACGTGGTACTTCGAGAACCTCATCTCTACCGCAAAAATATAAAATTCTTGTTACAAGTTATCGCACATACACGGCGAGTTCAGTGCATGTACATTCTCTTCAGATGCAATCTTATCTTCTGGTTAGCAAAGTTTCATACATCGGGAGGCGGAGAAATACTTAAGCTGTTTGAATATTTCAACAAGGAGAAAGAAGTGGCAATCGTCCCTTTGTGACTACTCAGTAGGTACTGCTGATGAACTGTCTGGGATTGCACCTATAGATTTAAATCCTCCAGGCATATTGAATCAAAGTTAGTAGAACTTGTTTTTCGTTCACTTCCCTGGCATGTTTTGCACAACGCTTATAATTCGTAGCTGTGTTGAAGGCGTCTGATTATTTTATATAACGTAATGTAAAGCAAAACTATGAATATGCTGTTATTTGATTCATATTTTCATTTCAATTAATTTTATTAAACTAACATGAAATTGTGTTTCATTAATAAATCTTAATAATGTCTAAAATTATATACACATAATTTCGTGTAGCTTAATATTGTGATGCATTTTAATCATGTAGTTTATATTAAGGCAATCGCCTATTTGTAGAGCCTGATCACGCTTCTGAAAATTAGTTGAATTACCATATATTAGCATCATTATAGAAATTATTTAATACAAAAAGCCTTCCCTTAATGAGATAGGTTGCTATTTAAACAGAAGATTAAAATAAATGATAATTATTGTGAAAAGGAATGAAATACTGAAACAAGCAGCTCGTAGTTGATTTGTATATGTTAATAGCGACAATGACAGTAAGACATGTTTCGCACTTCTTACAATTGCAATAGTCGTTTAATAGCAAAAGTGTAGTAGCTAATTTAGTGGTTTTGTCTCTTGTGTTATAGAAATTGCAGAAGATAGGACTATGTAGTCTCCTTTTATTTCAAAATATTACAATAATCAATTATGTGGGTACATATTTAATGCATTTAAAATTATTAATGTTATTTTTATGATTATGCAGCCTTGTTGTGTATAATATTTGGCTAACATTATATATCAGACACGCAGCTCTCGCCCGCCTCGGTAGCGTAGATGGTAGCATGTCTGCCTCAGGTTCAAGAGGTCCCAAGTTTGAATCTCGGTCAGGGTGAGTTACCTGGATGAGGTTATTTCCGGGGTTTTCCCTTATCATGAAGGACGAATGTCAGGTAACTCTAAGCTCTGTGGACTGTGAACGCATTTGAGCATCATTTCACCCGTTCATTCGCTGTCCGATATGACTTAACTTTGGAGGACGTAAAATTAAGACGAAGAAAAAACAAACGTGCAGCTCTCAAGTACTCCGTTTACGTTTCGTTCCTTACTGTATGCCACCTTATTGATATTTCACTCTTTTAATCAGCAATAAGATGATAGTCGCAGCGCTGCTCATTGATGGTCAATAGCTTCAACGTTTTTGTAGGGTAGCATATACCGACATTGCTAATCTCACATGGCTATTGCTTAGGGATGTTACGTATGAGAAAAGCACATAGCAAATAGACAAAACTATTAATCACATATTAATTCAAATGCATAGGATTATTGTTAACTGTTACCGGAATTACTGACTGGCCTGATTAATAAATTTGCGATAAAATTTATATAAAGAAACATCTGCGTATTGGGCACTTCCGGTTTAGTCATAGTCATCTTTTATCTTCCGAGCCTCATTGTGTGCCAAGTTTCAACTCGATGCTAGTCCTATGTTTTTAGGCTCAGTTGCTGGTAGACATTCCATGTACTGCAGTGTGTGTGTGTGTGTGTGTGTGTGTGTGTGTGTGTGTGTGTGTGTGTGTGTGTGTGTGTGTGTGTGTGTGTGTGTGTGTTTTCTCGACATTATTCCTTTCAGCAGTTTGAGTAGCCGTATTTACTTCATCTTTCTACTTTATTTCCCTTAAGTTGTTTGGCATTTGCTACATTTGGCTTTTTAAGCGCTTTTTAGGTTTAATACTTTTGATAGATTTAACAGCTTAAGTATAAAAAACTCATTTGAGTTAGTAAACAAGATCAGCAATATAGTATTGTCAAAAAATGATAGGCTTGTTTCCTTTGATGTAACTGCCCTATTTCCCAGTATTCCCAAGGAAAAACTTCTAACGTTTTTAAGAAAATGGTTGAGTTCTAATGATTTGGATAAGGAGTCAATAGAGAATTTTATGAAACTTACTAATCTGTGTTTAGATCAAAATTTCTTTACTTTCAATGGAAATGTTTTTCAACAAATTTCAGGAGTAGCTATGGGTAGTCCCCTTTCACCCTTTCTTGCTGATCTATTTATGAGTTTTTTTGAAATAGAAGTCACTAAAGCTTTTCCTTCAATTTTTTAAATATGGTATAGATACGTAGATGACATTTTTGCCATAGTTCCTGAGAGATATATAGATGAGGCTTTAAATATTCTAAACTCACAGGATAAAGCTATCAAGTTCACAACAGAAATTGAAAACAATGGCTACATCCCCTTTCTAGATCTAAAAATAATGAAAAATAACAATAAATTAAGTTTTGGCATCTATAGAAAGTCAACTCACACGGATAATTATATCAAAATTAAAAGTTTTAACCCTATGTCACAAATTTGCTGTTTTTAATAGTTTGATTTACAGATTGATAAACATACCTCTAAATGAAGAAGAATTTAATGCGGAATATAAACATATTGTAAACACTGCTTTAATTAACGGCTTTAATAAAGATTTTATAATCAGAAGAGTGGAAAAACTTAAATATCAAAAAAATGTTAATGATGTTTCCACTCTTAAAAGAGTAAAAAAAGGATTATATTTTCAAAAAAATTACTTATTATCCATGGGCAAATAAAAAGTCCCAAAAAATTTTCAAAGAAGTGGGTATAATACTAGCACCTCATAATAATTACAGTATAAAGAATTTGCTACAGTTTTCTAAAAAAGACAAAATTTCAGACAACAAAAAATCTGGTATTTATCAAGTTAACTGTTTAGAATGCGACAAGATCTATATTGGCAGAACCAAGCGTAATTTAGAAACCAGAGCCAAAGAACATTTTAGAAACATTAAATATAGACAGACCAAGAAATCGGCAGTGGCTGATCATTTTTGGTCATATAATCATGAAGTAAATCCAGAAGTTAAATTATTGAAACAATTGAAGGAACCGATAGATTTAATGGTTTGGGAGAAGATATTTATTTTGAAAAATAAGGATCGCGTAATGAATTTTGATATCCCTCCAATAGACATCATCAATAAGTTTGTGTTGTCCCCGGTAGATGGCAGTTAGATAAGGAGCTATTCTTCAAACTCCGGTAGTGGTCAAGGTCAGTCAGTCAGTAAGTGGGTGAGTGTCAAGCTGAGTGGCTGAGGATAGAGCAGATGTTTGCTTTGAAACCGGTCCCAGGATTTAAATAAGATAAGTGAAGTTGTGTTACTAGTGTTTAGTTTAGTTATTATTAATAACCTAGTTTACTTCACTGTCAGCAGCTTCAGTTTTTTACATAACTAGTGTGTCCTTTATTGTTTTTCCATGAAGCAAATTATTTTAAAATGATATCATATGGACTGCGATCGATTTTCGGTTTTATTAGTTTACTAAATATTGTCAGATGATAGTATAGCGCAAGTATAACCTGTTGCCACCATCAAATTAATTTCTATAAAAAGTAGATCTCACTTATTTTAACACAGGCAAGTTCCAATATTTTCTTTAGTGTTTAACTCTCACTTTCCACATGGGGGACTGCAGGTGGTGACAATGATGATACATGAAATGAAGATGGAGCACCGTTGGAATGAGGTGCCGGTGGAAACTGGAGCACCCGCAGAAAAACCGCCCCTACGCCACTTTGTCTATCACAAATCTCACATGCGATCAACTGAGATCGAACCTGGTTTGCTCTGGAGAATTTCGAGTGGTCTAACCATTTGGCCGAATTTCCAGTACAATATATATAATGGGCTTAGAAAAACAAAACTAATTGAAGATAATTTGATATGTATTATTTTGAATAGGTGTTTGTTTGGTAGAAGATGGAGGGAAAGAGGAGAGCGGTTTCATCTCGTTATTCCTCCTTAATCTGGTACACGTACGAGTTGCAATGAGCGTACAACCAGTGTAAAGATAAGATCAACTAGCAGGTTGAGTAAATACCACCGTAATCTATATTCAGCATTTGTAAAACTTCAAGAAGAGCAATCACAGAATGAAGTCGTTCTTGCCGTATTGGCTTCATATGTAAGCTATATCGAATGAAGCAATAGATTCCACGACAGAAACGTTAATCTTTATAAAATGCGAAATTTACTGTACATAAAGAAGCAGAAATCGATGTGTCTTTCAGAATACGGGTTCATAATACATGTATTCAAATTTATTCCTAACACTGGGAGGTAACATGTTTATATAGCCACCATAAAAACACATCTTTTTGCGACAGTTTTGTTACTGAAAAAGAGGCATTTTACTGTTAGACATGAATAATCTCTGAAAAGAGTCGAATTATCTGTGCCAGAGTCAATATAGTAGGTCAAGTACAAGAATAAAATTAAAATTTATGAGAGAAAAATGGATTATCTATTCTTCAAGAATGCCTATTCCGATAAATTATAATCTCTTTGACTATCAATTACCTCGTAAGTGACTTAGTCCGATGTTCAATTTTTCTTTAGCTATCCGAAAATCAAGAAACAAACATACGAAATCTACAATGTACATAAATATATTTTATTATTCTAGTTTCATTGCATATTTAATATTAACGGTACAGTTGTTAAAACGTAATATAGATTTACTAGTGTAAGTTGAGGACCGACAACTTACAATCGACCGTGACTGGTAAATTATTCTTTTAAATGACAGGAGATGCCCTTTCTTCAATGACAGGAGATGCCCCTTCTTCCTTCTTCCTACAAATAATCTGATGTGCAATAATGGTCTTTTCATCTACACTTTCTTCCAAATAGCCCTCGGCGACACTTGAAAACTTCCATATCCCATGCCTTTTTAACCTCAAAATACCAGCTCCCGCACCAACCAGTGGTGACACAGGCGTTCTTCTAAAACTATAACTTGCATACAATTCTTGATTTGACAGCTGTAACACGGGGAATTTTACAAAATTGGTTTTTGTATAGTACAATCTCAATGATTTACGTTTGATGGCTGGAAATGAACATATTTTCCGCAAATATCAGCACAATTTATATCACTCTCTTCCATCCGAATTACTCGTTTTGACACAGTTAAATATTTATTATTTTTACTTCACTAAAATCGTCCGAAATCACCTTCCACCTCATAAAAACATATATTTTAAATCTTTTCTACAACAATTTTATAACTTGTTATATTTCATAATCCAAGTCAATTTTTTCTTAGTTAACGGAAAAAATTACATATGAGACTAGTGAGGTTTGATGTTTATCATGCTTTTTAAATTTAAACACTCGGTGCTAACACTTTGGGAATGGCAATTTTCAGTCTCTAAATCTCAGAAATAGCTATTATTAGTTTCATTGTTTCCTTTACAGTCTTCAATATTCATAGCGGAAGGTTTTATAACACTGATACCGCCTATAAACAAAGGGGTTAACTAATATAGAGTGAGGTTTGGTTCTTTATGTATTGTACATTAGATTACACATATTCAAACTCGCAATCAAAGTTCCAGAGCTTGAGGAGAATAGGGAATAACCGTATCTAAGTCCTGTCAACACAAAAGTTCACACCTTCCATCCAGGACTGAAAACTTGAGACATCTCGTACACCAAGCACGTGATCTAACGGCCCGGCCCGAGGTAATTTTGCTAATAAATGTATTAGTAAATTATAATAAGGAAAGATGTGAAGAGATCTAGGATGGCCTAGAAGAAGATGGGGATAGCTGATGGAATGCGAAGACGGAATAGGCAAGAATGCCTAATCCCTGAAGCGAAGAAGAGAAATGTGACGTGGTGCACTCACATTTCTTTCTCTACTATTGTGAAGTCTCTTCTTACAGGTGCTAAATCCTCTATTTAGTTAATATTAATCTAGATAGACATTGACAGTAATTGTCTTATTGCATGTTACCTTATAGATACAATGTAAATAAGACAATGCAGCAGGTTTAAGTGATAATACAAGCTTCGATGAACTGGTCATCAAGAGATTGCTTTGATATGGCCAGAATATAAAAGGTAAGGAATAACTTTCCATTTGATAAATCTTACAATTCATTGCACCCAAATTGTACGCTTTAACGATATCTACATTTTTGGTTAGTAGGAGTTTGTATATCTCTTGCGGTTTAGCAGTTTACAAATGTCATCCAGAATGCAGAGGGCTTCAGAGCCTATTTCCAGAAAAGCAGGATATACGTTTCACATTATATTTTAAGCAAAATTGTGAGAGATATTTTTATCAAATTAATATTTGAATTTTGTTCCATGTAAATGGTAGTTTAGTGTGGGGGAGACTTTCACATTTTTTGACGATGTTGAATTATATATTGTGTTTAGTATTTAACCAAGTTTGGCTTTTGAGTTATGATTCACAATACTATTTGCTAAAATGATTTCGCTTTATGTTCCAAAAATGGGTAAAAGGGGTGGACTCACAACATAGTTTGCAACAATGAACTTCCGAATTATGCATGGGCTCCCTCACAGTGCCTGATTCAGCCCATAATTTTCTTCTGTCACCGGGCGCTACAAAATTAGGTTTAGTTTTTTTTTCACTCCTCTGCAGTACCACATTCCATTTCCAAGTTAATTCACATATACAGTGAGTATTGACAACCAACTGTGAAAGCTCCTGTTCTGTTGGCATGGAATTTTGTGGTGAAGAGTGAGGGGACAAATTACCAAATCGGTGCTTGCTTGGTTGTGTTTTTCTTGATTGGAACCAATAGGTTCGAGATCACTTAATACGATAATTGTCTCAGCTTGTTTACACCATCAGGAGTATTTTTAAAGCCGATGTGTGTACATTTATATTAATTGTTCACATATTTTCGTAGGAGTACCACATTTTGGTTAGCTACCCCACAGGGACAATGTATTGTGCCAGTGAAAGCAATACCTTGAATAAGTTGGTATCACGTTCAAACGTTTGCAATACTTTTTTAAGACTGCAGATTGACAAATAAAAAGGAAATTCTCATCTGGTAGGTTAAAAATGTGCTACGGTAAATATGCATTTTATAAGCGTATATTATATTTTGATCCATTCATTACTTATTTATTTTTGAGAAGTGTTATGCGGAATTACGAGTATTATGAAGCAAAACTCTGTTAAATTTTTTAGAAATGACCTAAAAGCTTAAAGGTTGTTTCATAATTAATCGTGTCCCAGAATAATTTTCTGATAAATGCGTAATACAAACAAGCTTTTGCTGCGGAACCAATGCTCAAGAGAAGAGAAATATACGTCGCATCGTTTAGAAACTTTTTTTTTGTGTGTAATTTATGTCCTCCAACGTTTAGTCACATCGGACGATGAATGAAATGGGTGAAATGATGCTCAAATGTGCCCAGGGTCCATAGAGCTTAGAGTTACCCTACATTTGTCTTTTAGGATAAGGGAAAAACCCGGGTAACTTACCCTGACCGAGATTCGAACTCGGGACCCCTTGAACGTGAGGCAGACACTCTACCACCACGCTACTGAGGCGGGATTGTATATTTTGAGGTACCCATTTAAATACCATCTTAGAAATTCTTCCCAATAGTAGAAAAAATATACACTTTCAGACATTTACGACATGTAATTCCTAGTTTAATATTCTGCTTTTAAAATAACGTGATACTTATTCAGAAATTTAAAAGTTTCTGCACAAGTATTTTATTTGATATTATGATTTTGAATAATTTATATAATGATTCTCTTCAACACCTTCCAATATTTAAGTTGTGCCATAATACAAATCTCAATAAAAATTTTCTCTGAAATTCTCAGCAATGGGCAGAGTGCAGTTGAGTAAAGGCACTGAAGTGTGCATTTTTCTATTTTTCTATTATGCATATTGATGAATCAATTCAATTTTATGTAATATTAGAGTATCAATGAACAAAACATTTCAGCAATTTTACGGCCAAATTAATGAATATTTCTAAAAAAATAGCCCAAATTGTATTTTCTGTTATGACATGATGTGTAATCATTAAATCATAATAGGAAATATGCAATGTTTCGCTGAAGATATTTTGAAAAGTTGAAGTTTTAATTTAAAGTTAATTTGCAGGTTCTAAGTAGCCACTTGCCAATTACAAACTACATGAAATATTGAAGCTGATAGACATAATGCATATCATCATTTTCATCTATGATTTACCTTAACGTGAAATATTTATAATATGCTAGCTGACCTAGCGAAATTCGTACCGGCAATAGAAATTGTCTGAACTTATCAATATAAATAAAACAAATTCACTTTAGTAAGCTATTTATTATGCAATTTAGGGTGAAGTTTAAATAAAACATAACCACAATTAAGTTAATAAATTTAAGGCTTTCTGATAAAATATGTCTTATATGATTTGTGATACATAAGTATATAACGATGATGATTTTCGATGCGCGAAAACGTGACGTATATCTGTCTATGTAAGAAACACAGAAACTTCAAGTTGATTCGCAAACTTCCAAAGACTGCCTTTGCAGTTTATTTATGGTCATTGCAAAGACCAGAAGCAAGGAAAATTGTAAAACATTAAAACCAAAAGGTAAATCCGCTGGAATCATCGGATTACCTAGGATCAAGATGTCTTATTCTTTGTACTTTCCCTTGATGATTGTTGCCTCGATGACGATATTCATTAGCTGTTCACAGTTAATCTCGTTCCAGTGCACAATGTGGTTGGTTAATTTTACGCAGCATGATCACAACTGATCCTACTTTCAATTTTAAATTGTGAGGTGCGAGTCCAGGCAATTCTAATTAATTTAAAAACTCGGTGAAATAGTTGAGTACAGCTTCCTGGTTTATAACTTTTTCAACTTATTTGTACGAAAACAACTCTCTAAGATGAAACAGACACTCTAGAACGCAATTTTAACATAACAACACGACTATTAACATTATATGCATCTCGCTGCTCATTAGTGCGGTCAGCACGTGACGTAGCTAAGTCACGTCGTCTTCTTCTTAGCTTAGTAAAAGGTTTCGGTGAGCTTCACAAAGTCACAAAGGAATTCAATTAAGTTTTGTCAATTCAATTCACACTCACGAATACCCAAACACAGATTATACAGAAGTTATTGAAGGATTCACCAATATTTGACAATTATCTGCGGTCGAATGTTTATATTGTTATAGTGCGTTCAGAAATTAATTTTGTGTGTAATCCTCGAAAATTATATACAATCGTGCTACATAATCAAATTTCATTGCTCACTTTCAAGAGGTCGCGAGTTCGAATCATGGTCAGGGTGAGTTACCAGGATACGATTTTACCGGGGTACTTCCTTATCCTAAAAGACGAATGTCGGGTAGATCTAAGCTCCATGGATCCTGGGTCCATATGAGCATAATTTCACCCTTTCCATTCATCGTCCGATATGACTTAAAAAGTTAAAGGTCATAAATTTTAAAAAAAGATTCAATCTTGATAACAAACGATAAACGTTATTACATATTTACTGTAAAATAGCTTTAGAGACTTTGGCAAGAAGTGGAATGTCTTTCTACTATGCAATGCTTTAGTTTGTCGAAAATAAAAGGTATCTGTGTTCCATAAAGGTTTGTGTGTGTAATTTTATATTTAATTGATAACCCAGTACATTCTCACTTCAGGTGTCTTTTCTCACTTTTTAAATCTTCTTTGGACTTATAAAAATATTCCAAAACCAAAATTAGGCAAATCGGCTCAGCGGTTCTCTAGGTTGTGTAACTAACAAACGTCGTTCATTTTTATATACAGATTAAGGTACACAGATTTGTTTGTGCTAGGTTTTGATTTTATTTCCTGAACCAAAGAAGCGGGATACTTCCACACATTTCTGCCTTTCCTGTATGTTTATGTATATATTTATTCCTCCTTCGATTCAGAATATTATAAATTCAGTAGACGTTTAGAATCTATAATATATTCTTAGTGTCATATATTCATCAAGTAAGATTTATATCTTAGGTTATCACAAGCCTAACTATTTTATCACAGTTCTCCCACTATTCTAGGACCCTTCGGCATAGGATGTTCTTAAAAAGGACTCTTGATTCCTTTTTTGTAATTTGTCAGTTAACCTTTCACAGAGTGGTTCATTTGTTAGTTTATTGTAGTCTTCTGTCCATTATTTTCGACACAGTCTTTATTTTTAAATGTCTCATTTAAACTATATTTGTTACGAAATTCTTTAAGCTTTCTAGCTGCTTAAGTAAAACGCAAAAATACAGATTTAAAATAAGCTTAAATAAAAACAACTTTTTTAGAAAAGATTTTGCCAACGCAAGTTAATGAACCCAGTTGTTTAAATATAACTTCAGTAAGTATACTCTGAAAGTACCAGAGAGATTTTCAAGATAATCGCCATTCACAAATTATTATTTTCCATAGCAAAATGTTGATTGCATTTATTCTTTCAAAACTTTGTTGAACTGTTTAGGTTAAATAGTTATAAAGTTTCGTGAACTCCCAATAAAGTTGTTTGAATCGGATTTCTGTTAACTTTGTATTACAGGGAGAATTTAATAAATGGCAACTATTTACTTAAAACGCTGGTTACATTAACATGTGTAACCGCAGTATCAGGCAGCGATTAGGAGGCGGTGAATTAATCGAAATCAGATAATTAAAAAAAGAAGATAAATTAATAAAAATGCTTGGTTAAGCTAATATAAAAATCTTGTTATAATAATATGAAATTAGAATGGATAGAGTAATGATTAAAATAGCGATTGACTTAAAGAATAAGAAGGGAACAATATAATTCAATATAACATATATACTAGCATCCAGGCAAGGGAAAGAAAATATATTTGTAAAAATCTGTACACGTCGGAGAGACAGGAAGGGAGGATCGTTTCCTTCTTTGTGCTAGGAAAAGTTCAATGTCTGAGAACTATAGTACACTTTCAGCCAGGAATGTGTTGGGACTAAGTTGAGCAGTTGAGCATGAACACTAAAGAGATTTACTTCGCTGATTTGATAACGATGTATACCGTTACAAACAACTCAGGGTAGGCGTTCCCCAACTCAGGGTGGGCTGAGCGTCAATGAGTTAAATGAGTTTTGCAAACCAATGCGGAAGTTCGAAATAAATGAGAAACATTTGAGAAGGGTGAACTAGTTTGGTCATGTGATAAAGTTAGAGAGGGGGTCAGAATAAGGTTCGAACTGAATCGTGAAGTAAGAAAAGCTTACTTAAAAGGTGATACTACGACAGGAAGGACGTGTTCATGCAGGTTAAGAAGAAGAAGCGAAGATTTATAAGTCTGAAATGTAGGCAAGTTAAGAATAACGCAACCAGCGTAAGTGGAATCAGTATTAGAAGTTTATTAGAGCAAAGTAGTTGCCGTATAAAGAAGAAATAGAAACCGCGCGGAAGTAAATTTAAACAAGTAATCCAGGGTTTCAAGTAAAATTGAATTTATGTTAGGAATTTTACTAACCGGTGGTCACCGATACAAAGAAATAAACCAAATAATTCTGCAACAAACGAGTGTTATTAATACGACTGAGTAGCCAACAACCACCAAAATTCATTTCCTAGAACCATTCACCTGTGGATAAGAAAACTCATATCTCCAATTAGAACCCAATCAATTTAACACTGTATGGGGGTTTGCCACACATGAATTTTCTGGCTGCTTTCCATGTAGCTCTCCAAACAATTTTAATAGACCTTGAACTTATGATAAAAGCTTTAAGATAATGTAAAGTATATTCCAGCTTCAGTAATTAATGGCAAAACAGTTCCCCAGTAAAGTTATAAGAAGGGGTAAATTACGACCAAATTTCACGAAATATTTCTTAATACGACATAAACTGCGAAGATAATTACTTGGCATAAGCTTTATAAATGTCTAAGTTTAATAAACCCTCTTCAATTTAACATAATTTTAAACATATTTTATCGATATGTCATAATAACTATATAGTCATTATTTTATGGATAACATCATTAATGGATAACATTTTATTAAATAATACATGAGATACCCAATAACCTTCTTGGAAGTGTCACCAGTATAGACAAATTCATTTCAATTATAAAAATGACCTCATTTATTTAAAACAACCGTTTATACTGGTTCTAGGAGGGCCTGAGAGGGAATAGTTGAAAAGGAAATCTGGAGTGAAATCTCTCGAGAAGAAAATAACAACCTTGGTCACGTAGTAGAAAAAGGGAAGGATGCATACCGCTGAGGTGGTAGCCTCGCTAAAGCACTTCATTTACCCAGCACTCGGGTGTAGTTAGAAGACATCTTTATTACTATCAAGAGGCATATGAAACAGACTCTTTAAACATACAAATTTTATCACAATGGTAAAAATCCCTATACTATAGGGAGCAGTCCTGTGGATTACCAGATAGGCAACGTCACAAATCAGAGTTCATAATAACGATAGTCCATAGCAGCTAACGCTAGGATATCACTGCAGACTTTCTACTTATTTAAACGTTCATTTATTTGTTTGGAATTCGCATGTATTAGGCAACTGTAATTTTACTTCAGTGGGCTATGACTGGACTGGAAGAATGGTTATTCAGTTCGCCCCGTGGTCCACATTGTTAGGCACATATCAGTCCTAAATTTAGCTGAAACATATCTTTATTCTTCACTAGTAAGATAAATTAATGTGAACATAGTGTGGCTTTAGCATGTATATGAAAAGAGTCAAAGTACTCAACACGCACTTGGTCGATGTGTTTGGAGGGTTGAGAGAGTCAGCCTAAAGGCTACCAGATCTAATAGACGATGTGCACAAGCATGAATAGGGTCCATAACGTTTCCACATTGAACATTTCCACAGGTGTTCAATATCTCTATAATTTCCTGTTCAGCGAGTGCCATTATTGCAGATTTGTGAGCACTCCGATGAGTGCCAGGCAAAAACCTTTATAAGGCATACCTCCAGCGCCCAGACATAGCACGGGAATGTTGTTACCTGCTTTTTGAACCCCAAAACAGACATGAAGGAAATAAAGTACAGGAACGTCGTAGTAGAAGTTAATTGAAACAGCAATCGAAAAAGGACGCGGGGAAACAAATGAAAATCCTCCCGCCTCGGTAGCGCAGATGGATTCATTCAAGAGGTCCCGAGTTCGAATCTCGGTCAGGGTGAGTTACCTGGAAAGGCTTTTTCCGGAGTTTTCCCTTATCCTGATAGACGAATACCGGGTAACTCTAAGCTCCATGAACCACGGACTCATTTGAGCAATCATTTCACCCATTTCATTCACCGTCCGATATGACAACGTAGGAGGACGTAAATTGAAAAAAAAAGTGAAGAATCCAACGATAAACGCCAGAAAACCTTGATTCTTCCGAATGAGAGCTTCATTATTACCTGGCACTGAACTACAAGTCAATTAATTTCAGAACTCGTAGAATGAATTTGTCGAGCTACTTGACTATAGTGCGACATTTCCTCGTTGAAAAAGGTGGAGAAAATGTTCAACGTTTTGGCAGTTTTTTCAAATTCCATTCTGGAAGAAATATTCGGGAACCTAAGAAATGCCAATAATATCTCAAAAGGTCATTATTTTATGTAGCCAGCATTCAAACTGTATCAGTTTTTCTTATCCACAAATTGTGAAGGTCAGGTTGTACCTGACGTTATAGTCCATTGATTTACAAATAGTCTTATTTTAACACCTTACCTGCTGTTACCTGTTTAAAGACAGATATACAGCTATCCAAATTGTAGAACTAGAAATTACGTTTCTAAAATTACTATGAATTATTTACTGAAATACGTTTTGAAAGAACAAACACTATACAGTAAACAAAATTCATAATTCTGAACCTGAATGTTGTGTTACATTTTCTAGCTAATTTTGAATGGCATGAAACGCATGCATAATAAAGGGTAGCTTTAGCAAGAAAGAATTAAAAGTAATGGTAGATCCTCAGCAGCACCCATTAGCTGATTAAAATGCTAATGTAAGTTGTTTACCAAACACTAATCTGGTTTGTAATCCTAAAAGCCTTATAAATGAACACAAACATGATAGCAAACATACGAATTGCTACACTTTGTGACGTAACAGATGCAAATGCGCTATGCCAGAATGTGTGAAAATATATCATAAATTAATTTATAAGGGAATCGTGATGAGAATAGGTCTTAGATATACCATTATAATCAAAAGTGAGCACGTAAATTGTTCTTTATTTGTACACTAGCAAAACCAATATCCATGCAAGCGTTTTCTTTCTCCATTCCTCCTTAGCTAATCTCTCGTCTTTCTTTCCTTCTCTTGGAGTAATTCGTTTGTTATGTGATGCTTTCAAAAGGGGCAATAAAGACTGATAGATTGTAACATTAACGAACATGGAAATTTAAGTAAAAGTGTTAAAATGGACCATTGTGCCTATAGTTTAGATTTTAATACTGTTGATAATGACCCCATTCTCGTGAAACATAACTACTATATGACAAACATTTAGCCCAAAATTTATTGATCAAGAATTTCTACAAAACTTAATGTGATGTGTCATATTGTTTGCTTCGCAGATGATAGAAGTTTCTCGAGTCTAAATGTGACATATGCTTTATTCAATACCTACTATGTTACGAGATAATAGATTAGTCTATTATTATATGAAAAAAATGAAACATATAGATCTAGAAATATATACATACACAGACTAAACTTATATCAGCTTATTTAAAAGATCACGAAAAGCACAAAGTGCCAATTAGCATCCGATAGCTTCTATATGAGTAAGAAAGTGATGTTCCTACAGCCTATTACTAGGGGAGAGAAGGAGAAAATAAATGGAGCTAAAACTCCGAAACACAAATATTTGTGAAAGATGGTGTTTCTGAGTGAAAAGTAATATTATCTATTCATCCAGACAAGCCATTATTCCAGAATAATGTATATACGTTGATATATTTTGGTACTGATTAATTCGACAGCGGATAAATACGTATGCAAGATGATACTGTTCATCACATTGTTCCCTTTGAAAACGAAAACTGGATTATGTTCCTAATCTTGCAATAACAGTAATAACAAAATGATTAATACTATTATAATAATTGTAGTAACAGAGAGTATTCAACGTTTTGTTTAAGAAAGCTAAGAGGAAAGTATGCTGAGAGAAATCAACTCCTTTATTAATTATAGAAGCACTTTTAAAGTACACATGATCTAATTTATGAGAAATTCACTTTCTAGAGAATCCAATTTTGTCAGATGGTTCTTTACCTTAATAAAATTAAGTTCTTAATTTCATCGACATGGATGACCAAGATCATTTGTATTGGACTCCTGAATGGGAGATCCGTAGTTCAAATCCCTCCAGGATCGTCATTCCTAACTATAGGTTCTTTTGTTCACATTTGTTCTCATAAATTTTCTTCTTAGGGACATACCCTAACCTTAGGCCTAGAATGTCTGCTCCCCAAAATTCCTTTCTAAAATATCAAGTAACTCCATTAATATCACCCGGAAATGAAATTTCCAGGTATTAAAACCAGAAAGAAAGAAATTAGGTTAACTGCTACCACACTTTTTTCTGTGACGTCGTATTAACATAACACTCCCCATTCGTCCACCTCGGCGTGGTAATAGCCTATCTGCCTCACATTCGAGAGGTCCGGAATTCAAATCTCAATCAGGCTGAGTTATCTAGATAAGATTTTTCCGAGTTTTTCTCTTATGCTAAAAGCTGAATGGACTTTGGACTCTCTGAATATCATTTTACCCATTTAATTCATCGTCCGATGAGATTTACGTTATAGAAAATTAATTAAAAAGGAAAATCTTCCCATCCGTCATTCAGTATGTCTCAGTGACCAGGTTTCGCATGCAGCAATATCTTGCGATTGCTGGTGTATATATTCTAAATGGCGATGGTTTGAGTGTAGCAAATTTGAAGCCAACTTCTAGAGAATTTTGTGCCTTATCATAAGTTACTTCGGCCCGTCGTGATGATGTACGTGTAAGAGTAATAAGGATACCACTGTACATAAAAAAATTATGAACGCTTCGACTACTTTGTAATATCTTCGTCGAAAATTGTGATCGTTCTGTCTTATTGCAATGTTAAACATGAGGAACGTAAGTGCTCAGATATATCCTGGCCTGCTCCTCGTCCTAGGCCTATTATAATTATCCTGAAGCAGTACTAGTGGGTTGCTTCAAAGGAATATTGAGAGCACATATTGTGCAGCAATTAATTTTAATTCACCTGGAATTTATCGTGGAGGAGCATTACAAAATACAATCTTTGCAATAATTTCCGAATTTGACAATAATTTTAAATCCCATGCTAACACTTACAGCTGCGTACGTCACACACAAATTTCTAAGATTTTAACTTATGAAAATAATGACACACTCAACACCATTTCGGGTAAACTGAGAGTCAAATGGTAGTGCACATAACTCCCCCAGCACTATATTTATTTATTTTAATTTATGTCCTTTAACTTTTTAAGTCATATAGGGCGATGAATTGAATGGGTGACATGATGCTCAAATGGGCTCAGGGTCCATGGAACTTAGAGTTACCCGACATTCGTCTGTAAGGATAAGGGAAACTCCCGAAAAAAAAAACATTATCCAGGTAACTCACCCTGACCGAGTTTCGAACTCGCGGCCTCTTGAACGTGAGGCAGACATGCTGCCATCTACGCTACCGTAGCGGGCAATTTTTGCTTTGTAGTTCAAGAAAAGCTTCTCATATACACCTCACGGCTGGAGTAAAGGTTTAGTCCCTTGTCCGCTGGTAGTAAGCAGGGTAAGCATGGTTTCAATTTTGGCTTTTTGCGCTATAACATTCCATTGCTTATTACTTTTAATAATGAAAGGTTTTACTGCTCTTGAAGTAACAAAACCACCATTTTGAAAGTGTTGGGAAGACCTTCATTTTAATTATTTCACCAGTGTGTAACAAAACATTATCATATATTAGTAAACGTTTTGAACTTTTTAATTTTATGCTATGTTTATTATTATATTAATAGTTTCTATATTAATAATAACTTTTACTACATTAAAATTACTGTGATTATATTTATTCCTACAAATTTTCAAAATTGCCTCCAAAAAGGTGTAGAAAGTAGCTAAGTTATCTTAGATTGTCTCATAATTACTTATTCTCCAATTTCTAGCCTTTATTTGTCGCCAGTTTAAGAATGTAGACTAACAGAATTTAATCAATTATTCCCATACGTCACCACACTACATTCTTCTTAAACTGAATGAAATAAAAAAACTGCAAAGTTTCATATTAAAGGTACAACATGTAAAACATCGGAAGATGTGAAACACTGTGAAAAGCATGAAAAAATGGTGGATTGTAAAAATAAACGTTGTAAAATTGTAGTAAAATATATTGAATTATAAATAATAACGCCAAAAAGGATTAAGAAACATGTGATTATCCCTAATAAACTGTTTATGTAAAATATCATGCCGTATACTAACTTATGATGAAACTATGTTAGGAACATTTTACAACTCTTGATGTAACTTCAAAGCAAGAAAAGTTTTATTCGATGAGGTTTCGGCTCCTGCAGGCATACGAACTAGACATATGGTCAGTAAGGAGGATACGGCTGGAGCAGATCAAACACCAATTCTCCTCACCAGGGTAAGAACCGGTTCGCAAGCAGGCTTATGCGGAAGTAGGTCTGGAGTCAACTGAAGCAAATTTATACAGACGTGAAGTCAAAATCCCTGCGGGACTGATTTCAATCGAGTTGCACAAGGAAATCTACTTTCTATTGAAACATGATATATAAATCTGGTCATAAGTTTTAAAAGTGTTATTCCTAAAATTATTAATTTTGATTCGGTTCATGCCAAGCAATTGTTACCTTCAAATTTATTACTTCGAAAACAGATTCTGTATTTGAGTTTGAACTCACATCACTTTCAATACCCTTGTGGAACTATTCCTGCAAAACGCTTTTTCCTCTATTTCAAATAAATCGAGATAGACATTTGCAGAAATTGATGCTTTTCTTGAAGATGGAAGGAGAATATGGGCATTCAGTAGACTTTAAGCGAGAGTAAAATGTTTTAGGAACTCGTGGCTATGTGAAAGCTTTGAAATTCCATTTTCTTGTCACCGTCAAGAGATAAAAAATGAACGAGGTTGACAACCGTAATTAGTATTTGAAAATACAAACCTATAGTGAGGAAAATCTGGGGAAAAGGTTGCTCTTATTTATATACACTATATTCAAAACAGAATTTGTCTATCGCTCATGATTTTTCGATGTACAAACGTCACCCAGAATGCAGAAGATTTCAGATGCTACTTCAAGAATATTCTGTAAAGCCGTTTCTTTTTCATACTTTTCAGAAAGTAAGTGAAGTGAAATTTTAATCATAATTGTTGAAGAAAGTCTTTACTTATATAACCTCTTGTAGTTTATGAATTTGTTTGCGCTTAAAGGAAACAATCTAAATATTGGTTTTGGTCAGTTTTTAGCTGCACATCTCCAACTTCATTCTCAGTTAAGAGTTCGTAATTTGCATGCAACACGTTACCTCCGCTCGTTTCATGAATGCTACAAGAACTTTTGCCGTTAACAATTTTATGGCTATAGAAGCAAAGTTTGTATGGCCCATGGGGGATACATTCATCGGTAGACAAAACATTATTGCTAAGAAATTCTCTCCCAACATGTAGTTTTCGTGTTATATAAACCCTCATAAATAAGCAACTGCTTTGGAAAGTAGATCAAGAGTCAAGTGTTTGGATGATTAAAACAACGAGTTAAGTATATTTTGTGGTTGAATATAAAAGAAACAAATGAAAGAAAGAAATGTTTCGTTTAGTGTATATTAGATATTTCATGACCAACGCCAGCAAATTAACTGAGTGAGGGGAAGAGTTAAAACTGTTTACTACTCCAGACAAGAAGAACAAAATTATAGTCTTAAATCATAATACTTAAACTAAAACAAGGCACATCTACTCTGCATATGGTTCTACATATTCTTGTAATCCGAATAAAGCGTTGAATGAATTTATTTTATACTTTTTATTAATCATTTAAATATTCTCCATTTTTAAGCTATCTTCAAGTACAGTGTTGCATCCCATCCAGAGAGTTTATATATAATGTTTAATCGGGAATACATATTTTGATATCCAGTAAATCCAAAAACTTTTATAAAAATACAAGAGCCTTGTGTGTTTTCAAATTATCTCAAACGAAATTTCGGAGAAGTGTCACATAAGTTCACTACAGATCATTTTTGTCATTTTTTATAAAAGGGCCGAATATTTAATATATTTCATTACCAATAAAATACATTTACCAATACGCAGCCCAAAAGACTGTCGAAATCTCTTTATTCAGAATGATATTTTAATAATGTATAAATGATGGGACAAAAGGAATGTATAAAGGTTTTGCATATGAAAAACTGCTTATGATTAAATGCCAAATTTTTCAATACAGCTTGACTTCAGAGATATCATTATCAATAGTTTTGTTTCTCCAATACTTGAATATGTTTAAGAAATTTGTCAATATTATTTCCGTTTTCAAGGTATTAACTTAAAACCATAATAGTGCAACTATTGCTTAGGAAGCCTAAACGGCATTAAGAACAGGAGGCGAACTGTATAATGAAATCTTTTCTGCCAATACTTCTTCATTTAACAAGCACTATATAAAAAGTGCCCTTTCATGCGAACATTTGTGTAAATTATATAAAATTAAGGCAAGCCGAGATAGATAGTTTACTTTATGACAGTATGTACAAAAATACGTAAGTTTTCTGAATTAATTATTTTCTCCAGCTTCTACTTCTTATAGGTAGAAGCAGTATCGCATTCCACCTAAAGTTAAATAACAAGAATACATTTCCTGTGGTCTATTAATCCAAAACAGGAGTGTTTTATTAAATGTGCGCACATATGTGTATGTACAGCCGGAAACTGAAAACTTAGTATTTAAGTTCAATATGGCTTAAAGATGTGACACATAGATTTAGAGCATATCTCTCAATCCTAATTTACACTTTGTATGGAAAATTTGTATTATTTAGTTTCATAAAGTGTTTCGACTACATTAAAATACACGCTGACACATTTAGAAGAGCAAATGTTGAAGATGCTTCGTAGTTGCATTTACGTTGCATAATCTATTTTTTCAGAAAGTTTAAATCTCTATTCAACAGCAATATAGACCTTGTTTACTTATAAATTCATACGTGGATGCTGTAAGTCAAAAGAAACAGCGAAGGAACCAAAGCAATTTTACAAAATTAGTGTTGTTAGATTAATTGCCCATAGGTGAATGGTTAACCTCTTTATATATTTTAGTTACTCAAAATTAGAGAACTAACCGAGAGATAAAATATTCGAACCATTATTTCAGAAAGTTTGGACAGTTTGGACAGTTCGAGAAGAAAAATATGTAGTCCATTGTGCACTTCGATGGTGCAGCACTAACGCACAAACATTATCTGAGGGCGATAACTGTTTAAAGATTACTGCACAAACAATCAGAAACAGAAAAAAGCTCTGAGTTTACAGCTGCTCAGAAGATAGTCTCTAAATTTACAGCTTTGTCATTGGCAAAATGCACTCTTTACAGACGTGTCTCAATTTTTTTCAATACTGTGGTGAATGTTTGCATGTGTATCTTCGCCGTTTTACAGAAGTAAGTAGTTCAGGAATGGCGAGATTTTGTAGTGGATCTGTCAAAGATTTCTACATAGAAAAAAGATTTAGTTTTTCGTTGAATGCGTACAACTAGAGCAGAACTATATTGGAAGATAAGATGATATAACAGGTCAACAACTTTAGCTATTTAGGCTGCAATGTTTCATTAAAAAAACACAAGATTTAAATAATAGGATTAATGGATTTAACAACATTTACAGTACCATAAAAAGATGTCTCAAGACCACTAGAAAAGAGGCATAACTAAAATTTCACAAAATAATGGCAGTGTCCATGCTCTTATATGTCTCAAAATGTTAGACACTTCATAAAAGTGAAGGAAGAAAATAAAAACTTTAGAAATGAGATTCCTAAGGAGGTAGGTTACACACTGTTAGAATGAGAAGGGCTGACATAAAAACATAATTTGGTATATTCAATTTAACAGAGAAGATAAAGAATATAGAACCAATTGGAAAGAGCCCGTGGAAAAAATGGACAATCGTCGCATACCAAAATTGGTGTTCAATTATAACCTCAAAGGGAAAAAAAAAAAACTATTGGCAGAACAACATTTCCAAATTTATGACCGCAACAAGTCTTTAGGTTTAAATCCTGTAGATGATGATGATCCTGATGATGCTGCTGATGATGGTGCTTAGGTTGATGATGATCATCTGTCATGGCTTAGGGTGACATTAGTATTTATTATCAAAAACTCCTCGTCAGAAACGAATTAATGCTGCTGGAGCATGGCCGAACAAATGCCTGTTCACGTTATGTATGTTGTTCTGAGTTCTGCTTTTTCTTTAGCAAGGCAGTGTTAAGTGTATTCAAGAGGTATTCTTGACCACCCTAGGTACTCCAGATACAAACAATGGAATCCGAAATAAACGTCACTGAGAATTTATGAGAGTAATTCAACAACATGAGGCAATAACATAGAAGTCATTGGATTGTCCTACCTGTACACGGTGTTCATTTTTATCTGTGCTTTTAATGCGTAAAATATGACATCATCAAGAGCATCGATAACAGAGTGAGTCTATATGCGATTTGCCTCCCTCTGCCAGCAAGTAAATATACAATTTGAGAGGTGGATCGTGCCCGCATAATATAAATTTTCATAATTTCGCCTGGTGCGTAGATACCATAACTGTTGTAGTTCGTTTTAATGAATGTGAACACTATAAATGACGAATAAATACAAACAATATATTGCAATTTTGTGTTTCTCTGTGAATATATATAACTTAATATAATTTAATAAAGGAATGTCAAATTAATAACAGTATTAGTTTCAAAACATTTTAGTAAAGAAACAGCATTTTTTGGACCTTTCAACAGTGCACGTCATATCGAACGATGAATGAATAAATGAATCAATGAGTGAGTGAATGAATGAAACGGGTCATATGATACTGAAATGAGTTCAGGGTTCCTAGAGCTCAGAGTTACCCAACATATTCGTACAATAAGGGAAAACCCTGGAAAAGGCCTTAACCAGGTAGCTCATTCTTAGCGAGATTCGAACTTGCGACCTCCTGAGCATGAGGCACACACGCTACCTTACACCACGGAGGTGGGCAAGAAACAGATCATTTATATTATATATTTATACTAGTAATTTATTTTATTTATTACTTCTAGATTGGGACCAGTCAGATTACTTCTAAATTGGAACTACTTTATAGCGTCCAGTGTCTCTAACTTTCCGAGCAACTTATCCTGTATCTTGGAATATTTGATGAACCTATTAGTTTTAAAACACATAAGGATACCAACATTAATAAAGGCGTTTTAATTAAGCGTGAGAATGACAAAAAATTATATCATATAGTGATAAAACTTAAGACGTTTAATGTTGCAAACAGAAGTATGACGCTACCTGGACACTTTCGACAACATTACGCTCCGGCGGACTTGTCTGATTGCCGGATAGCGCTGCATAAAATCCTCCATGCAGCGGTTTAAGTTATGTTTGTATGTCGAACTAACTTTAATGCCAGCACGAAAGTAGCATTCAATCATGAAGACGCGGTGCCCTGTCTTCATAGCCATGGTGTTAACTTTAGAGTAGAAACGTGTTACTTATAAATGCGTACTAGAATGTTAATCACGATTACCGTAAGAGGGGTAAAAGGGAAGGCTGGTAGTATTAGTTATCAGCGAAACCACAATCATAGCGCTGTAATTTGCTTATTGTTCCGCAAACATTACCGCTTCTTCTTCGTAGATAGCACTATGATTTCAAGATAGACTCACCAATTAACTATGACGTCATTTTGCTCTATCGAAACGCGGGAAATAAACAATGAACACCATGTATATGTTATTAAGGCATGGACTTGTAAACGGGAGGTTTGAGGTTCAAGGACCGTCCTTCCTTCTTGATGTTCTTCCACATTTCCTTTAGTGTTCATAAATATAAATTTTGGGAATTTAACCTCCATATTTAGGCCTTAAATATTTTCCTCCCAAACTTCCTCTCCCAACTTATCACTTAATGTATAATCAGTGTCCAACGTGTCCAGTATCCAACGCAGTGTCTGCAGAAAGAATGGTTATTATACGCCTTTAAGAGAGGATATGGACCAGCCACTGAATTTGAATGAATGTACACATATATTCATTCTATTATAATGACTATTAACAGTGCTTCTTGATACACTTGTCAAAGCATATTTACAATATAAAGGATCCATTTACTTCTTACTTGTAAAATATCTATTCGGTGCATACTAGTAGTAGTCCGTCCTCTTCCGTGCCAAAGCTTTTTCCCAATCCAATTCACCATTTCTGCTCAGTAAACCCAGTTGAATCGCGAATCGGACTGAAGCAGTAATTTTTATCTAGCTGCGGCATCTCAAAACCTGTCGCCTGCGATGTCGTATGTAGTAATAGCGGGCGTTAAACACTACACGCGATCACGATCTCAAAACCTGAGGGTATCTTTACAGTGTGCTGTGTAAGAGATAGAGCATTCTGGATAAGACAAATATTTCCCCTTTTTTTCCTGTTTGCCAACCTTTTATGTCCTTAGATGACATAGTATATCACAACATTATTACGTTTATTCTGATTATGTGTTCTGTATTTTATTATACAAATTGGGTTTCTCACGTTAATATTTTATATCTCACTTATAACTTGGAGATTCACAGTTGACCTAATTGATGGTGCCGTAGCTATTTTCAGCAAAGGTGAGTTATCGTCAGATGCATTATTGTATATTCCAGGAATTTATTCTTTCTTATCGCGTACATGTTACACCATATGAAGTTTTAACAAATATTATTTGTAATATACAAGATAACAGTTCTTTCTATTATTAATTTTACTTACATTGCTCATAATTAGATTTGTTTAATATATAATTATATAATATATAATTATATATAATATAATATAATATATAATTGTAGTAAACCACAAAATGTGGTTTTATTGTGTTACCGAAAATGTGCATTATGTCATGTAACGATTTACGAATGAAGAAATAAGTAATGGCACAGCTACTATTGTTTACTGGTTTCTATGAGAATTTCTGTCAGCATATTTCCACACCTCAAATTTTAAAAATTTCTAAATTTTAATATTGGAGAACTGATGCACCACTTGAGGAAAGCTCAATTACCCTCTCGGTAACACTGTAGAGCGACAATAAATGTACAACTCAAATTCAAGCCTGATGTTGTGCAGAGATTGTTTGAAGTGTATTGTAATCGCATATCACTTTAATCCTATTCGTGATTTAACACTGTCTAAAATGTGTACCTTTCAATTCTTCAACTTCAGGACCACTTGGTATAGCAAGGAGTTGCACAACTAGGCAAAAACCAAACAGCCAATAGAACGTGTTTTAATGGATCTGCTCTCGGCTAAAGAATGAAACAAAAAGCCTTTTGCGAAATGTCCAAGAAAAAACATATTTTCTAGGTGAAATGCGAGCGTATCCACCCCTTTGTAAGACCATCACAAACGTTTTCTGCTCCTTTTGTTCCCTCTGACTTTTTAATATTTGACCTAAAACAAAGCTTTGTTCGCATCCCAGTAAACCACAGGGCATGATTCCACACGCACACAAACCGCACAGATACCGTATATATTCATTGTAAGCTAAACATCCCCTTACTCTGTCAATCGCTAACTGGAACAATCATCAGTAAATTACGTCCAGAGCTGTGTATTTGTTGCAGCGGAAGATTAGACCCTCAATCAAAGCAATAAATGGCGTCATGACATACAATATTGCAATACTAGCATATGTTCATATACCGCATTTCCACAGCATAGAATAGCATTCTAGCACCATATGCAGTTTTGCATTTTGACCTGCAGCTATTTTTATCTGCACTTATCATATTACATACCTTTAGCATTTTATACACTACTGTATGTGGGTAAAACAGAATTAAAATTATATCGACTCCAAGGAGATAATGGCCAATATGAATAGAAATAGGACTTAATTTAGCTTTAAATGTATTCAGCATAGTATATTATATTTTATACACACATAAATAATATTCATTGTGCTCACAATAGTTGCAAAATTGCATGTGGTTTATCTACATTTGAAACATCATATTCTATTTGATTATTCCACAGAATGTTATGGGAAGAATTTATATGGCAGTTTAGAGAAATCAACAGCCAAACTTCCGGATGGTATACCGGCTCTTTCAAAATGACACCGGAAAATTATAGCCGTTGCGTAGTTTACAGCTTAACTACTCTGAAATTCGGTGTCGCAGATTCAAAGTTCTGTTAGGTATAATTTTATGCAGCATTAAATATAACATGATTTTGTGATTAGGCAGCGCAGTAACCACTGGTGTTCGAACCCCAAAAGTTGTTATTGGGAAACACCAGCCACGAAAACTAAAACATTATTCCTTGTTCTTTATTAGTGATCCTAGCCTCGCTTTCAGGTATTCGGACAAGGGGCAGTTACTTGTGAAAAAGTCGACTAATAACTCGGACAGTTGCAAGTTTGCTCTTTAGTGTAAAACTACACATTCCGTCGTAACAGAGAGGACTTGCCATGTACTTAGCAAATCCAAGCGATATGGAGCACTATACGAACGCCGAAATGACGGATATGGTTTTGATGGATGGAAGAGCTGAAGCACGATTAATTTAGTTTCATTAAAAACATGAATTGTAAAATAAGTTACATCAATGATAATGTTTATTTGCTTAACTTCAGGATTTTGTTATGATCTTAATTTACAATACTTTCAACCACTTACTGTAAATATCAACAACTTCGTTGTCAGTTACAAATGCTTTATTTAGTGGTATCAAACACGTGAAATAAAATGCTCTTCTCGTTGCATAAGGAATTTAGTTTTCGTTAGTTTATCTACAGTTCTTTGATGTTGTTTCCTGATTTGTTTGTCGTTCAATGCCTCCATCCTCAACCTTACTAACATTAACTTCCCTTTAAAGGTATAAGTAGCATATGTCCACCAGCTTATTTGCCATCATGGACTACTATGCCGGAATTTTGGAACAGTTAAACACTCATAAGCAATAATTGAGCAATAGCTTCTTTATTGCAGTTTCATAAATAAAGTTCTTATTAGTAGCAAGCAAGCTACTACGGACTATGCCGGTATATTTATAAACATTTACAGCACGCGGCATGGCGTGTGACCTATACCTGCGAACTCCGACAGCGTGAGGCACACGTCGAGGTTTCTGTCACTGCCTAATCCACACTCACTCTGGAGCATTTTTTATTCGCCTCTATTGGCAGTAAAAACTATCTATATGTGTGAAATAGAAGCTGAGCAACTGAGTAGGTGCATTGATGGTTGCTGAAGATGACCCTAAAAGAGGGTCGAAAACTTTGCGCGTTCAAGAACAACAGAACTTAAGTGAGTAACCGTCAATATTATATATTCATAAAAATAAAATCTATTTCTATAAGATCGTTCGGTGTCGTTTGGAAACATCCTGTATATGTATACCATTTATATATAATTTATATCCTCCAACGTTGTCATATTGGAGAATGACTGAAGATTGCTGAAATGATGTTCAAATACGCCCACAGTCCATACTACTACACATTCGTCAGGGATGGTATAATATAATTGTTCTATGAAGATTTTAAGATTTATCATATGCATATTCGGTCTCACAATTGCAAAAAGTAGTGACTAGTATGTGCTCACTATTCATTTCTGCTCGAAAAAAATGATTATTTCAGCTAACGCCAGTGCACTAGACATACCTTCATGTTCATATGAAATGGATAGCTAACTGCTTTAATAATGAATTCATTAGCGTACTTGGTATCACACTGGTCAGTTTTCATATATTTTTCAAACGTTAAACACTTTCCTTCAATTAGATGAGTGACTAAAGTTTACAGTGAACCCAATGTAATTTCTTACGGATCTTTCAAAGTTTAAGCACACATTATGGAAGGGTTTCCACGGAATATTTGAATATAACCACACCCGATTATTGCATACAACAGCATCTCAAGGGAGCTTTATCATTCGAAAACTGGTTCATTATTGATTTTCATCAACAAGATGATTCAGCTCACACCTACCGATCCAGTTTCATGTAATTTTCAATTTAGCATGAACATGAAAACATCAGATCCCATTTTATACAAGGAAATTCTGCAATGCGGATATGGTAGCTTTCCCACAGAGCGAGATGACTAATACGGCAGATGTTATACTATCCCATTTAATGCATTTTGAAATACACAGCTGACACTCACGAAGTATTTTAACAACTGAAATGTGTACTAGAGAAGTAAATACTCCATATTGTGTTAGTTTACCAACTGTTGTTGTAGATAGCCGAGTTGCTAGATTTGATAGTTTGAACCTGTTTGGAGTGAAACTGGATCGAATTATTTGTTATAGTGCAAAGAAATATACTTCGTAATAAATATCACCACATGTTTGTATATGCAATTGAGAACCTCAAAAGGAACTATTGTGGCAAGATTCTACTTGTTTAGAATTGTTGGGGATAAACAAAGCCCCTACGCGATTCTCTAAATGAAATAAGTGCTCGATCTTGTGCCCTTGTTAATAGATATTTCAATTCGGTATAACAAGGCGTGTGTTACGGAACTATCGTATATGCCACAGTAATACGTTTGACGAAGACACTCTGGGTCTTCTGGTTATTTTAAGAAACCATAGAGGAAGTCAAGACATGATCTGTCTGTCCCAGGGAAGACTGGTTCTTGAGTTGCCAAACAATGCCCAAGAGTGCCTTATTTAGGTGATTACTGACAATGATAGTTGCGGTGGAGCACCGTCTCGTTGGAAGCATATTGCAATTCGCCCTTGCAGTAGTGCCTGCATATTCTAGTAGTAGGAGCTCATTACACAGAAGTTCCCTAATAAATTTTCCCTCTGCTCCAATAAAATGATCGCCCAAGATTCCGGACCAGATATTTACTCCCCATTGCTGTTGAAAAGCTGTCTCCCTTACAAGTGAGGATGATCAATACTTCAATAATGAATGTTGTGGCGATTTATGATTCCATTGTTGTGGAATCTTAATTCATCCGACAACAAACTTGGAGACGAACCATGTATCATCTGCCACTCGATCCAGTATTCAAAGAAGTTCATTCAAGCTTTGAAATCTCTCCCTTAGAGTACTTGGCATAGTTGCAAATCATATGGATGGGTATTCATACCACAGAAGATTTGCTAATACGTAACTGTTTTGCAATTTTCCCAGTACTGATGTGGATTATTTCGTATAATATTCCAAATAGCTTCCGTAGTAGCACCTGGTATCACTGGTGCTACTCTCATTTGGAGGCTTCCTTAGAAGTGAAGTTGTACGGAGATATCTTTCAATACTTTGAAACGTTTTTTGTTTTGGTTGCATTTGTTAAATATCTCTCTAATATATATGCTGAGTTTTGAACGTTTTGAGTTTGCCTGTAGAATACATAACGAAGAATTGTTACGAATTTTGTGTGACAGCACACATATGGGAAATGAAAGCAATCAAGTTCAAAACAGCATTTTGTGGTGTAATGCTGCTCAAATGGGACAAATGGTACAAAATGATAACTGTTGTTTAGGTTAGTGTACTCTTCCATAACACAATCAATAACCATTTGGATTATAATTCCGCTGAAAGCTCTGGAATTCAACACCTACAATGTTATGTTATCGGCTTCCAAGCGTTAGCGAGAAAGAAGGAAAAGTAACTTCAACAGCCAACATTATTTCACTCGCCTACTTCTTTCAACAACCTTCTCGTTAAACCTTGGATCTTGTTTGCCAGATGTCACGCCAACCACCTCACTACTTTTACGTTACAACCTTTTAAGATTTTTAATTCTGTGTTCGAAATACACCATGATTATTGAATTGTACTAATTTGTGTATGTATGTGTCGTAGTTTACGTCGGAATGGAAATAAAACTTAATTAGTAATCTGTGTACGTTTCCAATAGGGGAGACCGGCGTTAATTGTGTACCAGGGACAGGTTGTTACACCTCGACTTTGAACTAACCACCAGATTTGCGGTATTAATTTTTAGCCAGTTGGAAGCTCCGAGCCTTCCCTCTTGCTGTCCTTTCTGTCGTCACAAAGCAGTGCGTTGCAGACATACCAAGAGAGTGAGTGTGTTTTCCTTGTTCAAAAGTAATTCTTTTCCATTTGGAAATAATTTTAATGACAGTTAAACCGTACGTTGTATACGATTGAGACCGATATGATGGGTGAAGCGTATGCTTAGGTATGTAATATTCACATACACATCATACACCTAAGCGTTTCGTACAATGAAATGATAATTATATTATGCATTATAGCTTGTGCTGACGTACGATGGGTTTAGTTGTTACAGCAAACCGGGGGCAAGTTGCGACAGTGTAACGACTTACCCAGTACGATATTTTCCATATATTCTACCATAGTTTGTTTATAAATTTACAGAAGACCTGAGGAATTATAAAAGAAGGACGGGGCGAAGCACAACATCTAAAGAAACATATCTACGTATCTTAACTCCCCCATTCTTTGTATTTCCAAGGAAAACTTTTAAGGGTCATTTTCTTCTTAATGGGCCACAAGGATATGCAGGTTTTGCTAACAATTTTGCCTCATAAACAATTTCATCTGTTTGTGAGGCATTTTATTACACACACCAGAGTTACCAATAATAGACTTGTTTTGCTCTTAATGGATGATTATTATTCTCACCTTGATATTGAAGCATTAGATCTTTTTAAGGCTATGGGTTGGTGATGCTTTCAATTCCTCTACATACATCTCATAAATTACAACCACTTGACAGATTTTTGTTTGGACCATTTAAGCAATTTGTTAACAGTGTTTCTGATTCATGGATGAGAAATAATTTAGGGAAAAAAATTTCAGTTTACGACATTCCATTTATAATGAGCCTTACGCTTCCATTTTCAATAACTCCATCAAATATAAAATCTGGATTTATGAAAACTGGTGCATGTCCTTTTAAGAGATATTTTCGCTGATAATGAGTTCTTACCATCTGCGAAATCGAGTACCGCTAGAACAACACACTTTGCCAGAACCTCAACAAACCTCAAACAGCGGCTTCAGCGGAATCTCAGCCAACAGAGCCACAGGTATCAACAAAGTCTCAGCCAATAGAATCACGGACGATAGCAGAACCACAAATATCAGAGGAAAAGCTTGTGAGTACGCCAGCTAAGTCAGACTCCACATCAGAAACTGCCACAATCAACTCAAGAGGAATTATTGTCAGCCCAGAAATAATTTGTCCATTTCCGAAAGCTGGTCCTCGGAAAATGAAGCAAACACGAAAACAGCGAATAAGTGTAATTCTAACGGATACACCAGTGAAAAATAACTTGGAAGATAAGGCCAAATAAACCTGGAAAACCAGCGAGGAGGCAAATTTCCTTCACAAATAGGCAGAAAGCTGACAAAGGGAAGAAAAGGACAAAGAAAATAAAAATGACTGCTCAAAATGACAACTCTTCCTCTTCTGAAGATGAAGAATGCTTTTGTACTGAGTGCACTGGACCATATTCTACCAACAAAGTAGCTAAGCTGCACCAACTTTACTAAGGGGGCTCACAATTACTCTACACATTTTGACAAACATTATAGGTGAAATTAATATAACAGTGAAGATTGAAAACCGTAAGTTTAACCTTATTTAAATAATTAAATATAGTTTCCAACCATGCCGATGCTTGAATTTTCTATTTTATTCATTTGTAACAAATTACCACAGTGGATGTAACAACCTGCCCCATATACGGGGTAAGTTGTTACAATTTCCTTAATTAGAAATATGATAAATAATCACCAAAATTAAGGTCAATTTTTTTAAATACATAATATCGTTCTTTAATAAATGCCTTGTAAAACAAATGATATGGAAAAATGTATGTATTAGTTTTGGAGAAAAATGATAAAAAATCTGTAACAACCAGTCCCGGTCTCTCCTACACAGCGTACATTTTTGATACAGACGTGTTCCTAATTTACCACACCTACCCTGCTTCAAATTTCAAAATTCCACCGGTTTTACGATGGTTTCTCGGGATTGTAGTCAAGGTCAAGTGAGATTTTCCTCCTCCAAGCTTTCAGCCATCTTAACTCTGTAGCCGTCTTCAGGGTTCAGGGTTCTGAAGGAGGTCACAGAGCTAAGAAGGCTGAAAGCTTGGCGGAAGAAAACATCACTCTGCAGCAATCTCGGGAAACCATCGTAATAAATCAGCGCCGAGAAAGCTTCTCCTATTCCATTTTATTTTAATGGTTCTGATAATGGAAACATATAATCGGTGAATTTTATAGAGGAGTTTGTTCGTTGTGTATCTATGTACATAGTAATGTAAATGGTGTAAATTATGGTGGAAAAGCGTGTATGAGAATATGAGTCGTATGTTTCTGAATTATGCTTTAGTATGGTGTAGCTTATATCCTTTAAACGCTTCTCCGTGAATGCTGAGCGTTCGCAAATCTAAAACGTTCAGGTAGCAAAATCGTAAGGGAAGAAAATTGACTTCTTAATTGTTGAAGGGTTTATCTTCCAAAATAGGTAGGGACAGCCGACTCACCTGGTATAGTAAACAATCGTAAACACTTGTTAACAAAGTGCTTGGCTGTCGTTCACCACGTAATTTTTATATAACAGTGCAATCTTTCCGAAGAGTGTCTCCATCGTTGAATAAAGTTCTGCTCTTAATCCAGGTAATTTAAAGAAAATAAGGGATAAATTGAGAGGAAAGTCCACTCAGCTATAAGGACAATTCATAAGGAGTGAGTGTGAGTGTGTGGTGTTTTAGGGCCCGTCGACAACAAGGTCATTTGGGCCCAAATAGAGCTTCTGCTGTTGTTTTTGCAAACATGACGAACAATGTTAAAGCAAGATACGTGGTACCTTTTGTGCTCTGAAATAATGGCACTATAAATAAAGAATGCATTGCAGTTTGAATACATAACCTTTAGAGTTTCATTATAAAGAGATTTCTGTAAGCGGAAAATTGATAATATGTAGAAAATCATAAAATACTGACGCAAAAACGTAATAAAGTAGTAGGTAGATCTTGCTGAAATCATGATCTTCAACTGTCTTCTTATACCACTACGTGGTGCCTTGTTCCTCTTGACCCTTATGCGGGTTCAGAAACGGAATCTCTGGATCAGCGAGAGAGAGAATCCAGGATGTGCGATCAGCCCGATGTCTGGTATGAGAGTGAGGGGATGTGAATGATAGAATGAAAGCGAGATGAACAGTCAAGAAAGAAGATGATGTAGCAATTGGTGTAATGCTAGTGGGGGAAATCGGAATATCCGGCTTGCTGAAATCACTATACATTTTGTTAGATCTTCGTTATTCGTTCATGTTTACGCCTTTCTAAAGATATAATGTATTAAGAGCCAGTTAATTTGATTTGCATATAGGGCTAGCATATAAACGGCACAATGCTTTGTTCCCAGGTAATATTCGCGAAGTTATGCAATACAGGTTTTATACCTGCTTCCCTGAGCTTTAAAGTTTAAGCTCTTTCCAGAGTCATATTTACCGTTCGCATTTGTGACTAACTTAGGAAGATCACGTTTCTGGAAACTTAAATATTGACTTTACTGTCAGTTGGTATCACTTATGAACTGGGAGGGAAGTTATAACTTGTTATACGTTTTTCGGGTGCTTGTTAGAGGATTATGGTTTAATTGCTTCTATCTGCTTCTTGTGCAATCTTGAGAGGCCTTTGTGCTAGTTTACGTCCCTGAGCCTTTTTGTTCACCTCTTACAAGCTGGGATGACTTAGGAATATTGTCACCAGATATGCAGGGATGCAAAATAGCACTAGGTTATGGCCATTGTTCTGTGGAAGCTAAGTATTTACATTAAAATTTAGGCTTTATACATAAAACCATAAAGGGTAGTTAAATACGCAAAACGTTAAGGTACATAAAAGTAAATATGTTGAAGAAAATTTTAAGGGTGTGTTATAAACTGAAATATCTCAAGCAAGTTTGAATGCGTAGAAGATATGTGAATTACAAGACCACCGAATAAAATAGGGAAATCTAGGTGCAACGTGGAGAATATTGTCGCGGCAACAAGCATAAAGGTTTCGGCGCAAATAGAAAACAAACGGCGGCTATTGTTTCACGGTAATGGAGAGCTTGCGTGATCAGTTTACGATCGTGCGGCTAGTGTACACAAAGATAACATGCAGATAAAGGTCTGCGAAGCAAACAGATTGAGATAATTGGACATTTCTGGTGACTTCCGGACTTATAGAGATAATTCGGGTTATGGTTTATTTTAGAATAATCTAGAATCATCGATGTAGGTATTTAAAGAGGCGACGACTGGCCAGGAATAGAGTTGCAAGTTGTAAAACAGTGAGTTGTAGTTGTGTAAAAAGAGTGTTGTAACGAGAGCTGATGTTGTTTGTTATTGTTATCGACCTTGGAGCTGTAGATTGTGTTGTACTGGTGATGTAATGTTGTTGCGTGAGAATTAAACAGTATATTTCGACGGAAATAAAGAACATTTAGAATTTCGGCAAATTGGACTTTTAGTTCTATGAACCGACAAAGTCACAATATCTATAGACAGACCTAGAAACAGAACAGAAAATGTACTACCTTTAAAGTAGAAAAACATCCCTCAACAAGTCACGGAAAACAGAGGAAGAAGAAGTGGTCAATAAATTGGACAGAAAGGTAACTAACACTTATTGCGAATTTAAAGCGGTTCATTAAATTTAACGAATAGTTTCGTCAAAATACCCCTTTTCGCACTATTACTTGACAAAGTGTTAAACCGTATCGGAAAATATCTGAATATCGGAGTTGCTTACACTAACGTATTGCACATACACGGCGAGTGAGAATAGTACATCCTCTTCAGATGCAATCATGTCTTCTGGACAGCAACGTGTCGTACATCGGGAGGCCACAAAAATCATGTATAACGTGATTGAATACTTTGACAAAGAAGAAGGAAGCAAAATCCCTTTGCGTCAGGCGAAGAACGGGCAGCTGCAATGGTAATTTACATTTATATACAATAATTTAAGGGTTAACCTTTTCGTATCAGACTCACAGCTCCCAAATGCTCTATTTATATACGCCAGGTTACTATTATTTCACCCTTCTAGTAAATAAGCATGTTGCTCTCTTCAATAAAGTACAGTTTTATTAGTTTCAGCTCTCTGCCATTTGGTTATTATATTTGGAAATAGCTATTACGAAACGCTATCATTACTAGCGGGATGCTATTGTTGAATGTCATATCATTAGGACACGAGTTACAATAATATCAATGATCTGTTTCTTAGAGCAATAACATAATAGCAGTATTGTAGGTTAGGTTGGATTGGAGATACGTTTTTCACTGCAAAATAAGATACAAATACATCTGTAAAGAGCAATTACCAAGTGAGTTTATTACTTATCATGCCGTGCTGATAGTAAATATCACAGTTCGTAACGACTACATGTAAATGACTTTGCTGTTTATCGTTTAAACACGCCAATTATTAACAAATAGTGCAGGATAAGAAGCTAACGTCTCGTTTATGAGCAAACGAGCTCATGCTCCTGTAGCTAAGAGAACTATTTCTCAGTTAATTTCATTTACTTCAACAAGCAATTTTAACAATGTCGATAAGTCTTAATATGACACTCATGCAGACTTCGTCCCTGACATAAAAAGCATTAACATATCTTATTAGGAATACACACTAATTTACTATTACTAAAGCGCGGTCTAGAAACATTGCCATCCCCCTTCTTTATAATTGATGAAGCTATCGTGGCTTACCTAATGTTTTAATGCCGTTAGAGCACTCGGTGCATAATTGGATTTTTAGCTATAGAAGGATGTGCTGCCATGTTGCTACAACAGCCCTGTGCCAGTGGAGCCACTTACTCATGGTAATTAGGTGAGGACAGAGAAAGTGCCTTGAAGCGAGCGGTAAACGAGCGTCGTGTTTCCAGACACCTTTGAGCTTCAAAAGAACTCGCTTAGGACGTATGTTGCTTAGGTGGTGATGATATAACTGCCTTACACAGCCAGTTAGTGAATCCACTAACAATGTTTTGATTTAGTGATGCAGTTAAAAGTTTTAACTATATCAGTTTCAAAGATTTATGGCCGATTTTCCTCTTCAGTCATTCTCAAAAGTTGTTGAAGAAGCTCAGTAGCAGAAGAAGTATCTTTTATTCACATACACATTCCTAAATACTTACACGGGTGAGAAGACCGCGGCCATTTTTGCAAAGTTCTTAATTTTTAATAAAAATTGCAAGAAACACTAACTAGGTACGAGGGTGGGTTAAAAAGTAATGCATCCTATTTTTGCTTAAATAAGTAAATTATATGAACACTTTGAATTTGGCGCAATTCCTCAAACCTTCTTCTCCAATACCTTTCAGTAGTAACTTCCGAAGTCAAGAGGTGGCAGCACTGCATTCTCTTGCAAAATGGCTGACATCGACATTCGTATTAGATAGCGCCCTGTGGTTAAATTTTTGACTGCGGAAGATGAAACGCCAATTCGCATTCACGAAAGGCTAAAAAATGTGTATGGCGATGCAACGGCGGATGTCAGCACTGTTAGACGATGGGTTCGTCGCTGTAACGAAGCTGAAGGGCAAACACCATTGGCAGATGAAAAGCGAGGCGGCATACCTGTGACTGCAGCGACTCCATCCAACATTCAACCAGTCGATGACATCATTCGTGGTGATCGCCGGCTAACGACGGGTGAATTGTATCGTATTACCTCCCTCAGTAAAGACAGTGTGATGACGATTATTCAACAACTGGGTTCTTCAAAAGTTTGTTCACGTTGGGTACCAAGAATGTTAACCGCCAAAAACAACGAATCAAGGACAACAATAGCCTCCGCAAACTTGCAGAGTTTGAATTTGGAGGGAGAGGAGTTTCTGGAAAAAAATTGTTATTGGAGACGAAACGTGGGTTCATTTTGTTGAACCTAAATCAAATAGGCAGTAAATGGAATGGTATCACCGAAGAAAAAAAAATTCAAAACTCAGCGGTCGGCAGGGAAAGTTATGGCGACAGTGTTTTGGGATGCAGAGGGTGTGCTTATGATTGATTTTTGGAGAAGGGATGCACAATAAATTCTGTCCAATACGTCAGAAATCTCGAAAAGCTGAAAGCACGTCTTCGCCGAGTTCGGCCAACAAAAACTTGGGCGGATGTTCTTCATTTGTATGACAAGGCAAGACCACACACCAACCGTTATACCACTGCAGAAAATGAGAAATTGGGATGGCAAGTCTTACCTCACCCCCCATACAGCCCTGACCTGGCACCATCAGACTTCCATCTGTTAGGGCCACTAAAGGAAGCTCATCGTGGGATTCATTCTAGTTAAGAGACAGACCAAAACTGTGGAAAAGGACGGAGATTATATTGTGACTTTATGGGTTCGTAGAATTAAAAGGCCGAGTTGCAGAAATTAAAAATCTCATTTATTTTCGTAGAAATACTCTTATAAATTACAGCAGCATACGTTACATACACCACTAGTCTACCAAGGTCGATCACAATAACAAACAGTGACAGCAGATTACATCCTTAGCTCTCGTTACAACAACACAGCTGGCTGTCTCTCATTTCACAACACTGTTTCACACTAATTTGCAGCTCTTTCTGTTTACAAAAACTGACCTGCTGGCGTGTCACAATCGCTTATATATCACATTAATGATTATCCAGACTGTTCTGTCAATCACTAGATGTTTCTGGAAAACAAGGCATCTAATGACGTAATCCGAATATTCTATCAATTTCGAGAACCGTAACTTAATCTATGCCGTTGAGGCCTTTACCTCAGTTATCTTGCTTGCCGGCGCTATCTGTTTACACTAAACGCGCTGTCGTTAACTGCTTAGCAAGACTCATTATTACCATGAAACTTTATCCGCCGACCGTTTTCTTCTTTGTGCCGAAACTTTTACGCCTGTTGTCGTGACAGTATGGAATACTGACAAATTAATCGTCAATGTTGTAGATTTCAGGCTATGTAAATTGGATTCAATTTTCTTGGCAATTAAAAGAGAACAAAATAGGAGCATTACTTTTTAACCCTCCCTCGTACAATGTCATCACAAAGGTAAGTATATACCATTACTGTAAAAAATAAACAAGAAATGCTGAACTTTGTCCTTTTTCAGTTTTGGGAGATTTCTAAATTTGTTGATCTTATAATTGTCTTAAGCTTTGCACCGTTTATACGTATTTATTAGCGCAAATTTTATATTGCCCCTACTATATTGTGACTTTGTGGGTTCGTGGAATGAAAAGTCCAATTACACCACTCAAAAATGTTCTTTATTTCCACCGACTTACAGTTAAACTCTTGCCAATTACACAGAATTACGTGCTGCAACAATTACAATTCACCAGTTCGTCCGTTACAATTTCCTTGTACTCGCGATTACATAAGCTCCGGTACACCTTCACAGTTACGTACAGTCTTCCGTTGCACAATCTTTCCGTTCATTAACACGTCACTGCCTTCTTACACCAAGAACTGTCCTCACTCACACACACTAACCAACTGACTGACTCACTCACTGACTAGCTGCAGCCCTTTTTATAAGCATCTCGCCGTCTTCTAGACGTTTCCAGATGATGAAAGATCCCGTAATTTCTGGAACCAGGTGGAAGAGAAACAGACCGCACAATTATGTTTCTTTCCCCAGTCGTCCCTGTCACCACTATAAGACAAACGAGGGGAGGGCGTAGCTAACATTGACCTCCCCCGTCTTCCGCTCCCAGCTGCTTTACAGGGTGTTCCAACGGTCGCGTTACACTGCTCCCTCCTCAAAGCTGTTCGCCCCGAACAGCCCCAACGTAGCGTGCGAGGCGGTCCAGGTGTACCACCAGCATCCGCTCGGAGTCTCAGCCAGAAGTAGCGCTGCCGTAGTTTGCGAATCATTCGGTTCGCTCCCAGGTGTCCTCCTGAAGTACCGGCGTGTTCTTCCTCCAAGACTTCCGGGACCTTGCTCCGGGGAAGTACCAACTGTTCTCTCTGCGCCTTCCCATCGGGTGACTCCCATACCCGGAACAGCACGCCCTCTCTGGTCTTCAACGAGTCCCATTGGGCCCAGTGCGACTTATAGGTGGCGCTCCTCGGTGCGATGTCCTCCCAGGTTGGTCTCGTCCCTGCGCCCACTTCCCTCAAGAGTGGCCCCAAGTCTGCGTCCGCCAGCTGCTCCCTCCTCAGGCCTGCGCTATCCCAGCCTTCAGCAGGCACTGCCACAACTACTCGGACTGCTGCGGCACGCTCCGTCTCTTCCACTCTTGTGCGCTCATGGCCGTCCTGGATCTGCGGTAGGACACCTCCAATGCAATGGTCGCTGGCGTCGGTGTCCACAATGAAGGCGCCACCCGGTTGTGGGAAACCCAAAATTGGAGCACTGCACAGGGTCCCCTTCGGGTGCTGGAAAGCGTCTTCGGCGTCCTCCGTCCACACATAAGGCCGGTTTTCCTCCGTCAGGCGGGTGAGGGGTTTTGCGATGTTGTCGGCCTTTTCCTCTAAATCATTAAGGCGGTCGTCTACTTGACCCTTCCGTTTGCCCAGGTTCGCGACGTCATCCCTCACGCCGGCCAAACGTTCCTCAAACTTTGCGGCGAGAGCCTCGTTCGCCACCTTCATTTCGGTAGCCAGACCGTCATTCGCTGCTCTCATTTCCGTGGTTAACTCGGCCTTCATTTGTTCCATCTTCTCGGCGATGTTGTCCCTAGCCGTCTTCATTTGTTTCAGTTCCGCGGTGATGTTGTCGTTGGCCGTCTTCATTTGTTTCAGTTCCGCGGTGATGTTGTCGTTGGCCGTCTTCATTTGTTTCAACTCGGCGGTGAGGTTGTTGTTTGCCGCTTCTGTTTTCTCTGTTAACTCGTTCATCTTCGCCAAAAGCATTTCCAATGCGGATTCCATGGCTGTAGTGTTCGGTGATGTTATCTTCCCGCTTCCTGACACCAGTGTGACTTTGTGGGTTCGTGGAATGAAAAGTCCAATTACACCTCTCAAAAATGTTCTTTATTTCCACCGACTTACAGTTAAACTCTTGCCAATTACACAGAATTACGTGCTGCAACAATTACAATTCACCAGTTCGTCCGTTACAATTTCCTTGTACTCGCGATTACATAAGCTCCGGTACACCTTCACAGTTACGTACAGTCTTCCGTTGCACAATCTTTCCGTTCATTAACACGTCACTGCCTTCTTACACCAAGAACTGTCCTCACTCACACACACTAACCAACTGACTGACTCACTCACTGACTAGCTGCAGCCCTTTTTATAAGCATCTCGCCGTCTTCTAGACGTTTCCAGATGATGAAAGATCCCGTAATTTCTGGAACCAGGTGGAAGAGAAACAGACCGCACAATTATGTTTCTTTCCCCAGTCGTCCCTGTCACCACTATAAGACAAACGAGGGGAGGGCGTAGCTAACATTGGCCTCCCCCGTCTTCCGCTCCCAGCTGCTTTACAGGGTGTTCCAACGGTCGCGTTACAATATAGTAGCCAGGACAATAATATTATTGGTGAAATATATAAGTTTATGATGTAACAACTGAAACATCAATGAGAAACTTCAGTAAAAAGTTTGAATGAGTACAGGCAGATGAAAAATTCAATGCCATAGCCAGGATTGGAGACACGGATCTCCCGCTCTCCATGCGGCTCCTCTAACTAACTGAGCTACTATGGCCAACATGCCGACATGACATTACGTTCTCCAACTGACTCGTAAGTTTCCCAGTAAACCACTAGGGGTTCTCTTATGCTATGAGACACGCAACTTTTGTGGTGACTTACTATGCTGTAAGTACTTAAGTCCCAGGCGTCATAGTTAAACCATTATGTTATTCAGATAAATTAATGGAAATAATCATTTCCTCCACACTAGCCGTGTGTAGGCTAAGGTTTGAATGTGTAGAGCCAGACTGAAAAATTCAATGAGATAGCCGGGATTTGAAACACGGATCTCCCGCTCTCCGTGCGGCTGATCTAATCAACTGAGCTTCTATAGCCAACATACCAATATGACATTAAATTCTCCAACTAACTTTTTTTAGGAAAAAGTTTTATAATTACCGCTTTTATGTTTTTCCTTTTTCAAAACAAAATCCAAACAGTTCAAGCAAGAATAAAACTTAAACTTATTAATTTATAAATAAATCTTGGATCAATATTTAATAAAACCAATGCTTTTAAAAAACAATACGTTTAATTTGAAATTTTTAGAAATTAAGATTTAATTAGTAAAATTTTAATTTATTTAGTAAAATATAAGTTAACTGCAATTTCATATAATGTACAAAAATTTAGACCATTCAGTCCGTGTAGAACTAGTAACATATTTGATTAATTAGTTGATAGATTATTATCATTTTCAAGATATTCTCGGGCTTTAAGCAAGTTGTAAAGACGGTCAGACACCGACTTTTCTGGAGCGTACATCTCTCCCATCATGAATGAATAAAAAAATATGATTAAACACTAAAATGAGGCAACAAAATTTAGTGACAAAACATTACGAACACTCGAATCCCTGAACAAAACACTGTTTGTAGTAAATTAAGTACTAGGTCAGGATAAAGCGTGTCAGTCTTTTAATATTCAAAATTTTAAGAATAATTGCAGTGAGGATATTGCTTGAAAATATTCTTGTTTCATTCTTGGAAGATAATGAACTTAAATTTGGTATTTAAACAAACACCAATTTTTGTGCTATGCTATTCAAAGACTCATATATGCACACACCAATACATACAGACATTCCTACGGACCATTATTAAAACAATTTTTTCTTGGATTCATGAAACCTCAATGTAAACCTGGGTGTCTATATTTAATGTTAGAGGAAGCAAAACAAAATTTTATATAATCAAATTTTATATTTTTGAACATGGGTGAATGAATTATAGCCATCATCTTATAATGGGTGTAACTGAAATAGCGGAGTAGACTCCGCTGTGTACGGTAAGTTATAATGATATATGGTGTGAATTTAAATAAGAAATAAAGAAAATTGTTGTCAGGAGTGTATTTTCTTTAGTATTAGCTCATTATACCAATGCATACGTTTATTCTTAACTTTATGTTTTTCTATGGTTATCTACGTTTGTTATAGTTAAGTTTCATACCACATTTTTACATTGAACCAAATTATACTGATAAGATTAGTACAAAAGATTTTATTTTGTTTCCAAAAGTAGAATAATACGAACTGAATTTTCCAATTTGCATAAATTCTAAATATACAGAAGGAAAGATGTAATTACTTCTCTTGTGATTCCAAAACACTAATTATACTTATATATAATTAAATCCTTATTTCAGTAAGATTGCTATATTACAATTTTCCTTCTAACATACTGTTAAGAAAATTTTTCATTTTAGCCCTGCAGTATACTCTGGAATCGTCTAGTTTTAGCTGGATGCTGCATAATGTATCAGCAAAAATCCAGTAGATGTCCTGTAAAGAGGGAGCTGGTTTGTAGAGAGTTAGCGAGATTTCTGTACTAGGAAGTTGATGATTCAATGCTCACTAGACCTGGTAAAGAAAAGGTAGTGCTGAAGAAATTACATTCTTTGAATTAATTGTTGGAAACTAATCATTTCTTCACACTAGCCGCATACAGGCTAAGATTTTGGGTTGATAGAGTCGACATGAAAAATTCAATGCCACGGCCGGGAATTGAAACACGGATCTACTGGTTTCCGTCCAGTCGCTCTTACCCATTGATATACAATGGCTAATAAGCCGTCATGACATTAAATTCTCCGATTGACTCGTATATTTCCCCGGTAAACCACTAGGGGTCCTCGTATTCGAGATACGCCGTTTGTGGCCACTTACTATGATAAGTACATGAGTCCCAGGCCATATCATTTAACTCTTATTATTTTAGTTAATTGATGGCAATTAATAATTAATTAATGTTATGGCGGCAAATTGGCCATGGTAGCTCAATGGGTAAGAGCGACTGTACGGCAACCAGTAGATCCGTGTTTCAATTCCCGGCCGTGGCATTCAATTTTTCATGTCGACTCTATCAATCCAAATTACATTCTGTTTATTTTAAGTAAGTAGAAAGTTATTCCTTCAAAACGCCACGTAAATTTAATGCGCTCTGATATTAAGGGTCATAGGAAGGCCAATTTTATCGCAAGACATTTATACTGCAATGTCGCACAATGAGGGAAGATATTTGATCAAATTCCTTCCCTTGTTCTCAAGAACGTGACTCAGAGGGAACATGGTAATCATTTGCAAAGTGCGCCCTACATCATCTGAAGGGAACATGAAAGAAGAAACCATGAGATGTCACCTAACAGAGAACCAACATCAATCAAGAAAGGAGAGAATCAATGAGGCCCGGTCCAACTTGTCTTTTGACTGCAGCAGCCAGGAATAATGAGACGATCAGTTTAAAGGGAAACGTATGCACATATTGATATATGGGTAGATCCCTCGGGCAACTTTTTGCAAAAACTTGGGTCCGCAGAGAATGCTTACTCTTCTGCAGACACACATAACAGATGATGCCATAAAAAGATGACGAAGCCACGGTAAACCGCATATTGTTTTAAATCTCTCGACCAGACAAGCCGGAGTGACCAAGAAAGGTCCTAGAACAACAATGTTACAAACAAAATTGTAAGCGTTGTCAAAATACAGATAAAATTATTATTTTAAAATGCTTAATTACTATGGCATATATATTTTAAAAATTCTATATGATTTTGAGTAATTTTAAATGACGCACCTCCCAATATCCTATTTTTTGTTTGAAGTAGCTGGGCAATATAAACCTAAATATCAACTAATAATACAATCTCTAAAACCGTAATTCATGCTTTTCATATCTAGGACGGATTATTTTAATCAACAAACAAATATAGTACTCCACCTGATATTTTTCATTTGATCTACATGGCGAGGAAGTTTTAACCACAATAGGTGGTGAGGATAAATTTCAAGTGTAAGTATATTGGAACTTCATTTCATCCAAGAATAATACATGAAATATTAGTTATAATTTGAACATATAGGATATGACACGTAACTGACATGATATAGAGCAGAGTAGTGGCCTATCATGATATATAGTTTTCTAGAGGAACATTATTTTTGACGCCCGCTATTTATTTTTCTGAGTGTAGTAACAACGCTCCCATATCAACAGAGGAACGATATGAATGCATTTCTTGACATTTCTTGACCACAGATGTCCTTCCTCAACGCTAAGCTCTTGAAAGCTTAAGAGGTGAAGTAAAAATAAATGAAGCCCTTCCTGTTAACTGCACTTTTACAAGTAAACACTTGGATTCAATTACATAAAAGAACTAAACATGTACTTGTAAGAAAATTATAATGTACAATTTGCAATTATACTCCAAATTTATTTGAATATATATGATAATTGCAGCTCAAGTAAATGGCATGTACCCCTTTATAAGGTTCGTCATAAGCAACCTCGTTCGTATTTGCGAAACTCTATTGTAGCTTCTGTTAAATCAGCAGCTCAAGTGGACATTCAGAAAGCAGATTCTTTCAGAAAAGGAAATCTCTAAGCTCTAGCACTAGGGATTGAAGATGAAAATGTAAATCAAATGTGGAAAAGTTTGTGGAGGATCAGTCAAACCTAGGAAGTAATTAAAGCTTTCCTATCAAAGTGGATTGGCCAAAATATTTGCGCTGTAAGCATTCAAATGGATAGCTTTCCAAATATTTTATATACGACGAGACGGTAAAAAAAATGGATAAATAAATTTAAAACTGTCAAGGAGATTGTTTCCTTGGACTGCTTCCGCGGAGATTATGAAACAAGGAGCATGGTGAATATTACATCAGTTTTTGCGGCTCATTTCTTTCAATTTTCAGGCAGTAAACTTTAAGGTAAAACTCTTAATTCTGAATGAATTATACGAGGGCTGTGCAAAAAAGAATGATCATAGTTCCTTTACGGTCATAACTTTTCGCACTAAAATTCAGTCTTACTATATTCTGTTACTTTAATGTGAATAAAAACCACGCCGTAGTTGTTTCGTTGTTGGTACTCCTGGTTCCCACCTGTGAGAATCAGGCAAGTTCAGACATGTTCAGTATCGCCTACCGCTGCAATGGAGGTAACACGCGAGGAACAATATGTGGCTCTGAAGTTCTGTTTTCGTCTCAACAAATCTTCCGTTGAGGCCCATACAATGTTACAGGAGGCCTATGGAGAGTCTGTTATTCCCTACAGCTCAGCTCGAAAGCGGTTTAAAATGTTTAAAGAGGGGAGACAATCAATTTCAAAGGAAGGTGCACCCGTTGCTCCAGTTATTGCTTTTACGGAAGAAAAAATCAACATTGTTGCTGTGAGAGAGGAGTGTCGAAATACCTTAAGATCACTTTCTGAAATACTGAACATTTCATTGGGTGCCACCCCCACGTTGGTGACAGAAACATTACACATGAGACGTGTTTGTGCGCGAGGGGTTCCAAGACCGTTGATTGCCGAATAAAAGGAGATTCGCAGGTGTGCATGCGGTTAAATTTCATGTTAAAGGAAGATCCAGAGTTTCTTGCAAACGTAATCACTGCTGATGAATCTTGGCTACATCATTTTGATTTTTAGAGCAAACAGCAAAGCTCAGTGTGGAAATCTCCATCATCACCAACCCCCAAAACAGCAAAAGTGGTTGCTTCTGCTGGGAAAGTTATGGCCATCTCATTATTTGATATTCATGGAATGGTTCATCAGCATGTTGCACCTGCACACACATCAGTAACTATATATTTTATTTTAAATGATTTAGTATATTTTATTGAATGAGAAATTGTTAGATTAAATTCTTCTTCTATTGTTATAACTTTATTATTTGATAGAATATCTTTATTATTTAAGCTTATGTCTTGAAATCATAATGAACGGGTTAAAATCCCTTATTAACTTTTTATTTACTTAACAAAACCTTTAAAAGAAAATTTTTAAACCCAAATAAAAAAACAATACTACAGGGATGTTCTGAAAACATTGGAAGTCTATATCGGACGCAAAAGACCACATTTCCGTGAAGCAGGCTGGATGCTGCACCAAGACAATGCGTGGTCGAATATTGCCAATGTTGTTGCTGAATATCTTGCAAAAATCAACGTGAAGTACATCCCCCACCCTCCCTATAGTCCGGTTTTAGCCCCAGTGACTTTTTTCTATTCCCTAACTTGAAGAAACGCCTCCGTGGGAGGCATTATCCACATCAGAAGCAGTGGTGAAGGCTGCGGAGACTGGCATGAAGACTGGCAGAAACGCTAGGACAAGTACATCGCATTCAGGGGAGACTATTTTGAGAAGTACCATTAACATTATGAGGATGAGTAATTTTTACAATTGGGAAACCGATATCTTGATCATATATAAAACGAAACTTAAAAGTGATACATATCGACCTGATCTTAAAAGATTTTTATCTCGCTTAAAATAGGCGGTAATAAAAATATAAGTAATAACTGTATTTACACAATGTTTGCATACTTTTATTGCGATAACATGAAATATATGGAAGATCAATCATCTGTGTGAATATATGTACAGGGGTGATTTTAAAAATTCGTAGAGTATATCATAATCGATTTTCCCCCCAATATTTCCAGGAATATTATTATGCTGTTGAATTTACTTAGGTTTAATTGCCCGCCTCGGTAACGTAGATGATAGCATGTCTACTTCTCGTTCAAGAGGTTCGAGTTCGAATCTCGGTCGGGGTGCAGGGTGGGTTACCTGGATAAGGTCTCTTACGGGGTTTTCCCTTATTCTAAGAGAGGAATGTGGGGTACCTCTAAGCTCCATGGAACCTGGGCATCATTTCACCCATTCAATTCATCGTCCGATATGACTTGATGTTGGAGGACGTAAATCACAAAAAATAGTTTAAATAATTCTGTTTCATTTTTTAAATTAAAAATTTTACAAATTTAAATTCCTAATAATATGTATATTTTAAAATTTTAATACAGTCACTCCCATTTTGTTGAATAATCTGGTATTTACAATAACAAAACATTTTAAAAGTTGTTTATACAATACACTTTGAGCACTACCTAATGACTATAGCTTTTTTTGAAAGAAAGAAAATTATAATTTAGAAGTCAGTAAAAATAAAAGCATGTTTATTTTTAAAGCTATTATAAAATTTATATATCAAATTAAATAGTCAAATGGGATTATCTACTTCAAAGTTTACCGCCTGCCAAGCTTTAATTGCAATGAAATGAGTTGTCATTTTTAAGTATAATTGATAATTGTATCAACACTAGAAGCTTATCTCAGTTGCTTTCGCTTTTGATCGGTGCATTTGAAATGAATACATCACTCCGTAACTTTGTTTTTCATTTTTACATAATTTACATCACATTTTAGTGTACTAAGGACACAATGCACCACCGCCAATGCCACCACCATTATACTATTACTAAATTGGTAAGAACTGGCGATGTAGGAATGTCCAGAATTTGAATTTCAGAACGAAATCGCCCGAAAGGCACAGTATGATAATTCCATTTACCTTGTTTATATAACTATACAACAAACTCTGTTTCTGTATGTGCCACTAAGAATAAGATCTGGATTACAGATTAGTACAACTTGCTTTATGAAAAAATGATGGAATACGCCTCCTAGTGATTTTCTGTTCTCTCTCTTTCTTAACTGCTGGGCTGACTGGTGAAGGAAGCACTTCTCCCTCCAGCATTTAGAACAGCAAATATACACCAACTCAATGGTTATTTGCATAACAGCTGGCAGAAAGTTTGCACATATTGGTTTCAAGCCAACAAATTGCATTTTCATGAGTCTCTGAAAGTAATGAAGAGAAAAGGAATTTCAACAAAGGATGACGAAAATATAATGGAGCGTATAACTGGAGATAAAGCAATTTAAAAACGTAAATAATATAATTATAATGAATAAAATATTTCAGAAATTATTCTGGAGAACAATTTTACCCTTGCTTTATGTTAACTCCCTTTAATTCACACTTATAAAATGAAATACTGTCATATTATCTAGTAGCAAATAAGATATAAACCTAAGCTGCATGAAAAGTTTCAAGGCCTGCCTGTTCTAGAGAAACAGTACATACAATAATCCAAATAAGACGAAACTCATGAAACGATTCACTGGACATTATTAGGATGTCTACAGAGTTATAATTTGATATCTTTTGTACCTATAGTACCTGTATGTGAGATATTGGTGGGTCAAAAGGTAATGCCTCCTATTTTTTCTCCTTTCATTGCCAAGGGAATTGAATCCAATTTACATAGCTTGAAAATTACAACATTGACGCTTAATTTGTTACTTTTCAATATAATCTCCGTCCTTTTCCACAGTTTTGGCCCACCTTTTAACTAGGGCATGTATTCCAGTGTGGTAAATCACACGGTCTTGCTTCCTAAGCCATTGACGCACGGACGTTTCACAGCCTCCTCATCTTCAAAATGAATCCCACGATGAGCTTCCTTTAGTAGCCCGAGCGGATGGAAGTCTGATGGTGCCAGGTCAGGGCTGTTGGTGGGTGAGGTAAGATTTGCCATCCCAATTTCTCAATTTCTGCAGTGGTGTAACGGCTGGTGTGTGGTCTTGCATTGTCATGTAAAAGAAGAACATCCACCATAGCTTTTGTTGGGCGAACTCGGTGAAGACGTGCTTTCAGCTTTTTGAGAGTTATGGCGTATTGGACAGAATTTATTGTTCATCCCTGCTCTAAAAATCAATCATAAGCACACCCTCTGCATCCCAGAACACCGTCGCCATAACTTTCCCTGTCGAACGCTGGGTTCTGAATACTTTTTTCTCCGGTGACGTTGTGTGATGCCATTTCATTCACTGCCTCTTTGATTCAGGTTAAAAAATGAACCCATGTTTCTTCTCCAGTAACAATTTTTTTCCAGAAACTCCTCTCCTTCCAAATTGAAGCACTGTAAGTGTAAGGAGGCTATTGTTTTCCTCGTTTCTTTGTTTTGGGTAGTTAACGTTCTTGGTACCCAACGTGAACAAACTTTTGAGTAACCCAGTTGTTGAATAATCGTCATCACACTGCCTTTACTCAGGGAGGTAATGCGACACACTTCACCTATCGTTACCCAGCGATCACCACGAATGATGTCATCGACTCGCTGAATGTTGGATGGAGTCGCTGCAGTCACCGGCATGCCACTTCGCTTTTCATCTACCAATGGTGTTTGCCCTTCAGCTTCGTTACAGCCACGAACCCATCGTCTAACAGTGCTGACATCCACCGTTGCATCACCATGCATATTGTTTAACCTTTCGTGAATACGAATAGGCGTTTCACCTTCCGCAGTCAAAAATTCAATAACAGAACGCTGTCAAATACGCAAGAGGATGCAGTGCTGCCACCTGTTGACTTAGGAAATTAATACTGCAAGGGATTGGAGAAGAAGGTTTGAGGAATTGCGCTAAATTCAAAGTTTTCACATATCTTACTTATTTAAAGGAAAAAAGGAGGCATTACTTTTTCACCCACCCTCGTATCTTTTTCAACGCCTTGCAAACATGCTGACCAAATAATGTCTGGCATACGTGTTCTCTTAAGACAGCTACTACAGCACGCGCAATCGTAAAAAGTATAATCATCAATTTTGTTATATTTAGCAGCTTTTGGGGGTTAAAATATACACGTACATGCGTAAAACAGAGTTAACTCTGTTACCATCCTCTCTGTTTCTATTCAGAATTAGGAGTAAACCTATAAAGTTAGAGTCAGTGCTATACAAAGTGGTTCTCGTCTGTATGCCAGTCACGATTTGCTTTGAAGCCCTTTAGGTGACGTAGTGGCAAGTTCAATTCTTCCGCCTCCACAATACTGTATGTAGTCTAAGGCACACTGTTTCAAACGTGATTCCTCTTTACGACCACGCGATGTGTGTAGTATCTTTGAAGCTTTAAATTAATTTGAACAGGTACAGTCAGTGGCGTAAAGGGTGGTAACGAGGTACAGCCAACCATAGACGATTTTTGAAAGCATTTTGATCGGCATATTGCGCAAAATATAGTGCCAATCACAGTTATAGGGTCGAGAATAGACTTTTATTTAATTACGTATCGTATTATTTTTATTCCTTCAACATTTCAGCAAGCATTTATTGCAGAGTTTTTCTTTAATTGCCAATATCGTAGTGAATTGAAAAATGTCTGCCGCAAATTTAATTTGCGGGTTTCGCATTCTCCAACTGGTTTTGTAAGTAATGATTTGTAAATGTACCCTCGAAAACGGAGTTATAAAATTGTGGAAAACTAATGCTACTTAAAATTCTTGTTATAGTTTTCCATTACACAAATAAAATAGTTATCCTTGGATTATAATTATTTTGCCCAAGTAACTAGGCAGTTGGCGATTCTGATAGAGGCTCTAGAATGACCTTTTGTTCTAATAAATATTTGTTGTAATCCACTTAAAGAATCGTATATATAGTTCTTAGAACTAATTAATAATAATGATGATCACGAGAAGGCGGAAGAGGAAGAGGTAGAGTAGGAGCAGGGTGGGGAGGGGAATTAGGAGGAGCACTCCAAAATCTACTGAATATATTATAAATTTATTTGTATGTCAGGTAATATTTGGATTCCAGGGTGAATTGCGTACACATATTTGATAAAGGGAACATATCTTAAGCCATTTGATACGGTAAAATTAAAAGATAATCGAAGTTTACAATAAAAGAATTAACGTATATCTTAAGTTTCTCCAGTATAAACCTGAATAACCATTATGGAAGTGGTACTCAATTTAAGTTCTGGAAATGTCAAACAACACTTCATCTTTTAACCGCGGAATTTTTCAACTTGTTTAAAATTAATATTTCTGGTCTATATCCATGTTTCTAGGCTTGAAATTCGAGTCATAAACGAAATACCCCTCTAATGAAAATATTAAATACTTAGGCATTTGAATGTTATTTAACGAGTACACTCACCTGAAATCAAAGATTATCATTAAAGTAAAATAAGTTTTGCGGAAGAATGCGATACTTATAGAACAAAAGTAACACTGTTTTAAAGTTAAGTATTTACGGTCACTTAACTCGTGCTAAGCCTAAGCCCTGAAAAATGATATATTAGTGAATGATACGTTCTTTCCCGAAAATCAATTGTATATTAATCTTAAAAAGCCACTACCACAACCACGACCAGCGGCAGCCCCCCTCTCGGTAGTATAGATGGTAGCATTTCTGCCTCTCGTTCAAGAGGTCCCGAGTTCGAATCTCGGTCAGGGTGAGTTACCTGGATAAGGTTTTTTCCGGGGTTTTCCCTTATCATGAAAGATGAATGTCAGATAACTCTAAGCTCTACGGACCCTGGGCCCATTTGAGCATCATTTCAAATATAATTAAAATAAAAAATTATTAGAGGATTTGATGAATTTAGAATTTGTTATTAAAGTATGTTAAAATGTAATTCTTATTTTAAAATGATTTTTAATCATTCATCGTCCGATATGACTTAACGTTGGAGGACGTAAATTACAAAAAATCAGCAGCAACAAAGATGTGTGTAGACGTCTAAGGTGGTTTTAGGTCCTGAAGGCATACCAGCAACAGTTCAGTCTTGACTGTGCCACTCGGTATGGAAATGAGGGTAGAGTAGAATAACTTACTGCTTCCCTGACGGCAGACCTGTTCATCCGGATGTTATCTAAGAAAGAAAGAGCAGGTGGACAATAGTCTACCTCTACACCTACAAGACACTTAAGTATAAATGGTAATCTAACATTCAAGGGGAATTATGTATAAATTAGCAGAACGTCTTTACTGTTTAGAGAAAACATTCAAATATAAAGCAACACATAATTCCGTATCATAAAAGCAATTTATGAGAATCCATTCTTAAACAGTATTTCGAAATCGGTTTGCGGTCAGAAAAAGAGCTCAAGATCTGTAACCAAACTTAGGGTGTTATTATAAGAACAGAAAATGGCAAAAAAAAAGGTTAATGCTATTTGTTGCTCCAATACCGTTACCTATTTCTTTTGTGTCTATACTTTGTGCAAAAGTGATTCAAGCCTTGTCCAAAAAGAGAAATAAAGCCTTTGACAGCGACGATTTTGAAATTATAATATATTCCAGGTTTCATGGTTATTCCATAATTAATAAGTATGTCTTGATATAAAGAAATGACGCTTTGCGGCGCAATGCCCTAACATTTTCTATAGATATTCAGGAGTTTTAATCAGTCTACTCTCCGTTTCTTGTATGGTACAGAAAACTATTCGTTACAGAAATGAATGTTTGTATGAATGAATCTAACTGAAGACAATTTGTCTCATTATAAATTTGCCAAGAATAGGTTTGTTGACGAATTTACATGCGAGGGCTGTTCAATGAAGAATGATCATAGATTTTACGGACGTAATTTTTCGCACTAAAGTTCAAACTTATTATATTCTGTTAGCTTAATGTGAAACATACACGCCGTAATAGTTTGATTGTTGGTACTCCTGGTTCCCGCCTGTGAGAAACAGGCAAGTTCACTATCGCCTACCGTTGCAATGGAGGTAACTTTCAGTTAAAGCTGATGTTAGAGGAAGATGCGGAGTTTCTTTCAAACATAATCACTGCTCATGAAACATGCCTATATCATTTTGATCCTGACAGTAACGAGCAAAGCTCAGTGTGGAAATCTACTTCATCATCAAGCCCCCAAAGGAGCAAAAGTGGTTGCTTCTGCAACCACTTCTGGGAAAGTTATGGTCATCTCATTCTTTGATATTCATGGAATGGTTCATCAGCATGTTGTACCTGCACACACATCAGTAACTGGACAATCTACAAGGATGTCCTCGAAACATTGCAAGTCCATATCAGGCGTAAAAGACCACATTTCCGTGAAGCTGGCTGGATGCTGCACCACTATAATGCGCGGCCGTATATTGCCAATGTTATTGCTGAATATCTTGCAAAATTCAACGTGAAGTGCATCCCTCACCCTTCCAATAGTCCTCTTTTAGACCCATGTGACTTTCTTCTATTCCCCAAATTGAAGAACCGCCTTCGTTATAGGCATCATTCATCATCAGAGGCAGTGATGAACTCTGCGAAGGCAATTTTGAAGGATCTCTCAAAAATGGTTTCCAGCATGTCCTTCAAGACTGGCAGAAACGCTGGGACAAGTCATCGCATTCAGGGAGACTACTTTGAGAATGACGATCAAAATTATGAGGATGAGTAAAGATACGTTATCAAAAAGGAATTTGATCATTCTTTATTAAGCAGAACTCTTATATTTACATATATTACTTTAGAATTTAGAGGATGATTCCCTAAACTTGCATAAACCACTAATTTGTACTATAGAAGTGCGCACTTTCGGTTAATCACTAAAGTTTTAGAATTGTTTACTTAAATAAAAATAAAATTCCACCCAGCTGCCCAAGCCAAAGGAGGATATTTCAGTGCCTGTCTTTGAGCGGGAACCAGGGAAAGCTCGATTGACAGTGGAGGATTAGATCTCTACCCTATGGAGAATTCTAACACGCAAATCTCTAACACGCAAGCAAGTCTAACACGCAGTTTCGGAGATGTCTAGTAACATGAGAGACGGAGAAACCAAATGAGAAGGCACGGGAAAGAGAAAAGCCTTGGTAAAAGACACTAATCCTTCCTGAACAGGGTAAAAAGAAAAACAAATATCTATGGTAAGAATGAGCGGCCATTTAGAATCAAACCCGGTACCTCTCATTTGGGAGTTTCATGCCTTACTTTAGAACCATCCGTTTTGGTTGTTTTTCCAGCAATTTTACTCGTTTACCATACATGTAATATTTTAACTTGAATGATTATATCTACATAAACAAAATGCTCAGGATTTATGCTTACTGAAAGCTATCTACATACCATCTTAGTTGGTTTTAGGGAAATGCATCTCTAACTAAAACTGTATTAAGAATTTCTAATTATGTTAGACAACCAAAATCTCAATTTATAGTAGGTATATTATAAGATCTAAATATGGCAGAACAAAAGTATTTAACTTTAAGTAGAAATGGTATATCTAGTTAACATTTATTTTCTAAATAGCTCCCATAAAAGTACATAATATTACAGTTTCTGTGCATCTGAACCTTATAGTGGTAAAGTAATTTAGAAATATATTTAATAAAGGTAAAATAATACAATGTCCAGGCATCTAGTTACCTATACCAGGGCGTATATTGCATACTTTACAATCCAATTATACTTAATTTTTATAATAAATAATTATTTTACTTGTGTACTTACAGCTACGATAAATGAAAAATAACAAAAGTAAGTAAAATAAATGAAACTAATATAAATTAAATGAGTTATACAAACAAAAACCAATAACCTAGTACTGAATGGTATCCAGCAAATGTTACACCGTAGCCAGTAAAAATATATGTACATATTTCAAGTCAAAAATTCAACCATCTAGTAACTCCAATTATTTACTTAACCACTGTTTTAATCTATATCACCTTTACTTCCATCTTATTCTCTTTGAATCACTCCAGGTATTCCAATGTAAACTAATTTCACTAACACAGAGAAATTTGTTTAATTAATACTCTTTCACTTCCCGCCTATTTTAATTAATTCACCCATTACCTTCTTTAACAGGCTGGTTTAATAATTAAAACATTTTATAACGTATAAAGCTATGCACACCATTTGCTTTCCAGCACTTTACCAACACTTCTCATTAATTTCTTCTTCTCCGACTGATACTTGCTATCTCAGTTGCCAAGGATTCTCCATTTCCTGTCATTTCACTACTCTTCTACTTTTCTTTTTTATCTTAAGTTTTACCGGCAACTTCTTCTCCAGCTTCCCCTGCTCTCTAACATCCTATAATCTCCATGTAAGTAATACTCATAACTGATCGTAAACAACTTCATAATATCACTAAATCTGCGTGCTACGGACAGGTTACGCATGAAGACTTGGAGCGTGAGGTATTCGAGACAGAAAACACTTGTGGTACAGTCGACCAAACATAGTAACAGATTCTGACTGGCTAGTCTTCGAGAAAGTTCGACATCTGCACTCTAGTAAACTCTAACAGTGCCTTAATTTGTCTACAGCTATAAAAAGTCAGTTACAAGCGATTTTTAAAGTCAGAGCTACAAAGTGAGACCTGTAATACATTTCAATGTAATGAATACAGTTCACTACGAGTTTTACGATGTTTAGGTGCAATATTCAATACATGTTTAACAGATTTCCAGGGAAACTGAAACCATTTCAAGAGAGTGGAAATTTCATCTCCCGTCTTGAACAACATAACACTTCAGCATAACAATACACAAAGTAAAGCTTTAAACAAACCTCTTGGGAAGTGTATTTTATACTCAAGATTTTGTATCGATTTCAGCCTCAGGTTTTCTCTACGCAGGAAATATATCTCAGCGTCCTCTTATCTTCTCCTTATTTCCAATCCGCGGTGTCACACGCATTTGCATAACGCTCTTTCCTGCTTGAAATATTTTCGCAAGAGGTTCAGGAATCCATTTCAATAAATTACAGACAGGTTCCTTCCTTTGATCTGCTCTACTTTTCTGAACGTGCCTTCACGCTCTCTCCTCCACAAAATCAAATTCTTAGTGCCCTTTTTCTATTTTTATTTTTCCTGATTTAACCGTTTATTTTACTAGCGGTTTTCTGTAGTTTCACATGTATACACTATACACATAAACACCCATGCCTAAGGCGGGACACGCACCCGTGACCTTCTACGCGTCGGAACGCTAGCGACATACGCTCTAACGACCATGGCTACGAGGGCTGGCATACTTTGTATACGACTTCGTTAATAACGCAACCTCAAAGCATTTGAAGAGTTGCGGGTGTCAACTACTGCGGTTTATTGTTTATGCAGGTACGTATGCTAAGAACATCGAGCCTCTTGCAAAATATAACGTTATAAAAGCTGAGCAAGCTTGTTTTGAATTTGAGTATGTATTTGGTGGAGCAACGATTTTTCAAATAATGGCGCCCAAATTACGCAAAAGGATTAAGATGCTGCAAAACCGAAAATCTGAAATATTAAAGCTTGGGGGTGAAGCCATGATTCCCTATCTAATGCTCTTGTTCAACATGTCAATTAACAACTGTGCCTTACCGGAAGACTGGAAAACAGCTATTATATTTCCGATTTATAAAGGGGGTAATAAAACAGAAATAAATAATTATCGGCCAGTTAGTCGAGCTTCAGTAGTATGTAAATTAATGGAGCATTTAATTGCAGAATATATACGAGAGGATTTAGAAAATAAAAAGTGGTTTAATGAAGCGCAACATGGATTTAGACCTGGGTATTCGTGCGAAAGTCAAATTACTTAATTATTTCAAGATTTGGCAGATGAGGTAGATGCAGGGGGAAGAACTGATGCAGTGGTAATTGACTTTTCTAAAGCTTTTGATGTAGTGCCACATAGTTTACTTATTTGTAAGCTAGCTAATAAAGGAATTGACAAACACGTAGTATTATGGGTTAAACATTTTTTGAAAGGGAGAACGCAAAAATTTAAAGTAGGTAAAGAGCTGTCTGATAGTGGAAATGTAAGTGCCGCAAGGCTCAGTACTAGGGCCTTTACTGTTTCACATTTTTGTTAATGACATTGCTGTTAATATTAACTGCCAGATAAGGTTGTTTGCAGACGATTGTATCATTTATAATAAAATTCGGAATACAGTGCATGAAACCGCTCTTCAGGATGATTTAAATTAAATCTGTAATTGGGCTGCGGCTAATAAAATGTCAATTAATGCCAAGAAAAGTAAGTCCATTGTTTTTAGTAGAACTAAGGGCAAAATTATTGTTAACTATCACATGGGAGGGGTGCAAATTCCACAGGTGGACAGCTGCAAATACTTGGGAGTGTACCTGGCAAGTAATGCTGGATGGGATGAACAAGTAAATTCCACATCTAGGAATGAGTGGAAGGCATTACATTTCGTAATCAGAATATTGAAAAAGGGGAGCGCTAGGTCCAGGGAAATTGCCTACAAGGCCTTAGTGCGGCCGGTTATGGAATATGGAGTAGCATGCTGGGACCCGTATAGAGCTAACCAAATCGATCCATTAGAATAAATACAGAAGAGGGCAATAAAATTCATAAAAAGAGGCAAGTATTTTGGGCCTATAAAAGTAAATGAGACTAAATGGGAGGAATTAAGAATTAGGCGTAAAAAACATAGGTTGGTAGCATTATTCAAAGCTAATACTGGTGTAAAGGCATGGGTGGACGTTAGTGTAAGGTTAGATAATCCGGATTATTATGGACGAAACGATCATAGGTATAAAATTAAGGGTAGAAGATACAGAACCGACGTAGGAAAATTTTCTTTTGTTAATAGAACCATTCAAGAAGGGAATGAATTGCCTGTAGCAGTCTTTCAGGGCTGTGCTCTGTCGCTGAAGAAATTTAGAAAAAATCTAGATGGTTTATAGTTTAACTTTTGAATTATAATGGTATATAATATGTAAATAGAGAAGTAATTAGATATGCTTTAAGTGACTAAAGTAAAATAATATCATGTTTGTATTGTTTGCTGTGTTATTGTTGTAAATCTAGTATTTGTAATTTGATCTGTATTCTTAACTCTGCCACCGGGTAGTACGCAATTGCAGTCAATACATACATACATACATACATACATACATACATACATACATACATACATACATACATACATACATACATACATACATACATACATACATACATACATACATACATACATACATACATACATACATACATACATACATACATACATACATACATACATACATACATACATACATACATACATACATACATACATACATACATACATACATACATACATACATACATACATACATACATACATACATACATACATACATACATACATACATACATACATACATACATACATACATACATACATACATACATACATACATACATACATACATACATACATACATACATACATACATACATACATACATACATACATACATACATACATACATACATACATACATACATACATACATACATACATACATACATACATACATACATACATACATACATACATACATACATACATACATACATACATACATACATACATACATACATACATACATACATACATACATACATACATACATACATACATACATACATACATACATACATACATACATACATACATACATACATACATACATACATACATACATACATACATACATACATGCATGCATGCATACATACATACATACATATATACATACATACATACAATAAATAAGGTCATTAGCTGCTGCTCAATATTTCACTCTGTAGCTTGAATTTTCGAAATTAGTCTGACAGGAATGAAGAATAAATTGAAGAATATCAGTTGAAATATATATTTTCAATAGAACTACTAAGAACGTCAGAAAGGTATTTGGATACAACATAGTATGACAAATGTGCACTCATATACAGAGTGTCCCAAATTGATGTATAAACTTTCTGAAGTGTTATTTCTCTGCAACAATCTATGAAATGAGACAAACAAACAACCAAAATTTATGAATGGGTTGCCATGCTTTCCAGTGTCTTGTGGATCATACATAACAAATCTGCATCCCTGTCTCATTTCTTTGCGAAGAAATAACAGTTCCATGAGTGTACACATCAATTTGGGTCACTCCTAATAAGGAAATTTAAGACTATTATGTATTTCAAATGGGAAGGTATTTGTCCTTGAGCACTACTAGGTGAGCAACCAATCGGAGTCCTGCGGTGTTGTATTGAATTCCCTCTTAGTGGTGTGTGAGTTGCGCCAACCTAATCAATCTGTATGACTATTCGCGCTAAGACAAACATTCAGATTTTGCCAAAAATGAGCCGTGTGGAAGGTAGAGAGTAATTTAACCATGAAAACCCCATACATTTAGCTTAAATAGTTTTTCTAATACAAATAAATAAACCACCAACACCGGTATTATAACAATAAATCGTGACGTAAGTACTGTATGAATATCATTATTGGCTGGCATGTATGCATGTAGTACATTTGTAATTACTCAGAACTGAAACCTAAATGTTGGACATGATACGACAAAAGAATTACTTTGAATAGTCCAATTCGAGCGAGAGGAAACAATTTTCCTGCTGCCCTGCCAGAACGTGTCAGGTCACATTATATCTTTATTTATGAATGGTTCGTAATCTCTATTTACTCTAGAGAGTTCAAAGTGGTTGGTGTGTATGTATGTACATATATTTTTAATTACTCAGAACTGTAATTTAAACTACTGACATGACGGATAAAAGAATTACTGTGAATAAGTCAAGGTGTTAAATTCGAGAAAGGAAAAACACTTCATTTCCTGTTAGCCTGTGTAATGCTGTATGCTTGTGTTTATGAATGAATGTTGGATAAGAAGTGTTTATTTACTCTGGAGAGTTCAGATCAATATCATTCAGTTGTTCTTTACACAACAGTAGAGTAAGAGCTAAATAGTGCAATGGCTTCTTGCGATGAGTTTAGTGGCGAGTCAAAAAGGCAGGTATTGCGAAGTTAGGCTCGAATAATTAATTTTATGTTGTACACGTTACTCAAACATTTTTCGGAAACGAACTAAAATGAGTTATTGCAAAGTGTACTTCCGTTTAAAAACTCGGAAAAAGTGTATCAGCTGGATCAACTTGCAATTGAAACGGGACACGAGGTAATATGCCTCACCTTACCACTGCGAAGATAACCCAATTGAGTTGATGTGGGCTCAAATAAAAACGGGGATAGCAAACAGAAATAATACTTTTAAACTGACGGACGTTAAACGACTTGTTCATGAAGAAATTGACAAGGTAACACAACAGGACTGGGAAAAGTGCGTGAGGAATGCAGAAAACCTTCAAGAAGACGATTTTAAGAAAGAAATAGCACGTGACGAGATTTTGGAACCTATAATGATAAATTTGCAAGTCTCAGACGATGAAGACAGTGACAATGACGAATTCTCTCTTAACGGAAGTGACATTAACAGCGATATGGATGAGCCACTGGTCGTTCCACTGGAATATAAAAAAAGGTAACTCATAAACTATAATTATAGTTATAGTATTTTAAAATATACATAATTTGCGAGAAAGCTTTTTCCAATTTTGATATTGGCAACTGCATCATTGTAAAAGTGTGTAAAATATAATTTGCTTACCCTTACGTCTAGCGCCAAGCTGACCTGCATGTTGTATGAGTGTGGGAGAGAGAGGGAAATATAAAATGAGTGGGGTAACAAGCTGGCAACGCTGAGTATGATACGGCATCTGACTAGCTGGACGCCAGAACTCTTCCCATTTGAAACGCATAACAAAAATAGAGACATTTTAGAAACTTATATGTAATTATATTTGTGAAATGTGTTTTAAGCATATGTATAATCATGTGAGGCAGGGAGGTTACCACCAATGAACTCCGTTTTCTTGTGTGTCTGCGTGAGCATGCGTATTTGCCCATATATCTTAAATTGCAACCTCTGAATGTGCTTCTTAAGTTCAGCTAATGTTTATTTAAAATCAGGAACAGGTAGGTTTCTTTTCAACATTTTCTTCCATATACCTGTATTACTATAAAACCGATATTGTAGCTGACAAGTGTTGCATTATCAGCCTGCAAATGAATTTAATACGATCTGCTTTCGTGCAAATATTTGATATACCTGCACCACCTAAATTTATTTATCCATTTTCACATCCGGTAAACAAAATGCTTCATATTCTAATAGTCACATGAGAAAATTATTTCTTAATTCAACATTATCAACACCCTAAGAGCAAATCATGAGTAAACGCCATACCCTTCTAAACCTTAGCGAATGTACTGTTGTATAAGGCAGGTTGCATCAAAGATCCTTTAAACTGGCTGTAGGTTTATTTATTTATTTAATTTTTACTACTTATAATTCAAAAGACAAAGAGGTGATTAAAGATAATTAAGCTTTCAGCTGATTTCAATTCGTTTTATTCTTCCGTTATAGAATAATATTTTACTCAGAATAATACGGAACTCCACTTATAACGATATATATTTTATTAAGGAAAAATCTATGAATTCATGTCTAAAGGAGTACAACGGGTTACTTATTTGTAACAGCCAGGTATGAATATTTGTGCCCTGAAGTTGTTCGTAACCAAATGACTATGGACAATTCTGTAAACCACCGAGCGTGATGTTCCGGTGGGTTCGTTTCAGCCCTCATTCAGGAGGTCCGGGTTCGATTCCAATTGCCGGTCTACCTTAACTATGGAGTTTTTCGGGAACTTTCCCTGGCCACCAGGCTAATGCTGGGTAGGTTAATTAAATACCCCGAACTTTCTGTCCCTACACTTCGTCTTCATTATCTCTCATCTGATGGTCTCTTTCAAGGTAGAAAGTGTCGGCGGGAGTCTGTGCGCTACATGGCAGGATGACATGCTCCTGATAAACATAGGATAGTTTTCAATCTCCCTGGGCCATTTCAGGACCACCGTGGGTGTTTCCAACTGGTCAATATTAAGGATCCTGCCCTCTCCATTGTCGAGACTCCTTGGTCGGATGCCCTCTGTATCTTCTCACCTCATCTTTCCTCTCGAAAATGCCCCACTTGGGGCATAGGCATAATAGATCAAGACTGGTCGCAATGCCGAATACTATCCTATACTGTAGATCACAAGGATCATGAAGGATGGGAACACTACTCTTATACTTTTTGGGTAGGGAATAATCGATGCTTGACTGAGTAAATTTATAATACTGAGAGACAAAAGCACGAATGGAACGGTTGCCATTATTAGAGGCTGTTGGAGCGAAGATACAAAGGGGAACACGTGTATTTGTGTAGCAAACAATATGGCACAGAGCACATTTCATTTCCGAGGAAAAGGTACAATTAGCGTAAACAAAAGCGATGCAGTTCAACAATTAAACGTGCGAATTATTTGATAACAAAACATCAACTTTCTTTGGACAATCTGACAGGCCTGTACTCATAAAATGCAGGATTAACCTTATTTTTGTTACTTAAAAGATATTTTGCGTAGCTCGTCTTCAGAGTCGGCACTTTATAAATGGAAATGTCCTTATAACAAGGTATTCGTAATGTTTAAATACGAGATTGAGCTACACTTAATTGCGCGAGCAAACATTTTCGTTGCTTATATATTCTGTGTTATACCATTTGCTCATTCTTTGAAAAGTTTATTTGGTCTTCTCTCATCGCTAGTAACGTTATCTTCATATTTTTCTGTTACATGTATTATAACAGTTAAGTATCAAATATTTTCGTTAAGGAATATGACTGTAACACTTTTGATAAATATTCAGCATTTCTACTTCCTATATATGATACATTTTGTTTCATGTGACAGAAACTTTGTGCAGTATAACATTGTTTTCTAGGAAAGTTGTTTAAATTTAGGATTAATTTCTATGAAACAATTCTGCACACATTTCAGTATATAAAATTGTTCTATTAAGGCAGTACAGTCTTACTAATAGTTTAAATATACCTACATAAAAGCAACATGAGCGACTCTTAAATTTCTATATGATTTGGGCGTAATGCTGCGCTGGTAAAATAATTTAAAATTTTATGGCATATTAAAAAGATTTTGCAAAGTTTTAAAAGGCATATGGAGAAAGTGACAAAGTCCTAATTTAGAATACCCGCATGAAGCACCTAATCCTGAAAATATAATTTTAAAAATGGTAAATTCAAATTAACGAAAATTGTTTAAAACAAAATAATTAGTAGTGCGTAAACTGTTTGCAGGAAGAATATCACAACGTGTGTACCATTACAACTTGAACTTTTTCAGTTTCTAAAGAAGGCAATGGAGCTTGAAATGGCCGTGAGCTGGAATTTAGTGACCCGTGAAGCTTTAGTAAACAGCATTCGCTGTGAAAGTTTTAAGTCTTATAGGATAAGAATAATTATAAAAATTAGAAACATCTGGATTTCTGTATTTATTTCTACTAGATAGTGGGAGCCATAAAGAGCTGCAGACCTGCTTATCCTCATAAATAATAGGGGCCATGTCGTTTAAGCTCTATGAAGATTATGTACATTTCTGTTACATAACAGAGCAGTGCGGAATACCAGAGCAATGCAGGTTGACATATAAATTAGATCTATAATTTGTTCATTGAATATAGGCAAATTAGCATGGATACCCGAAGAAAAGTAAAATAAAACTACAGGGTTACAGTGAATTTAAGCAAGCTTAGCTTTTGCAGAAAACAGATGTTTCTAATTAGAATGTGGTTTCCAGTCATATGCGCAGAACTGTTAACATCAAGAAAGCGTGAAGATTTCAGCACTGCAACCACATTTTACGTACTTGTAGCTTATTTGCATGATGTGAGCTGCTAACTTCAATACAGTAGACTTACTTCATCTTCCCTCTATTAATTTCCGTTCTGGACTTTGAAGAGGGCTGCTTTCAGGAATCCCTTTTGCAAACATGCCAAGTTCACTGCCTTTCTGGTTAAAGAAAGCAATTTTCAGTGCTTCAGAAACTTCTAAGAAGATGTAAAGCTGCCGCCTTGTGAAGATATGGAGAAATTCTCCTCAGAGTAAAGACATCAAACTGAGTTCTTTACATGAGAATAGAGTTTCAAAATTCTCCATCTTGGGTTGAATTACAAAACACATTCAATATGTAATTATAATGAATTTCTATTCTTAGGTAATTTTGCAGAAGAAAATGAAACAATACCTTTATTCTATACAGAGGTACCTTAATATACCGTAATTCTAGATATATTTAATGCTTTATTTGTGAGTGTAATCCTAAAAATATTACACTAATTATTAATACTAAGCATATTATATATTAATACTATATATTAATATTTACATTCGGATAACTAACCGATATCCTCATCTTAGAAACAATCTGTGGTCACAATTAATGTTATGTTTACCATAGAATTTTAGGATCCAGATACAGTGTTTCCGTAAAAATTTAAATTACGTAAGGCTTGTGTCTAAAGCTTTCCAACTGCCTGAAGAATGATTACTTATTTTGATTTGCTCGTGTCCTTTAAGCTAGGTAAACTGTACAAAGGATATCACAAACAGCTAGCGTTTCAAAAGCAGTGCAACACAGAGAACGTGTTCGTAGCGTTCAATTAAGGATTTGCCACTCCTGAACACTCTGTAATTTATTCGACAATAATTTTGTATTGCGTATATAAAATCATAGGAGTGTGACAGCAGAACCCGTTGATTTTTATAGTAGGTGGAAGGTACACTCAATGGGAGCCGTTTCCAATCATCAGGACCATAATTTATGGTGAGACTTCTCAGTGTGCTCAATCGTGGACGGATTATAACACCAAACTTAGGAGGAGATGACTGTGGATCATAGATGTCGTTCCTTAACCTCACAATATTCATAGCTATCTAAATCATGGACTTCCTCATATTGAAATTCATGTTATAGATTCACCCTAGCCTTCAGAATCACCCAAACAGGAATCCACTGGAAATCTTCTTGTAAGTGTCGAAAGTAACAAATCTTGCTTTTAAATCTCTGCGAGAATATCGTTTTAATACCTTTGTATACAAACCTAATTTCATTAATAGTACTCATCCTTCAAGAATCAAAACCAAATTTTGTGGAAATTATACTATTTCAAGGTAATAAAATGGATAGTTTATATATCGTTGTTTGGTTAAGAGTAGGCGAATGTAGCAATATTATGTTCAAGAAAGGAGTATAAGTTTAATATCTAATTCAAAGATACGTCTGATATTCTTCCAAAACATTGGCTAATTTTAGAAGAAGAGGTGCAGAGATGCACTGACCTTGTAAGCCTAATAGTAATTGCTGCCAGCCGATTGCTGTTTAAGGTATAAAATTCATGTCTTCATGTAGAAAAACTAATCTATTAAGATTTAATGAGAATGTGGCTGTCTGTAATTAGGAAGCATTTAAGGTACGTTGTATTTTATTTGTATAATCAAGATTTTGTTGTTATTCTTCAAAATGTAATAACCACTCAAGTTAGTTCATTATGCTACATTTAAAAATTGTTTAACTCTCGCATCATTTATTGTTAAGAAACTAGGTAATTAGGGTATATATAAGTGCCGTTCTGGCACTTCCAGATGAGACCTATCCCATAAGACTACTCGTGTACTATTTTTATTTTGTTAGGCATGGCTACAAAACACATGAAATACTAAGTGATAAGTTATACCATGGGACATTTATGCCACCACTACTTTAATTTTCCCTGTTTCCAGCTGTTTGTTAGAGTTGACCAACTGATTCCAAGGTCGTGGTTTCAAACCCGGCCCAGTGTTTCAAAGTGACCGCTCAATTGACAGTTTATTTACCGATATGTGAAAGAAAATTGGGACAAAATTCTGGCACAAAGGCGGAGCTGTTATGATCCGCAATTGCCTTCGCCATTAGGAAATAAAGTGTATTTTATTTACCCTGCTCTCAGAAATCATGCTCATCACCCATGAGAAACTATTATTAAAGACACAGCTAATGAAAGGCATAACTTGGTTATGATTCTCGGTAAAGCTTTGAGCTTGTTGTAGTTCAATTTTGGCTAGCAGTAAAACATCTCCTCTGCAATTATTTGTTTTTGAAATTCACAATAATGGACTATAAAATAGATATGTACCGTTAAATAAGCGTAACAAGTATATTCCTGAGAATGCTATGACGATACTAGTGGTTGGTGCTGGTAGTGCAGAGTAATCGGATCCACATGCCATCTTATTTTTTTTTTTAATTTACATCCTCCAAAGTTTAGTCATATCGGACGATGAATGGAATGGGTTATATGATGCTCAAATGAGCGCAGGGTCCATGGAGCTGACAGTCTTACAGGTTAAGGGAAAACCCAGTAAAAAGCCTTATCCTAAATCTCCATAACCGAACTCGGGACCTCTTGGACATGAGGCAGATAAGCTAGCATTTACGCTACCGAGGCGGGCATCTGCTTACTTCATTTGTTAGCACAGTGGATCAAACGCTACAGGAATATGTCCCGTTTTATTTCGCTTGCAGCATTGAAAATGATATTTTACGAGGTATGAAAAGCGAAAAATTATTAAAAACAAAATAATGTTGCCTATGAACCTAGATTCTTCAGACTATTGACAGGGCAAAGTAAGTGGAATACTCTAAACGGAATCCCATATCCGGTAGCTTAATTTTGTTTTAAATATACTATGTTCCTCTACTCTACCACTGAAGGAATTATTGGACTTTATGACAGTAAACAGTCTTCAAAAATGACACCCCAGTCTGCAAAATTTCTTTCAAGTTTTAAAAGTAAGACTTGTTTTTGGTTTACAAGACCAATGTTTTATTTTAAGCTATTAAAACCTAATGTCAATATTATTTTATTTTATATTTTTATCTTTAGGGTTAATCCTTTTCCTCCAAACAATATCTACGTGCTTAATTAGAGGTTATATATCTATGATCATTGCATCTGAGATTTTAGACGATAATTTGGATAGGGATAGATAAGCCAAAATGATTGAATTTGTTGTTCCCTTAACATTTCTGAGTTTAAATATAATTTGTACGTTTGTGAATACAAAATTAGATTCAAATTTATTAAGGGTGCTGCAGGCAAATTCGAAAATACTTAAACTTACCTATTTCTTAAAGAGAATCACAATTCCATTGACGATAATAGCTACCATATGGAGTTCTACTCTTAGATTTAAAAACAGAAGGTAGGGCTCATAGGAAAAATTTCGTTACCAGCAATTTGCCAAAATGTTATTTCTGAAATACTTTTGTCTTTAATATTGAGTATTGTTACAGATTGTATGAATGTTATAAAAGCATTATTACCTATAGCACATTTGTTCTGCTTCATTTAAATTGGCTGTAGTGCGTTAGATTCTGCACGTGTTGCTAAGAAGTTGTAATCCTTTGATAGCGCATTTTCCATTTCAGTCCTCTAAAATTAATGCAGGTATATACCAAGAAGATCTCCACTAATGATATGAAACATTAGTTGCTTCACAGTGTTGGTGATAGATCTATGGCCAACTTTGCTAGAAGAGGTAAACTGGCTTCCAGTCAAACGACTAGACATCCTAGAACATACTGGAGGGGTGCAAAGGCTACAGACACAAGAATTTTTATGTATGACAGAACTAATAAAAAGTTATACCTTCTTCTAATGCGATAAAATTTTCTGCTCTGTGGGTTTGTGACTTGTGACATGCTATGAGTGATAAAGACATAGATACCTTGTGTTCAACATCTCATCGAGCAAAGCGGGAAGAATCAGGAGCTGCTTCTCAACTGTTTCATTGCGCTGTTACGTCGCATAGAAACGTCACAGTGGAAGATAAAACTAGTGAAGTGAATTAAATTACATGATTAAATGACAAGATAAGTTACATTGGAGATAAATCACATTAATGGCCATAAAATTAGAACTATTATGTGTTTCAAATGGGAAGTTCTTTGTCCTTGAGCACTACTAGGTGAGCAACCAATCGGAGACCTGCGGTGTTGTCGTATTGCATTCCCGCTAAGTGGTGTGTGACGAGCGGCAAACTAATCAATCTATAAGAAATACTATTCGCGCTGAGACAAAAAATTCAGATTTTGCCGAAACTGATTCATGTGGAAGATAGAGAGTAATGTATATAACATAACCGTGAAAACCACATACTTTTAGCTCAAATAGTTTTTCAAATACAAATAAATAAACCACTATTACCTGTATTATAACAATAAATCGCGACGTAAGCACTGTATGAATATCATTATTGGTTGGCATGCATGCGTGTACGTATATTTGTAATTACTCAGAATTGAAACGTAAATGTTTTACATAACGTGATAAAAGAATTACTTTGAATAATCCAATTCGAGTGAGAGGAAACAATTTCCTGCTGTCCTGGCAGAACGTGCCTGGTCACATTATATTTTTGTTTAAGAATGGTTCGTAATCTCCCTTTACTCTAGAGAGTTCAAAGTGGTTGGTGTGCATGTACGTACGTATAATTTTAATTACTCAGAATTGAAATTTAACTACTGACATGACGGATAAAATAATTACTGTGAATAAGTCAAGGTGTTAAATTCGAGAAAGAACAAACACTTCATTTCCAGTTAGCCTGTGGAATTCTGTATGTTTATGTTTATGAATGAATGCTGTATAAGAAGTGCTTATTTATTTTGAAGAGTTCAGATCAATATCATTCAGCTGTTCTTTACACAACAGTAGAGTAAGTGTTAAATAGTGCAATGGCTTCTTGCGGTGAATTTAGTGGCGAGTCAAAAAGGCAGGTATTGCGATGTCAGGCTCGAAGTATTATTTTTAAGGTGTACACGCTCTTCAGTTTTTTTCGTAAACAGAAACTAAACATGAGTTATTGCAACGATTAATTCCGTTTAAAAACACGGAAAAAAGTGTATCAGCTGGATCAACATGCAATTGAAACGGGACTCCAGGTAATACGCCCCCCACCTTACCACTGTCAAATAATTCAGTTTACTTGGTGTGGGCTCAAACTAAAAGGGGGATTGCAAACAGAAATAGTACTTTTAAAGTGACGGACGTTAAACGCCTTATTCACGAAGAAATTGGGAAGGTAACACAACAGGACTGGGAAAACTGTGTGGCGCATACAGAAAACCTTCAAGAAGACGATTTTAAGAAAGAAATACCATGTGACGAGGTTTTGGAACCTATAATCCTAAATTTGCAAGACTCAGCCATTGAAGACAGTGACAATGATGAATGGTCTCTTAACGGAAGTGAGATTGACACCAATATGGATGAGCCACTGGCAGCTCTACTGGATTAGAAAAACAGGTAATTAATAAACTATAATTATAGTTATGTTATAGTATTTTAAAATATACATAATTTGGGAAAATTCTTCTACCATTTTTTTTGGTAACTGCATCATTGTAAAAGTTTGTAATATATAATTTGCTTACCCTTACATGTAGCGCCAAGCAGACCTGCATGTTGTATGAGAGTGCGAGAGAGAGGGAAATATAAGAGGAGTGGGGTAACAAGCTGGCAACGCTGAGTGTGATAAGGAATCTGATTAGCTGGACGCCAGAACTCTTCTCATTTGAAACGCATGAGTCACATTGGTGACGTATTGAATGTTAGACTGGACGACATAAACGTAGTAGTGAGAAATGAACGTCCACAATCTTATCCCTGCAGTAGGCGCGTGACCGAGGTCTACAGTTGTAGACCATTTTACTTTAAGCTTTTAATTATGATTATATTGGAATTAGAGGAATTAATTTCCATCAAAGCACCAGGAAAGCATTAACAATGTAAAGAAAAGTTTTAACAATAGGAAAAAGGTTCAAAGAACAGCCATAGTAAGGTAAACAGCATATTTGTTATTTTAATAGTAGAAAAAGAGATCATTCCATTCCATTATACTTTTTATAATGCTAATGCAATTTATATTCACTATCGCAACTTAAAGGTAATTGAGAAATCTGTAAGAACTTACAAGTTTTATACTTTAATCATTCTGCCTTTATACTGTGAATACATACGTCCTTCATTTGATCTTTACATGCGTGTTTGTAACACTTTGAACAGAAACTCCGAGTGGATTTGTAGCGTTCTCTTGCGCTATTTGCATGACTATTCACTGGCTCTTGAATTTCTAGAAGCATCCTTGCACGCCTTTTTATTTTTATAAGAAGGAATTCCTAGAAGCATGCACGCCTTCTTATTTCTATAGGAAGGAATTCCTAGAAGCATTATTGCACGCCTTCCTATTTCTATAGGAAGCTGAGGAATTGTAGATTTGAATTCTATCTGTGGCTTCACAACTTCCGATAACAAATTTTCAATGAACTGTCTTCGTTTGATTGGTTGGTATCCAATATGCTTTATAAATGCAAAGAGCATTAATTGCAGAAATATTTAGATCATAAAAATTACCATGGGCCAGCGATGTGAGTTACGGGCCCCACTGTATTTTTGGGATAGTTGGTTCACTAAATGAAGTCAACTTTTGTTCTATTGTAACAAGCAACAATTTCAGGTTTTCTGTGCATTCCTGTTTCTTCATCAATAGCATCATCGTGATACATGCTGGATATACCTAATACAGATTTATTTCCCTTAGGGCAATAGAATACTAAGGTAAAGCCTTCTCTAAATCCAAAGAGAGATGAATTTTCTTCATTTTTTCCTATTTTTTATGAATTCTAAGGCAATCTCAACTTTATTCTTTCGAAGAGTGCCAACATAATTTAGTTTCTTTTCATGCAACAATTTTTCTACAGCCGTCATCATGTTAAACTGTAAACAACATACAAATAGATTCATAGAAACAATATTCTTGATAAAAGTTACAGTAATTCTAGACCGATGTGGATAACTAAATAAATAAATAAATAAATAAGTAAATAAGTAAATAAGTAAATGAGTAAATGAGTAAATGAGTAAATGAGTAAATGAGTAAATGAGTAAATGAGTAAATGAGTAAATGAGTAACTGAGTAACTGAGTAACTGAGTAACTGAGTAACTGAGTAACTGAGTAACTGAGTAACTGAGTAACTGAGTAACTGAGTAACTGAGTAACTGAGTAAAAGAGTAAAAGAGTAAAAGAGTAAAAGAGTAAAAGAGTAAAAGAGTAAAAGAGTAAAAGAGTAAAAGAGTAAAAGAGTAAAAGAGTAAAAGAGTAAAAGAGTAAAAGAGTAAAAGAGTAAAAGAGTAAAAGAGTAAAAGAGTAAAAGAGTAAAAGAGTAAAAGAGTAAAAGAGTAAAAGAGTAAAAGAGTAAAAGAGTAAAAGAGTAAAAGAGTAAAAGAGTAAAAGAGTAAAAGAGTAAAAGAGTAAAAGAGTAAAAGAGTAAAAGAGTAAAAGAGTAAAAGAGTAAAAGAGTAAAAGAGTAAAAGACTAAAAGAGTAAAAGAGTAAAAGAGTAAAAGAGTAAAAGAGTAAAAGAGTAAAAGAGTAAAAGAGTAAAAGAGTAAAAGAGTAAAAGAGTAAAAGAGTAAAAGAGTAAAAGAGTAAAAGAGTAAAAGAGTAAAAGAGTAAAAGAGTAAAAGAGTAAAAGAGTAAAAGAGTAAAAGAGCAAAAGAGCAAAAGAGCAAAAGAGTACATAAGTACATAAGTACATAAGTACATAAGTACATAAGTACATAAGTACATAAGTACATAAGTACATAAGTACATAAGTACATAAGTACATAAGTACATAAGTAAAGAAAGAAAGAAAGAAAGAAAGAAAGAAAGAAAGAAAGAAAGAAAGAAAGAAAGAAAGAAAGAAAGAAAGAAAGAAAGAAAGAAAGAAAGAAAGAAAGAAAGAAAGAAAGAAAGAAAGAAAGAAAGAAAGAAAGAAAGAAAGAAAGAAAGAAAGAAAGAAAGAAAGAAGGAAGTAAGAAAGAAAGAAGGAAGTAAGAAAGAAAGAAGGAAGTAAGAAAGAAAGAAGGAAGTAAGAAAGAAAGAAGGAAGTAAGAAAGAAAGGAAGGAAGGAAGGAAGGAAGGAAGGAAGGAAGTAAGTAAGTAAGTAAGTAAGTAAGTAAGTAAGTAAGTAAGTAAGTAAGTAAGTAAGTAAGTAAGTAAGTAAGTAAGTAAGTAAGTAAGTAAGTAAGTAAGTAAGTAAGTAAGTAAGTAAGTAAGTAAGTAAGTAAGTAAGTAAGTAAGTAAGTAAGTAAGTAAGTAAGTAAGTAAGTAAGTAAGTAAGTAAGTAAGTAAGTAAGTAAGTAAGTAAGTAAGTAAGTAAGTAAGTAAGTAAGTAAGTAAGTAAGTAAGTAAGTAAGTAAGTAAGTAAGTAAGTAAGTAAGTAAGTAAGTAAGTAAGTAAGTAAGTAAGTAAGTAAGTAAGTAAGTAAGTAAGTAAGTAAGTAAGTAAGTAAGTAAGTAAGTAAGTAAGTAAGTAAGTAAGTAAGTAAGTAAGTAAGTAAGTAAGTAAGTAAGTAAGTAAGTAAGTAAGTAAGTAAGTAAGTAAGTAAGTAAGTAAGTAAGTAAGTAAGTAAGTAAGTAAGTAAGTAAGTAAGTAAGTAAGTAAGTAAGTAAGTAAGTAAGTAAGTAAGTAAGTAAGTAAGTAAGTAAGTAAGTAAGTAAGTAAGTAAGTAAGTAAGTAAGTAAGTAAGTAAGTAAGTAAGTAAGTAAGTAAGTAAGTAAGTAAGTAAGTAAGTAAGTAAGTAAGTAAGTAAGTAAGTAAGTAAGTAAGTAAGTAAGTAAGTAAGTAAGTAAGTAAGTAAGTAAGTAAGTAAGTAAGTAAGTAAGTAAGTAAGTAAGTAAGTAAGTAAGTAAGTAAGTAAGTAAGTAAGTAAGTAAGTAAGTAAGTAAGTAAGTAAGTAAGTAAGTAAGTAAGTAAGTAAGTAAGTAAGTAAGTAAGTAAGTAAGTAAGTAAGTAAGTAAGTAAGTAAGTAAGTAAGTAAGTAAGTAAGTAAGTAAGTAAGTAAGTAAGTAAGTAAGTAAGTAAGTAAGTAAGTAAGTAAGTAAGTAAGTAAGTAAGTAAGTAAGTAAGTAAGTAAGTAAGTAAGTAAGTAAGTAAGTAAGTAAGTAAGTAAGTAAGTAAGTAAGTAAGTAAGTAAGTAAGTAAGTAAGTAAGTAAGTAAGTAAGTAAGTAAGTAAGTAAGTAAGTAAGTAAGTAAGTAAGTAAGTAAGTAAGTAAGTAAGTAAGTAAGTAAGTAAGTAAGTAAGTAAGTAAGTAAGTAAGTAAGTAAGTAAGTAAGTAAGTAAGTAAGTAAGTAAGTAAGTAAGTAAGTAAGTAAGTAAGTAAGTAAGTAAGTAAGTAAGTAAGTAAGTAAGTAAGTAAGTAAGTAAGTAAGTAAGTAAGTAAGTAAGTAAGTAAGTAAGTAAGTAAGTAAGTAAGTAAGTAAGTAAGTAAGTAAGTAAGTAAGTAAGTAAGTAAGTAAGTAAGTAAGTAAGTAAGTAAGTAAGTAAGTAAGTAAGTAAGTAAGTAAGTAAGTAAGTAAGTAAGTAAGTAAGTAAGTAAGTAAGTAAGTAAGTAAGTAAGTAAGTAAGTAAGTAAGTAAGTAAGTAAGTAAGTAAGTAAGTAAGTAAGTAAGTAAGTAAGTAAGTAAGTAAGTAAGTAAGTAAGTAAGTAAGTAAGTAAGTAACTAAGTAAGTAACTAAGTAAGTAACTAAGTAAGTAACTAAGTAAGTAACTAAGTAAGTAACTAAGTAAGTAACTAAGTAAGTAACTAAGTAAGTAACTAAGTAAGTAACTAAGTAAGTAACTAAGTAAGTAACTAAGTAAGTAACTAAATAAATAAATAAATAAATAAATAAATAAATAAATAAATAAATAAATAAATAAATAAATAAATAAATAAATAAATAAATAAATAAATAAATAAATAAATAAATAAATAAATAAATAAATAAATAAATAAATAAATAAATAAATAAATAAATAAATAAATAAATAAATAAATAAATAAATAAATAAATAAATAAATAAATAAATAAATAAATAAATAAATAAATAAATAAATAAATAAATAAATAAATAAATAAATAAATAAATAAATAAATAAATAAATAAATAAATAAATAAATAAATAAATAAATAAATAAATAAATAAATAAATAAATAAATAAATAAATAAATAAATAAATAAATAAATAAATAAATAAATAAATAAATAAATAAATAAATAAATAAATAAATAAATAAATAAATAAATAAATAAATAAATAAATAAATAAATAAATAAATAAATAAATAAATAAATAAATAAATAAATAAATAAATAAATAAATAAATAAATAAATAAATAAATAAATAAATAAATAAATAAATAAATAAATAAATAAATAAATAAATAAATAAATAAATAAATAAATAAATAAATAAATAAATAAATAAATAAATAAATAAATAAATAAATAAATAAATAAATAAATAAATAAATAAATAAATAAATAAATAAATAAATAAATAAATAAATAAATAAATAAATAAATAAATAAATAAATAAATAAATAAATAAATAAATAAATAAATAAATAAATAAATAAATAAATAAATAAATAAATAAATAAATAAATAAATAAATAAATAAATAAATAAATAAATAAATAAATAAATAAATAAATAAATAAATAAATAAATAAATAAATAAATAAATAAATAAATAAATAAATAAATAAATAAATAAATAAATAAATAAATAAATAAATAAATAAATAAATAAATAAATAAATAAATAAATAAATAAATAAATAAATAAATAAATAAATAAATAAATAAATAAATAAATAAATAAATAAATAAATAAATAAATAAATAAATAAATAAATAAATAAATAAATAAATAAATAAATAAATAAATAAATAAATAAATAAATAAATAAATAAATAAAAATCTGCAATACCATATCCTGGTACCTAATTCCTCACAACACCTCATATTGCCTAACACGATTAGGCGCGTGGTCTACAGTGGTAGACCAACATAAGACAGGCGTCAATAATAAAAGTCTGTCACTTTCAAAAACAGCTTAAGTACTAATTGTGAAGACAAAAGCGCACTTAACAGCTACCCAGGAGTGCGCTTACGCTTCAGAATTTGAAGTAAAACAATTCGAAACTATGGTGGTCCACATATGTAGACCACGCGCCTACTGCAGGATTAACTTGGCAGTTACGTTAATGTTGGTACCTAAAACGCAGTTAACCTCTTCATGCACAAGTTAATATTTCACTACTTCCGTGCTTAGCAGTATATTCAGAAAAAGGAACTGTAGATTGCTATTATTAATAATTAATTTACAAGTTTCAATAAAGTACAGACTGCTCATATGCCACTATAAGCTTAAACACCAGTGGTAATTGTCTGTCAATTGTCTGCTACAGTACTGAGCTAAGCGTGGAGTTCTGGTTCTTGATACGGAATGCACCCATGTTTGAGTTAATTATTGTGGTAAGGATTTTAAATCCCGTCTGTAGAACCGGTGCCCAATCAGTATTGTGACTTTGTGGGTTCGTGAAATTAAAATTCCTATTGCACAAACTCTAAATGTTCTTTATTACCACCTGATTACAGTTGGAACACTTGCCGATTACAAAGAATTATGTAGCGCACACAATTACAATCCACCAGTTCGCCTGTCACAGATCCACTCCACACTCACAATTACGTACAACTCCTCTGATACACGTACGCAGTCTTCCAGTCCGTTCGCTAGCACGGCGCTCTTCATGGCTGCTCACCAAGGACTGAACTGACTCGTCCACTGCAGGCCTTATATAGGAAGATCACTGTTTCTGGAAGCTTCGCGGCTCGGAAAATCATCCCGAATGTTCCAGACGTCAGGGGGAGGGGAAAGAGACGATATACTGGCTAGTGATGCTCTTCTAACCATCCCCTCTGTGAGCGCTACACGAATAAATGGGTTGGCGTGGCCTCAATGCTTCCCGTCTGGCCCCTACCTGCCAGCTGCTGGTTCGCTCGGGAATTTCAATGTTTGGGTGACAGTATTGTGAGGAAAGCGAGCAGCTGCGTTAAGAAGCGAACCTGCTCTATAAAGCCAAGTGACGCTGATATCATTCCCTCATCATGCTAGGTTGACAGTCGGGTTGGCAGACCGAGATGTAGGGCTACAGGATGTATTTCATTTAACTGTATAAGGGAGCAAATTTATTAGCGGGAAGCCATCTACAGTGATCCAGGATATCTCGTACAAAATAAAGGGATTAGGATACATGACCGACGTTAACCTAATGATTAGATTCTTCATATTCTTCATATAATTTAACATCAAAGCAGGCCTGTTCTTAGGATTAATTTTTGTTTTACACACTATTTAACAGTTATAAGCATATTACATGTTGAAATTTACTCAGAAATACTCGCTTTGAGATTCCAATTAAAAAGATATTTCTTAAAAAACTGTTTGTGGTTAGCGAAGAGTATAATTCAAAAACGAAAAGTTGGTTAAAATGAATTTGTTGCCTTGGAGGTGGGACACTTTCCAGAAAATCTTCAGAACACAAACTACGTTTTACATGGAAGTACTGTCGTATAATTTACTCCAAAATGGCTAACGATTTTTATTAAAACATCATTCATTGAAAAATAAAAATAGTGTTAATGATTTTTTGTGGGAATAGCCTATTAATACTCTCCATTTGAAAGAAATTTCTGTTATTTTGAAAATACAGTGAGCCATATAGACAATATGTTTTACACAAAAAGTATATCTTTATTTAAAGCTCATCATGTTTTTCCACAGTGGATAGAACAAATACAAGGAATATCAGATAAAATACTGAACAAATAAATATTACAATGTATACAGTTAGAGAAGAAAATCAATATAGGGACCTAGAAAAATATGACTGGGAGACATTTGAAAGCAGAAGTAGCAAGTTATTGTCTATACCTTAAAGTGAAGAAGAATAAAAATAACCTTTTTATGGAATTTGTCATTTACAAAGTATTGTTAATTGTTCCATATTTTGTGAATTTTTAAAATAACGTTTCTTTTGAGTTGTGTTTCAGCATAAGCTGAAAAGGCATTGAATTTCAACGCCAGTATTAAGCATCTTACTACTGTCGCGAGCGCATTGTTGATTCGAGGCGGCGCGGGCAACGGGATCAAAGAGACAGGCATTCCAGTGCGGAGAAAAGCTCGCCGAAACGGTGCGGGGAAGAAGACGGATTTCTAGAGAGTTTGTCTTTCTTTGAGTGCCTTCTTAATTGTTTGAGAACATTCCGGATAATGAGTCAGCTATAAAAAGGGAGCCGCCTTCCGGTCTTGGCAGTCATTCGGTAATTGGACACGTGCGCGTGAACAGCTGTGTGGAATTTTGTTTGTGGTCGATGACCTTGCAAGTTTTATTGTGTATGTGACGTAATTCTGGACTCTCAGATTGATTCCTACGTAAATAAAGAGCAATTTTTAGTGTAACCTGGACTTTTAATTTCACGATACCACAAAGTCACACTATCTTTGATTTTCTGTATCCCTCTTGAGTATACAATCAATTGTTAATTGATTATTTCTGCAAAATCTTTCTCGACTATGGTTCTGTAAAAAGATAAATAGAAGACAATAGAGGTCATATTAAAGATAAACGATAGGGTGCGGAGAAAGCCTTGTGAGTCACAATGCTGTTTTCAATCACTGAAATGTGAAAATGAACAATAAAACGAATACGAAAAGTACAGTTATTAGTAGTAAGCTATTATTTAAAAATATTCTTCTAATTACCAGCTTCCAATGGCAACAATTATCTCATAAAGCTGATAAACAGATACCGCATCTCTTTATAATGACTGCGCAAAACATGAAGTAATTAGCTAAGATCAGATGTTAACAACTGTTATCCTACCTATATAAGACCAATAAATTAGTTCCAAACATGACCCTACATGTAAAGACATCAATAGATAGCGTCAAAACAAAGACATTTTTATTCAGTGATTTAGAACAGTTCAGGTTTTAAAGTAATTCTCCAGGGACACAGAACAACTGAATATAAAGAGCTTGGCAAAAAGAATAGAGAAAGGGTAAAAAATATATTTAAAAGGCTTAAGGCCATATACAAAATATTCCTTTTTATTAAAAGTTTCTAGAACCAAAGGAACCTTATACACACTGTAGGGAGGAAAATAAATTCAAATGTACTCTTCCGGGAAACAACAGTTATCTACGCTATAAAGAACAGGTACATTTTGTAAATAACTTTCAAGTTATATCACTGAAATTCCACATAAATAATATAGACGAATACTTAAGCCTCCTGAACCTTTTAGTAAAAAGCAACAATTCATTTGTTTCTTTCAACTCTAATAAAACCAATACAAATATCCAGGAAACTCGACGTTAAAATTAAAATATCACTGAAGGTACTCTAGAGTAAGTATATTATAACTTTGAATATATATTCAAATTGAAAAAATTCCATCTTCAATTCTACTTTTGGATCGGAACACCCCCAAGGTGTAAAGTGTTTCTATAAGTGTAAAGAATAATCGACATGTGAAAAAATTGCACGATATTAGTCCAAGCTACTGCAGATGTTTATAGTTAATTCGAAACGATATGGAGCTTCTAATTAAAAATAAGGTACATTTTCTGTTCACTCTCCTTAGAATGTTGTGTTTTAAAGGCAGCCTTTCAGAGAGGACGTTAACCATTGCGGTCTACTATACTTTAATAATTTCTTAAACTTTACCATGACTCGGTGCAGAAGTTTAGATAGCACGGTGTTAACATTCGCCTGTGATAAGAAATGGTCCAGGTAGCAGCTGGAGCCAGGCCATTGCATTATGCAACATGGGAAGTGGATGGAAACGTTACAGGATTCCAATGGAAAACTGCCGAAGCTGTCCGTTTGTTTACTACTTGTTTATATGTGCAAATGTGGAAGAGACCAACTGGCTTCCTTATTGATAGATTTGGATATTATGTTCCTCTACATAGTGATATTAAGGCATACTTACCTCCTATCATCGAAGAACACCTTGAGAACGATCAATCTATATGCCAATAGGACTTACATATTTTAGCCAGTTTCATGGTAACATGCAGAACTGATGACCTTAGTAATTCAACCTTCTAGAAAGTTCTTTGAAATTTCTTCAATATCGGCCATGAGAAGAATTAAATTTTTCTCTAGAAATCGTTCAGTTCGTGATTACAAGAAGCGGGAGGACTTTTTATGAATGGAGAAATCTTTATGAGACATCAATACCTGAACAACGAACAATTCTGATTGCATATACTTGATCGTTTGGTGCATGTTTCATTGTCTACTTGATGCACACTGGGATTTATGCCCAACACAAGAGTTTGATGATAGTAGCTAACAGTGCACACAAGACATGTATTGGTATTCATTATTCGCTTAGTAACCTTATGGAGAACACATTTCAGCAAAATAAAGCATTATACCAGAAGGAAAAATTAAATTATTAAAAGTACTTTTAAAGAAAATAACGTAATTACAGTGCTGAAGAAGTCATTTAAAGTTTAGCACATCTGAAATGGAGCATAATGCGAGGTAAAATGTCCCAAAAAGTAACAATTTCACATTTCAATTACTGAAGCACTACTCTGGCTAAAATCTATGGAACAATTCGTGTATTTAACTATTGAAATAGTAAGTACATAATATAAACATTTACTTTGCATACACTGCAATGTAACAATGTTCCCTTTTGTATGACACTTCAAGCGAAATATTTACAGATAATTTATTTATAAGGGTGCAGACATTCATAATTTTATCTTTGGTTTTATTTGTTATATTTATATTTAGTAACAAAACTATTACTGCAAGATACGATTGGGTTTCCGTGCTATAATCATAGCTATATGCATATAATTTTTACATTTCGAAAATCTTACATACCTCCTTTATGTCATTTCACAATAGAACAGAAATAGAATTGTCTTTATAACTTCATTCGCTAAAATGTAATAACGTAATTTACTATGAATTTCCATAAAGTAGTCATATTTCCAGCGTTCGATCCCATTTGAGGGGATGCGAAATTTAAGTCCTGGGCTAAGGACCGGTGCCCACTCAGCATCAGGTGCACTTCGGAAGCTGAAATAGGTAGCGAATCGCGAGCTATGGAAGGAAACTTTTTGACTGGGGATGCCGAGATGATGAACCCATCTCCTGCCCATATCGTCGGATGGATGATCACCCTCCTCTACCTTGAACATATGGGTGTGAGGTCAGCAAGTGTTTGTACAGATACAGCCCGAGCTGGGCTATACACCATGGATATTTTATTATTGTGTCGATTCTTATGTAAAAAACAAAGAAAAGCTATTCTCGATGGAATATTTTGTACCAACAATGATTTTGCATGTGGTATATAATGTCTAATTGGCCAACATATATATATATATATATATTCTGAAACGGTTTAAACATTAACATCTCTTGTCTAAACAGGTTAAAACAGAAGCCCGCCTTGGTAGCGTGGTGGTAGTGTGTCTGCCTCACGTTCAAGGGGTCCCGAGTTCGAATCTTGGTCAGGGTGAGTTACCTGGATAAGACTTTTCTGGGGTTTTCCCTTATCCTGAAAGACGAATGTCGGGTAACTCTAAGCTCTGTGGACCCCGGACTCATTTGAGCATCATTTCACCCATTACATTCATCGTCCGATATGACTTAACGTTGGAGGACGTAAATAAAAAAAAAGTTAAAACAGAAGAATGCAGAAACAATAACGTATGATGTGTAAAATGGCCTGTATCTAAAATTAGCCTAATAAATCAGGGCATTGGACACTGCACACTAGAGAAACGTGTGCATACAATAGAAATCTTTAATCAAGAGCCAGTATGTGATCTATTCCATGTAGAATATGCAATCTTTCCGCATGCACCCTTCAAATATAAAACCTTAGGTATGAAAAGTGGTAAAATCAGAAGGAAATATTACTACAAGGATTTAGTTTAAATTCTACCTCTCCTCATTAAAGGAACCGCTCTATTTAACTAAAAATATAATCATAAAATGAACAAAATGAACTTGAACAGTTCTGTGTTAAAGCAGCATAACCATTTTGATATTTCTATAAATCAAATCAACTAAAGCCCTTAGCAGGTGTCAAAGAGATTTATAACTTAAACAGCAGAGAGAATAAATGGTCAGACTATGGATAATGAAATGTAGCTCCTAACGTGATGGATATCGAGTACACAAACGATCGAGCGGTTCATGCACAAGGGTAACCCACTGTTATTTACTCCCGGACTTGGATGCCATAAATGACTGGATTTTATAAATCCTAAGATTTTATTGTGATTTGATTTTATGAGTTTCTGATGTTTTACATTTATTTTGATGTATCTTATAGAAGTTAATTTTAAGAAATAACCATTTTCTATATTGTATACTGTAATGTAAATTAATCTTTGCATAAATATGTCATATATTTCGTTGAAGACAAAAACGGGATCAAGAACCAGCTTTTAAAGTCTGCATCGGCCTAGAAAGTTCATTATGTTTTCACAACACCGTGAGAAACCACTGAACAATAGTCAAGACACGTTGGTGATTTAAAGATATTATTTTTGAGTGGTATAGTTTTCTTATTTCTAATGTTCTATCAAATACTAAAAGATAAAGGATTTTCCATCTAAATCAAAAGTACTTCACGTGCTGTTGCCAACAGATTCAAGATGTAATTTTATTTGTCATTAAAATATGTTAACGTAGTGTATTTTGGTATAAATATTTACAGAATACTTTAAATATACTGTGACTTTGTGGGTTCGTAGAGTTAAAAGTGCAATTTGCCGAAATTCTAAACGTTCTTTATTTCCGTCGACATACACTGTTCAATTCTCACATAACAACATTACATCACATATACTGGACACAATCTACCAAGGTCGATGACAATAACAATCAGCTCTCATTACACAGCATTTGTTCATAACTGTTTACTGTTTACTCACAACTCTCTGCTGTTCTACGCTTACCTCTCCCGCGACTGTTTTACAACTGTCCACTGGCGTGTCACAGTCTCTTAAATACCTCATTAATAATTCTAGATACATCCGGAACAAAAACAATTGAAACAGTCAAGATGTCACCAGAATGTTCCAAGAGCGTAACTTAATCTGGGCCGGCAAGCCCAGTATCTCGCGCTATGTTTATCTGCTTTTTGCAGGCTCTTTATTTCCACACTGTCTGCCTATCAGTTCCTTTGTGTGCGCAAGCCGCCTTATCGCGATCGGGTTCGCGACAATACTGAGAATTTGTAAACATTTTCCATACAAAGCGTAATTTCGTTTGTCAGAATTTTCTTGACAAATCTCACGTTACGTCTTGGGAATATACTGACACTAAATAGCATAAAGACATTTCGTTGTTGGTTTATAATGTTTAAACACAGATAAATTGAACCTTTTTCAATAAAAAGTGGTAGATCTTAAAACATACATTACGGTCACATAGAATTGTTTTGGTAAAGTGTAATACTTGTAAATTTTCATTCTACAAGGTGAAAATGAAATAGAGTGAGAGAGAGAGAGAGAGAGAGAGAGAGAGAGAGAGAGAGAGAGAGAGAGAGAGAGAGAGAGAGAGAGAGAGAGAGAGAGAGAGAGAGAGAGAGAGAGAGAGAAAGACAACGGGTCGTTGCATTAATATTTAAGAGAATATGCTTGCCAGAATATGAATTCAATCACGAAATGTCATTGTCATTCAATATTAGCAGATTTTTTCCAGAAATCTTGTTACAAATTATTGGTTAACCAATAAACTATGTAAACCCTTAAAATTAAAACACACCTGATCTGAAGACGAGTAAACATTGAGAATAATTGAATAGCGTTTGAGGCGACCTTTGTGAATTGCAGTACCTGTGCCTTGCATTGATTTCCCAGAGGGATAAGAAAAAGCAAAAAATGTTCGCCTTTGTTGGCAATACTTCTCATTTATAATTGAGACACAAACGTGAGCTTGAGTTGTGTCTGCGGATAAAGAAAAGAATGAGTAAAACTTGCACAGGAACTACCAACTCATTAATAAGTTGGTTTAAGTATGTGCACCTTATTAGCCTAGTTTTATAACAACTCACATTCTTTATTGATAATGGAGCAAGTAGTTTGGGATGTTCAGTATATTGATTGTTCATTAATGAGGTTGGAGTTGAGTAGTACAAACGCAGATCGCGTGATAACTTTGATTAAGAATTAAAAAAGTCTAATCGAAGGCCATGGAAAGACAAATCAGAGGAGGAACACCCCATTGTGAAGATGTAAAGTACTGCATGAGAAAGAGTGTTAAGTTTGTTTGGGTTTATGAGTTATAGGAGGACATCTCATCTACATAGGTCCACTGCGGCTGGTGTGGAGTGTTAAGGGATGAACAGTCGCATATACATTGGCCATAGAAATACGTGTAAGGAATGCTAGAAGTTTCAGGGCCGAACTGCTGCAACTGTCTAGAAAGAACAACGAATGACTTCTCTACCAAGCAGTACTCTAGTTCTACGGGGAATACTTTTTCCTTTGACCAAGTTACCTTGCCATCTACTCAGTATCACCATGCGTCACCAGACCTAGAAGCATACATTAAGATAAGAACGAAATGGAATAAAGGAAAATTGAAAGAAAGGAAATTGCAGTAGATAAACTAGCATTCACCCACCGATCAGGGAAAACCGAGATAAACCCAAGGCCAGAGTGAGCTGATGACGAGATTCAAACTGGGACCTCCTGCTTGTGAAATTCACCTCTTGTGGCCCATTTATCAAAATCCATGTCTAACTTCAGTAGTAAGTTAAGTGCGGGTAGTTCAGATTGGTGGGCGACTCGGATTAGTTTTTCAAAATGTGCTCCCTGGGGGACGGTAGTAAAATTGTGTTGGAATTACCTGTGTGGGCAAAGAAGTTAACTACCTGAGACAGTTAAGTGTCTAATACGATTGTGTTTCTTGAGTCTAAGTAAGAAATAGTGCTTCATTTCCGAAAAGGAGATATGTCCTTACTCCATTTCTGGCATTTTGTTATTTTTAAGTTTGTTTAAGACACATTTATAACGACTGTGCATTGAACTTGCTTAAGAAACTTGTGCAATTATAAAATACAGTCTTCCTTTCATCCATACTCCCCCATGTTGTTAAGATAATTACTTAATCAGTGCTGCAAACGGGCGAAAAAGTATCGCTGCAATGGTGGGTGAAATGAAATGTGTAGTGTTTAACGCCCGCTTTTACTACATACGGCACCGCAGGCGGTGACACTGATGAAACATGAGATGAAGATGAAGCACCGGTGGAATGAGATGGCGTGGGAAACCGGAGGCCCCAGCTCCGTGTTTTCTGCCTAAAAATCTCACTTTGCTGTCGCCTGGGGTCGAACCCGGGCCGCTTTGGTGAGAGCTAAGTGGTCTAACCACCGAGCCACGACGCGGCCTAACCATAGCTTTCGTTTTACATGTATGAGTGTTGTCATTTTTCTAACTATAAGGCTCTAAGGACTTTTATTACATATACTTTAATGAAGAATAACATAGACATATAATTTCTAGTAACTGAATGATAAACTATCAACATTATGCATTTGTTATAGTTTGTGAACAATAAGGAATAGACAAAAACTTACCACATCGAAAGATTTACAAGGGCATTGTTAATATCAAATAACGTTTTCTGATGTTAACCATTTGCGATATGTACTATAGGTTTAAATGTTGAAATGTTTCGTGTTGTTGAATGAAGCAATAAAACTGATTTTTCTTCTGTGCTCCCTTGCTTCCTACCCCCCTCTATCTCTCTCCCTCTATCTCTATCTCTCTCCCTCTCTCTCTCTCTCTCTTTCCTTCCTTGTTTCTCTCTTTCTGTTTCTTACTTTTATCTTTCTTTAGTTCTTCTCTTCTTTTCTTCCGTTTTGGTCTGGCAAAGATCGGAAGTTCAAAGTCAGCACAAAGTGACCCGTTCAAATTTTTTTTCCATCGCTAAGCTTTATTTCACTTGTACCTACGAGTAAAATATACTAATACTGCTTCTGTAAACGTTTATCTCGATCATCTCAAATAAAAGAATAATTTGCGTTTAAAAAAGGAAAAAAGTAAGTAGTGTGAACGCATTTCATTAACTTTTGATTGAGATATTCGCTGCATGTCATGTAATTTTAAATCTAAATACTTGTTTCTTGTTCAATATTTATATCATTTTAAGTAGAAACCTATAAGATTTTCACAAACTATATAGGACCTTAACAGACTGGAACGATATGAAGACTCGCCACTACCAAGCCACTAATTAAAGCCCCTTTGATGGACTCGGACCACTAAAACATTATTATCTGATGGATGTTAATTAAATATCCTTTATTTACTGTGTCAATAACTGAACACACATTGTTCTCTCTCTACAGAACTATTTAGCACACCCTTCCACAACATACAAAGGAAATGAAGTGAAATAATCTTACCCAAGGATTACTAAAATATTGGCATTAGTATCCCAAGCGTATCGTACCCATAAAAGCCATCAATTAGGTAGTTTTGCTACATTCTTGTTGCTAAATCTTGAACACTTAATGAATGTACATTTATTTTAATGAGATTTATGTAGAAAATGCACTTTACACGCACGTCATTCTCTAATGTCAAAGGCCTCTTCGCAAACTTGTTGTTTTATAGATTCACTCTGTTCACACATTTTAAATATTTTATTCCTTATTAAATTAAATTAGCAGTTTTGTACACTGACTTCATTAGAAAAAATACTGAACTGCTTTATTACAGCAATTATAACTTATAGTTTGTTGAAATAATCTATCTTTTCTTTGAAATGATTTACCATACCCTAATCTCATCAAATAGAGCTTCTGGACACAGGTAGCTGAGGTCCAATAGAGGTTGGATACATGGTAACCTCGAAATGTGTACTATAATGCTTTTGTGGTGGTAGCCGACTTAGGGTATGCTGTCGGTATATATGTTTCTTCAAATAGCCCATACTTCATAACCTTTAAGGCAATTCGGTCAATAATGGCAGCACAAACTGACTTCAGTGAGGTTATAACAAATTAGTCTGTTTTCACAGATAAAATCTTCCTAATTTATTCTCATAAGCATAATAAGATGGTTTTTAACCAGCAACATTTTCAACTTATGTCAATGAAAGTCATTACAAATAAATATTATTTGCATGTATCTCTAACACAAAGGTGTTGGTTTTTGCGATATCATTTAAGCTATAAAACATTAACTGATGAGATAAATATTCAATACCTATAGTACCTTAATTAACTTGGTGTGATGCGCCAGTTTATTGCGATTTAAATGAAGAAAAGGGTCACAATATGAAGAAAATCAAACAATAAATCTTTAAAAGACACAGGGCTGAATTTTTTAAAGTTACAGTGATAAATAGAGTCCTATTACTGGGCAATGGATTGGTAAAGTAAAAGAAAGATAGAAAGACATAAATTAAATTTTCTGAGTACAATTCCTTTGGGAATTGTAAATGATATATAATAAATATTAGTCATTTCTAACTTAAGTCAAATAATAACACAAGCAAGACTGAACACAATTTGAAGATGTATCCAATAATAAGGATATTTTGTACAACAATACAACCCATAAAAATGTCAGAATAATTCTGGACGATCTAGACTTAAATTACAATGATGATCTTTGCTATGGAGCAGGCTTAGACTAATGGTAATAATGATGAGCATATTAACGTATGTTTTCTGCAATAACTCCACAAGCTCTTTGGCTTTAAAATCATGTTCACTCCCCATTCTCCAAAATTTAGTGGAGCTCATTGGTCTAGCGTCAGTCTCGTGTCAATGTGTCTACAAGGTACAAGATTGCCATGAAACAGGATTTCGAGCAAATTTTAGGACCAATGTTCGCTATTCATTGTGATATTCGGAAATGAACCACGGATTAGTTCCTGGCTACGGTAGTAGATTAACGTTAATCAAGGGCAGATCAACACGGACGAATTTCGCAACGCATGCCATTCCATAAACATTCCGTGTGATACTTAGGCTTCTATAGCTCGTTATGAACTAGAATATAACTGTGAATGAATGCTGATATAAGAATATTCTTTCTATAGTGACTAATGGAATGTCTCTGATTGTGCTGTGCATTGCAAGATGTCTGAACCTTTCGACTCTTACAAATATAATTGATGATACTGTGTTTGAGTGAGTGTTCTTCGAAATTCGACTTTTGTGTCGTGTCCTTATGTTATTGGGTTTCTTTATGCGGTTACATTTAAATAAACTATATCAATAGATTAAAAATAACATCCATTGTCTAGAGTTGGAAGGAACCAATTGCGCAGCAGCCTTGAATAGCTGGACAGCAACACTTACCGCCACAAATGGTTCCCAAGCTCACGCGAAACGGCGGATGTATTGAGAGTTCTGGTAGCTGCATAGGAATGAAATTTGTAGCTCATTAGGTGGAAAACGTGTTGATGTAGACTACAACTTTAATTGTTGCGTATAATGATACGCATAAGACTAACAGCGATTACAACATTCCATTTGTTACGGTACTCCTCTATGTTTGCCTTGATCTTCTTATGCTATTTCAACCTATAGATCTATACAACACCTAGTCGGAATTTCAAAACTCTTTCCCTAGTTCAATCAATAATCCCTTATTTTTCTCTAATTAGAAAATATTTGTTTTTCCATATACCCCGATTCACATATCATTCGGATTAATGAACAAGACATTTTATTCCTTTAGCTATTATTTGAACTAGTACTATTATCTTTCTGTAAGATACACATGGAGTACTCTATTCAAAGAAAATAGACTACTTAAACTTCCGTCTACATTTCCAAAAGTAACAGTAGCTACCCATAATTTAAGGCATAAAGTAAAATATATTGTGTTTTTGACCAAAATATCTCAACAACGCCCTACTTTAATTACCTGATTTAGGTATTTAGTTAAACAACAATAATTGCCTTTAGAAGATGACAAAATTGTAATGGACTTACAATGCCCAATAATGACATTTTCTGTTCCGTACAATTCCCAGAACTCAACTAATACACACATAGGCTGTTATTCCTAAGCTTGAGAATAAACCTGCCAGTTCATATAGCTGGGCTATAATGTACATAATTGAGAAGAAAGTATATATATATATATATATATATATATATATATTCATTCCATCTTGGCAAAAGCAAAATAACATAACAAACGTTCTATCTAAATCTCAAGGAAAATAAAAATTCATATACAAAGTAATATAATGAAAAAATGATTGACACAAACAAAGGCCTGAGTCTCTTCAGCTTGAGAATGAAGAGGAAAACTTTAAATATGGTGTCAAAATCGCGACCCATGTACATGGGGACACATGACACATTGAGGAAATACACGTTTGGTCAGTCGCAATGGATGATTCAGGCGTTCCCTATGGATCTTATTGCAATCAAATACACGTCATACCATTGGCTGCTGCACTACTTGAGATGTACCGAGGTCAATCCGAAATGAGTTATTGATGATATTAATGCACTGTTCAGGAAATATCACATTAGGAGAGGGTAACGTTGTCCTATTCACGTGTTCCATCATGCGAGGAAAAATATGGAGTTTTGAAGGGTAATATTATATCCATGGAAGAACAGTTTTGGTTGAAAATATAAAAAGTAACTGCATTTCTGTCGCTCAGATATTATTCGGAAAGAAAAATTATGCTTCATAATGTACGCGTTATTTTCCAAACAGCAAATTACCACAGCCCTGTAATGTGCGTTATGGTGTTCATGTAGTTATTAGATTTATGTTTAAGTTTATTATGATGAATGTTTAATGATTTTCTATTAGCAGCAATGATTTAAATATCCAAAATGTTATATTATTTTCTTCTGTTTATATCCAAAGCAGATAAATAGCTAGTATTTATTCTTGGGAAATACAATCGTAAATTTTCTAAAATGTTTTGTTAACCTCAACCTGCTTTAACTCTATTATACAAGGAATATTTCAAAAAGATACATAAAAATATACGTTTTTGAATGGAATGTATATCTTTGCAATATTTTTGTACACTTTAGGAGTTTGTTCTTTCTCACGGAAACTTAGTCATATATATTTCAATCATATAGACAATGCTCTTCTAATTTTACTCAATTTTGAATCAAATAGAGAGATTTAAAAAGCAAGATACGTGATATTAATGTGTATAGACGCCTGTAATCTCCATGTTGGTATTGTGTCTCAGGTCATTAATTTTAGGGCATTATAGTCTTATTAATTTTATCTTGAAACACATACATACATTTGCTCCCTGCGCATAATTTTAGACTCTGTGGCATTTGAAGAATAAATCTGGTTGGATCTTTGTTGCACTAGCCATAAATCAAACACGGAAAATTTGGGTTGAGAAGACAAAGTGGTGGCACAAAGCTAATCAGTTAGGATTGTTGCTCTGTGCACATATGTGTAAATGTACACATAATATGGATTAGGTGTATACAACACTGCAGACGGAACTAGGGTTCGAGTTCGGATCCCTTTCTTTAGTAACTCGCCGCCCTAATCATTAAATCACAAAACACAGATTCAGGTATGTAGATGAAAGCAATTATTCAACAGGTAATCATCAAAAGTCAAAATAGATATATTTTCCCAAACACTTATATCTATTGAAAACAAACATAACGTAATGCATTTTGAAATACCGACAGTCGATTCTGTTTTTAAAGTTGTTTTATATTCAGATTTGTGTAGTACTAACAAGAACATATCAACGTCTGATGTTTAGTAACTATGGCGACAGCTTTGTTTTTCCAGATGAAGATGTGTAAGAATATATATATGAAATCTTATAAGATAATGAAGTTTTAAATTACATATTATAATATTTATATATATTTGTTTGCTTCACTGTTAATACCTTCATATTTTACGTATCACAATATTTATTAATTTGAAAAAACTGTTAATTATGTTAGTACGCTGAATACATTTGCATTATGCACAGTGTCAATAATAACACTACCAGAACACTTTAAACGAACCAAGTGATATAAATGCAAATATGGCATGGTAGTAAAAATCTTATATTTGATTTTATATTTTTGTCTGCCTAGTCAAAGAATGAGGATGAAGATTAAGGAGTAGCTCCTTATATATAAGGAGAAAGAAATAAACATAATATTTTATAAAATATATGACAGTTTATTTTGAGCTTCTGTATCGAGTTCGACTAGGAATTCCTGCACAAAGCTAGCACGTTATCTAACTGCAACAGAAAACCACTGATGTAATGTTCTTCTAATGCGTTTTTTTTTCTATTTAATGTTTTCAAATAATAATATAATATTGTTTTATACGAGCACTATTTAATATCTAATGTATTTAGTTCCATGTATGGTTTTATATTGCATATTTGTATCACTGTTTTTGTAATTCTTAATTTTTTATGCTTCTGACCATAGGTCATGTCAGCAAAATTCTGTTTGCTAGCCAATAAGAGCACGTATGCCGTTTATTGACCGTTTGTGTGATATACTGGGGAAAGTTTTGGAATTTAACAAATACTCCCTCGATCAGAAATAGAATCGGTTTTCCTTTCAGCATACTAAACCTAAAGCTGCTTATGGACGTATTTTAAGCACCTTTCGTGAATGAAACTTGTTTACCTTGCCTGTCATGGGACCCTTTCACAGAAGCTTTGCTATGATCCTCCCATTTAAGAGTTCATATTGCCTGATCCATCACTGTCACGTCATCCATCACGATAAAATTGCCCTTCCTGCTCATTTTGGGGAAAAATTGCATGCATAGTTGCTCAATCTCTCTGCTTGTGCCAGTGCTCCATATCATAATACTCTTTATGAAGATATAACACGACGTTACTATCTTCCGTAAGCTTCCGTTTCCTTGTCACGTTCCTTTTTTCGCATAACAAGCCCTAAATACTCCACCAATAATAATATTTGGTCCGACGTATATGTTTTTAAATACATGATCAGCTAAAAAAACGAATATCCTGTACATGAGTATCAACAACTTACATTTACAAATACCTCCGCCTGAGAATCACATGATGAAACATGGCATAGTCTAATAGATGAGGAGGATATTGCCGAATTCCCCCGTAGTAATCCTAATCCTAGAAAGCAATGTATCAGTTGAACGAAGCATAAACAGACAAACATCACAACTTCCAAAGATTTTACATCTAATGGATAGTTGGAAGCTATCACATCCTTTTCTAAAATCCTTATGTTGCTCTTTAGATCTTAAATAAAACGTTTGGTATTTGCTATATTTCTAGTTTTTCAACTACTCTGTACACAAATACACTCACATACGCATACAGACAATAATTAAAAAAGAATACACATACATAAATTTACTAAAACCGCCTTTTTGGTTTGGGAGCCCCAAAAATGCATGTATATCTGTAGAATAATCCCATCAAAATTTTGGATCAAATTTAGTGTTTTCTTTGCATTACTGTAAATATGTAGCAGATAAAATTTAAATTAAAAGATGTACTATGGAACGTTTAAGGAAACCTAAATTTTACTGTGCAAAATTAGTAATGTAATATTAAAGAAAACTATGGGCTGCCAAAAAAATGCATAAGATACTAGCAGAAAATTAGACCTCGATTTGCAGTCAAGCGCTGTATGGAAGAACGTACTGTTAAAAAGGTAATTAAAAAACTAAAGTTAAATAAGTATTATGGAAATCTATATATGACAAAAGGGTTGAACATTTTAGTCCTATGCCAGAAGAAGGAATTAATCAACAAGCCCTTTATAACGTATTCCTTAGATTAAATTTTCAAGTGTATATGCTATTAAATTGCATACCTATGGAAATGTTCCATGTTCATACTCCTTTGTGCCTACAAGTGAATCACTCAACGCAAATCAATCTAATATAAACTTTTGAATCAATGTTTATCTTAAAGCTAACTACAGTTTTAAATATAAAGAAGAGTTATTCTAGGTATCAAAGGGGGAAAAGATATAAAAGAAAACGAAAAGTATACACCTACAAATATGCGACGGGCAGAAGTGAATATCTAAACCGTGAATGAAGCAGAAGATGTAATATAGGGAATACAATCACGTATTAAGAAACCAATAAAATTTACGGATATTGTTCGAGTACCATTATTTATCTTACTATGCGCTTTCAAAAATTCTGTTTTGTTAGATAATATCTTAGATCTAAACTTTAACATTATTAATATGGAATGATTAACAATCCACATCATCAAATTTTATTTTTATCAGTGTGCTTTAAAAACTAGGTTATTTTTAACTTGCATTATCTATGTTTGCTTGTATGAACCTAATTTTAACATCACATTTTCTCACTTCCACTATTAATAGCATTAGAATTATGAGACATGAATTGTTCGTTGTATGACGGGTAATAGTACTAAGAAATGGATTATTATTAATGCTAATTTGATGTTCTCTCGCTGTCCTGTTTCCTTTAAGCCCAAATATATATGATCAAGTGTTTAACACAGTTCATCAGTTCATCCAAAAAGTTCTAACCGTTCACCAGGTACTGGAAAGATGCCAATCAAATACTGGGCTACATTTACAATATTTAAAATTCATATACCTAAATCGAAAGTCACGGCATTCCCAAATAAGTACCTGGTAAAATTGATAATAATTCTAGGTAATAACATTTTGGAACAAGTTTTTTATTCCAATTATCTGGGATGTGAAATTTCCTTTGATTAAGACATAGATATAAAAACTAAAGTAAATATTTCATTCCCGGCATTATAAGAAGAATATTAAAACAACTTTGGCCAATGCATAATTAAAATTTTACAACATAATGGCAGTACCAGTACTATTGCACTTTTATTATGTATACGTATTATTATAATTACACTATTATACTTATTATAGGTGAATGCTGGACAATGAGACTAAAACATTTCAGTTATATACAAGCTACATAAATTAAATTTTTAAGAGCAATATTGGGACATTCAAGTAAACATAAAATAAGAAACAAAATTTAAGGAAAAAGCTATTAGTATATTATGCAACGAGACTCTATCCCGCCTCGGTAGCGTAGATGATAGCTGTCTGCCTCACGTTCAAGAGGTCCCGAGTTCGAATGTCGTTGAGGGTGAGCTACCTGATAAGACTTTTCCGGGGTTTTCCTGGGTTACTTAAAGACGAATGTCGGCTAGCTCTAAGCTCCATTGACCGTGGACACATTTGAGCATCATTTCAACCATCTCGTTCACCGTCCGATATGGCTTAATGTTGGACGACGTAAAATTATAGAAATCAAAAACGAGACTACAATAGTAGTGATTAAAACGCGAGTGTCGTCGTCGTCGCCGTCGCCGTTGCCGTCGCCGTGTCCGTGGCCATGGTCGTGGCCGTGGTCGTGGTCGTGATCGTGGTCGTGATGATGATTGAGTTTTAGGGTGCTCAACATCTGGGTCATCAGCGCCCTTAAAAACAAGTGGGTTAAAAGATAAATAAAAGTCGAAAACACTGGAAAACTACACAATCTAATAGAACCAAGGTAAAAACACCGCCATACCGAGGAGGCACAGATTAAAGTAGAAGTTAAAATCATAAAATCAGATTAAGGTTAAAATGGCTAAAAAAAAACAAGCTAATCGGGATTAAATTCTAAAAGCCACAGCTAAAACAATAAAACTTTGCCCACCGCCGTCTCGTCAACCGCGAGAATCTCCGCCAAGCTGGCCGGCAGCTGGAGAGACCTACGGAGACGTGCCAAGCTAAAACAATCTAAAAGCAAGTGACGGACCATCAGGTCAGCACTGCACAGTGGTCAAACGGGAACCGGGGTCCTATTCAATGAAAAGCTATGGCTAAAATAGCAATGTCCAATGCGCAACCGAGCCAAAGTAATTTCCTCCCGCCGAGAAAGGCGACAGGAGATCACCCAGTTGAACGGAAGCTCCTTCAATCATGCTCCTGGTTGTCGTTGTCATCATCATAATTATTATCATAATTATTATCATTATTATTATCCTCGTCATCGTCATCGTCATCATCATCACAATCTTTATAAACACTGATTCTCTTCGCTCGCTCGGTTAATAATTATGATACCTAGGAGCGTTTTAATTACCATTATAGTAAAGTTTCATGCGACAGTTTATGCTCGATCATGTTCTAAATTAAAGGTGTCGTTTCAGCGTATATATTTCTGGTTTGACTGATATGTTACAATCGTGAGACGTAGTACGTAGTACGCAAGCGTAGAAATATTCATTACTTCCCTGTAAACAGCTGTTGACGTGTGACACAGTTCAACCTAAAAGAAAGTATAGAAAAACTGGAACAAATTGAATCAATAAATGTTGGTTGTTGTTTTCAAAATAGAATAGTGAGTTCACAAGGTCTATATTTTATAATTTGAGACAGTTATTTTAAATTCACTAGGAGTACATTTTCTGAGAACGGATTTATACTTTTTGACATTCTCCAATCTATGAATTGTGAATAGAAAATCTCATACATCCTTCTTGACCTTTGTGGCAACACGTTATTGATAACAAGAGTGCCTTTGGAGTAATTTCTGTGGCTCAATGTCACTGTTCCTAGTGTCAGATATTTTAACTCTTTTCTAAACTGGCGCTAGTACCGTTGTCGATCGAAACGAGAATAATCGATACTTGCACTTTCACAATGCTACGTTGCCACTTGTGATTGGTCGAAACCAATTACTTTAATGAATAATAAGGTCCATTAAAGTACTGTTACCAGTCGTATAAATACTGAAATTTGGCATGGTCGAGCTTTAACATTTTAGCATACATGATAAAATTAAATAATACAGAGAAAACTAGGAAGAAAAATTAATATTTTAACTTATAAACCCACAGGACGAAGGGGCCCAGTAACGTCCAGGCAAAGATGAATTGAGACCGGAACAGGCCGATTGATCTAATCCTAGTAAGACAAAGGAAGACGGTTACAACAGGACATCACTGTTAAAGTTGAGTCTCCAAAACTAAGCTTGGATGAATAAGTATTACGGTCTCACAGACTATACGTTCTTTTATAACACATATAATACAAATCAAATTAAAAACGTCAAAAAATAAGGTAAGGGAATATCGTTATCAGTGAGAAAATAAAATTTCATTAAAACAGAAAGACAAGTAAAAAATAATGTTTCTTTCATACTAGGCGTGTATAGGTAAACGTTTAGAAAAATCGGGTCAGTCCGAAAATTTCAATACCCTAGCTGGGATTTGAATCACATATCTCTCCTCTCCCCACGGTTGCTCTAAGCACTGTGCTACCATGACAACGTACCACCAAGACATTAAATTCTCCAAGTCACTGTCACTTTTTCTAATTTACTAACAAATACATTTTACAGCTTTCTTGAAGTTATTTTAATTTTGAGTATCTGACTAATTGTGGTAATTTATTATACAGATTTAATTCCATGTAATACGACCGTTTTTCGCTAATGCGAGTCATGTACTCTGTAGGCTAACTCGTCTCTTTTAAAAATGATGGTTGGCAGCTACTAACAACAAATCATAAATTGATGCATAGCAAACCCGTATTTCTATCTAATAATTATCTATAAATCACTGATGCAATCCCGTAAAGTAAAATCTAAATTAAATATGGCGTTCTTGTAGACCACATGAAGTGAAGAAGTATTTGCCCCATCGTGTAATATCCATATTTGTGGGCGAATGCTTAAATACTTTTTTATAAATTTTCTGGTGTATACAATTCTTAGCTTAAAATCATTTTATTTTACCAATGGCAAAAGATTAATGGACCTCAAAGGACAACGGACATACATATTTTGTATCAACTCTTCTAAAATTTCTAATAGTTGTATATGGGTATTAAAGAAACATTTTCAACACATTATAACTTATGAAAAATAAAGTATAAAAAATTATGGAGTACTCCTAATAACCAGCAGTGAACAAACGTGAAGTGGACAAAGCCCTTTTGTGTGAAAGGATTTAATTTACATCGTTCTGCCATTAATGTCGACATGGAAACTTCCTTCTGCCTATCTCTGCCGACAGACAGGAAGAGGTTTTCAAAGTGATTGCAACTAACATCGTTAAAACGGGTAAATCATTTACTCCTAGACAATTAGAAATTGTAGTGTCCTAATTATTATAGCCTTTGTAGCCGTAGAAAAAGCTCAAAAGGGAATACTACGATAGAGGGATTGCAATGGAAACATTTATAATATAACAGGAACTTCTAAAAGGAGTTATCAGTTTGGTACTAGAGGACGACATACACTTCCTCTTTGATAATTTTAGCAAACTTTTGATTGAGTGAAGCCTTAAGGTATAAAGTGCAGCAGTTTTACTTCATATACTGCGTACTTAAGGTAGTGGAAGACTTACATTTCATGCAAAAATTGGATAAAAACTCATAAAAAGCTCTTCTGAATATAGCATATACATTGGAATTCGGACAATTCGAAAGTTTATAATTAGAAATGGTTGTTAGTTTGAAAATTTGTCTTTGTCACCTGAACTGTGTACAAAAGCAATGTAAAAAGAATCACATATAATTAGAATTGCGTTTTCCTTAATCAGAGCTCCTTGTTGAGAAATGTAAACGAAAAGTCCTCTAAATGAGGAAATTTAATATGATAACTTCGTCCATGAGTTGTACAAAAGAGGTTATCACTCCGGGATTGCTTGTTTTGTCGCAATTTAGTTGGAATTCCTACATCATCGTAGGTACTGTGTCACGTTTGTGAAATATATTGAAACGTCGAGAAAAGACGAGTGTCAATGCAGCAGTTTTTCATTCACTATACGAGCTTGTAGAGTTTGCAAACCTTAACGGACTAAAACAAACAGATATGCAAAACCAGGAGATATTTAAATTCTTTCAAAAATATCTATAATCTATACATCTATAATATCTAATATCTATATATAGAAAGCAAAATCGTAAAGATCCTGGGAAGTATATAGGAATAAGTGTAATGTCAACTATTAGTAGAGATTTCAGTAGTGTTATTACAAACTGATTGAATATTCTATTGAGTGATAATGCTAGAACACAAAGCAGGCTTTATTAATGGAAAATCTTCATGCAAAGGAACAAAAGGTATATTTGATACTTGTTGATTTAAAGAGGCCTACGATACAGTATCTATTAATCCTCATTAATAAGGATTGGGATGCAATGATGGGCTTTGGTTTTGAGTTACCAGTGATTTCACTTATGCGGCAGATATAGCAAAATACCAGTATTCTGTTAAAATTCCAAATTTACAATTTACAACTTTTGGCTACATTTATTTGTCTTTACCTTGCTGCTACCTTGGCTTAAATGACAACCTGGACTTCTGCTCTGCCAGGTAGCTCTTAACCTCCATACCTCATTGTTACTTAATTAGTCCCATTCTTCCCCCTGAACTTCCTTTGTTGCATTCTTTACATTTCTGGCTCATTTTTATTTTACTTTCTGCAAGAACTCATCAATACTTCTTACCTTCTTTTCTTCCCTGCCCGTTAACATTTTATAGCTACTATCCTCTTCTCTACTTTCTACCATTTTTCCTCCCAAACCTTTTTTCTCCACATTTCAACCTTCTCACATTCTGTTACATAGTGTTCTGTGCCTCCTTTCCCCCCACAAAATTCAAAAATTCCCTTTTCCCTACCTATTATCCCTCTTAGAAATATTATTCCCGTTCTCATCCAAGATAACCCTTCACTCTTTTGCCTATTGCAGTAATCTACATATGCTTCTCGTCGTGTTGTAATAATTTCATATTTTCTAAACTTTCCCGTATTTCCTGTCTTTCTATATCTTCTATTCCGCATTTTACCAATTTATTCACATTGCTTGCATTCCTTTCCTCTAATCTCGATATATCTCCCATTCCTATTTTTTCCATAATTTCTCCTATCCCTTCCTACTAGCTATTTGAGTTCACTAATCTTTTTTTGCATAATTTCATAATTTCTCCTTCTTCTTTTGCCAAACACCTATACCAAAATTTTATTATTATTACCATTGTTATTCCATTTGTTCTTGTCTTTCCTAATTCTACAGGAGCTACTTCCCTGGGTGCTGATCTTGGTAAGCCTAGAAGATCTTTACAAAACCTTCTGTAGTTTTGGTTTACCATTTTGTTTACCTCTGTGCCTTCCCCCCAGATCTACACTATATACAACATTTTGAATTCAACTAGAGCTTCATACATTCTTTCTAACCACTTGGTTGTCATTTGTAGTTTATATTTGCATATTCTTATCTCATTCATTCCCCTTCCTTTTGCTTCAATTTTTCTCCTATGTGCTCCCCACTTTCCACTGTTATTCAACCTTCCTCCTAAGTATTCAAATTCATTGACTACTTCTACCATTTTGCAATTTAGGACCCAATTTTCATCTTTTTTAGTTTAACTCCCTTTTTGAAGACCATAACTTTCAACTAATTTGTTTATTTTTATTCCCCACTCTTCACAGAATTTTTGGATTTCATTTATTGGCTTCCGCAGTGCTACTACCGTTATAGATCCTACCATTGAGTCATTCGCATATAGCATTCGCATATTGTTTGCTATTACCGGACACTGCTGATTTCCTTTTTTAACCTTGTCTATTATCCCATCTATAAACAAGTTAAATAAAATTGGAATCATTTTTCATCATTGTTTTAGGCCTATTTTTGTTCTGTCATCTCCGTAATTACATTTTTCCCATCTTATGCAAATATTCACACCTTCATAGATTTTCTGTACTTATATTATATATGTTTCCACTTACCCCTTCCATTCTCAATTTCCAAACTAAAGCATTTCTGCTTACCATATCAAAAACTTTCTCAAAATCCGCAAAGAATATATATATACCCTTCCTCTCCTCTTCCTGAGGTATTTGTCTATTACAGTCTTTATTTTGACCGGATTATCTATTGTCCGTTTTCCTTTCCTGAAACCTGCTTGAAATTCAGACAGCTTCCTTTCTTTTTCTCCCTATATCCTTAGCCTTTCTGCTAATATTCCTGTGAATATTTTTCTTTATATAGATAACAGACTTATTTTCCTGTAGTTTTCTGGTTTATTTGCACCTCTCATTCCCTTATAAATAGGCGCAATACTGCTTATTTTCCAGCTTTCTGGTATGTAATCACTTTATTTTATCCTGTTTACCACCTTTGTGACTACTTCTAAGCCCTTTTTTGTTTCCCATACACTTTCCAATATTCCCTTGTATACCATTGAGTCCTACTGCCTTCTCTTTTTTATAGATTTTAATTGTTGATACACCTCTTGCATTGTGAATTGCATATCTAGATCTTCATTTGCTACTTCTATTGTTCCCAAATCTCTTATTTTTAATTTTAATTTTCTTTCCTCCCCTATCAGCTCCCTGAAATATCTCTGCCATTCATTTGCTTTAATCTCAGTTTTTGCCTCCTCTTTCCTGACCACACCTCTTATGCTTCCTACATTTTTCCATCCTTTTGCTCTAAAGCTTCTTTTAACTTTTCCCCCCTAGTGCAGATGTTATGTTCTCAATTCAGAACCTCAAAAGGCCTAAGACAAAGGTACAGTAGCTCCCCTGCTTTATTTAAAATATATATTCAACGAAAAATTGAATTTGTCCTTTGAAGGTAAGTGTATACCAATTCAAAGTGGTACTGCACATTCAGTACTATTTGAAGACGTCCATGGGGTGCTGGCTTAGAGTCGTGAGGACATTAAATAAATGATGAGAAAGCCTTTGGGTGTCTTTGAGGAAGGAGGACTACGAACTAATATGGATAAAACTGGATATCTGGAGGAAAGGACAATGCATCTCTCTATCCCAAGGAACTGCTAAAGCCATTAAAAGGTTTAAATATCTGGGATCGTTTATTGATGAATCAGGTAGCAGTTAAGTGGACGTAGACAATAGGCTAGAACGGCACAAAGAGCTACAGGAATGTTGAATGGAGTTTTGTGGAGAAGAACCATGTTGAATTGCACAAAGATGAGGATTTTGAAGACTGCGGTGGAGGTATGATGTCCTTTGGTGCTGAGGCATGGACATCGGTAGAGGTACAAAAATCTAAGATCTTGGCAGGGGAAATGGACGGAATAAGACGCAGTGCTAGAGTATCAAGATTGGAAAGGAGAAATGAAGAAGTGAGACGGATGATGGATATGTAGGAAACGGTGGTGGAGAGAATTGAAAGGCGTGGTCTTCAATTGTATAGACAGTTAGAAGAATGGAGGATGTTAGGTGGCCCAAGACCTTTTTAGAATTGTTACCTCGGGAGAAAAGGAAGCGAGGTAGGCCAAGAGCAACTTGGAGAGGTCAATCTATAGAATGATGAGGGATCGATGTCTAGTGGAGAATAACTTGTTCAAACGGAAAGAATGGCAAGTGAGAGTACAGGGCAACTGCTGAAGAGTGTAGATGTTCTTATAAGTACTTTCCAAAACTGTATGTTCGCCTACAATAGAGTAATTTATTATAGTATTAGATCATACATAAAAGTGTGTTATAACTGTAGGATTACATTATATTGTTTCGAGTTGTACTACTTTACTGTATTATCCTCAATTTTAAGAAAGTAGAATTTGTCCACACACATACATACACACACGCACTTTGTAGCCATAATTATGGATGTATATATGTACCTGTAGTGGAAACATTTCAATTCTAGAATAGCTTTTGTTCTTAGAAATTCTGGACATCTTGAATTTAGTTTTTGTCCCTTTAACTTCGAAATATTTAAATTCGGTTTAATGTTTATGTACGTCTGTCAACAGTAAACAAACATACAAGCAAATATGTTTGTCTGTGTGTATGTATACATTCATGCATGTATGCATGTCTGTCTATCTATATATACATATATACATATACATGTATACAGGCTTTGAAAAAAGAAAAGAGCAGACTCTGGAAGTGTAGGTATACTTTCGCAGGTCCACATCGTGTCCACGATTTACGAAGGTGTAACGGAACGCGTCTCTTTAGCTTCGTCCTAATGAATCCTTTCGTGATAAAAAAAAATGCTGCTGCTACTACTACTACTACTACTACTACTACTACTACTACTACTACTACTACTACTACTACTACTACTACTACTACTACTACTACTGCTACTGCTACTGCTACTGCTACTGCTACTGCTACTGCTACTGCTACTGCTACTGCTACTACTACTACTACTACTACTAATAATAATAATAATAATAATAATAATAATAATAATAATAATAATAATAATAATAACAATAATAATTAGTAATAATAATAATAATAATAATAATAATAATAATAATAATAATAATAATAATAATAATAATAATAATAATAATAATAATAACAACAATAACAATAACAATAACAATAACAATAACAATAGTAATAGTAATAGTAATAGTAATAGTAATAGTAATAATAATAATAATAATAATAATAATAATAATAATAATAATAATAATAATAATAATAATAATAATAATAATAATAATAATAATAATAATAATAATAATAATAATAATAATAATAATAATAATAATAATAATAATAATAATAATAATAATAATAATAATAATAATAATAATAATAATAATAATAATAATAATAATAATAATAATAATAATAATAATAATAATAATAATAATAATAATAATAATAATAATAATAATAATAATAATAATAATAATAATAATAATAATAATAATAATAATAATAATAATAATAATAATAATAATAATAATAATAATAATAATAATAATAATAATAATAATAATAATAATAATAATAATAATAATATAATCACACATTCTGTATTGTTTCATATGTTTCGTGCATATTCACATAGGGAATCCTTCCCTTTTCGCACACGGTAATTCGTGCAAAAGATTGGGTCTCATAACTGACTAATTGAGTCTCAGTTACTAAAATTGAACTGATAGCCGAGTGGTTATAGAGAAGTATGTAGGAGCTAGTCCTACAAAGCTTCGAATGCCAAACATCATTTTAATTTTTATTGTTTAAATACGAAATGTGTATTATGCATAATGTAACACAACTTCCAATTGCTAAGGTTTACTTTATTTTACGCATTTATGCTCACACATAAGAAATGAAGTGTTCTACTCTGTTTTAAGCTGACTGAAATAAACGTTTTATTCCTACATGTAAAATCAAATAAAAGTGAAAATTAACTTAGTATCGGGTATCTGTTTCTATTAATGCCCTCATTCTTCGGGGCGTGGATGATAACAACTGCCAAGTTAAATTTTCACGAGAGGATACTTCGCATTATATGCCAGCACAGATGAATAAGCCCGAGTGCTTACAGAAGATATATTAAGGCAATTTTCTAATATCTTTAGATTTATTCTGAAAACAAGAATGTTATTTACGTTTCTGTAAGATAAGTTTAAAATATTATTATTATTTTCTTATGCAAGAAAAGCATAAGGCATTCCTACTAAAATAACAATAATAAAAAGATGCACATCATTTAAACTCATGTTGTTTACAGACACACGCGTTTTACCGCTCGACTATCATGCATACAGCCAAGCCGCAAAGCATGCTCCTATCTACCGCATAGCTTTGAAGAAGCCAAAGTGGTATTGAGTGAATATTGAAAAGAATTAATTGTTCTTTCACACTAACCATGTGTAGGTCAAAGTATTGAATAGTAGAGTCAAACTGAAAAATTCAATAGCATAGCCGGGATTCAAATCCCAGCTATGGCATTCAATTTTTCAGTGTGACTATCTTTCCAAAGTATAGGTATATTGTGAATGCAGCATCATCGAATGCTTCCGATGTTTCCCGAACTCTACTTCTAGTAGCTGGTCATTCTTTGTCTAAAGCTGTGTATATATAACGAGAAATCCATACATACCAAACTTGATATTGAGGCTGAGTATCCTTCAAAGGTGACTCTAGTGTGATTCACTTAAATACTTTGTATTTAATATATTTATGTAACAGATAAAATATTTATGTTTAATATTCTAGGAATAGCCTGTTGAGTCATCTTCATTCTGAAGAAAATTTGTAAAATTTTGCAAGACGTATAAACTATAAAAATTAAATACTGCAGAGAAAATGAAGATCCCCTTAAAACACGAGATTGGCTACAAGTAGCCTTTTTGTGCGGCTTCAACTATTTCCAAATTACTGTCACTTATATTATCCTAATATTTTTTAAAAAGTTTGTAAGTTGAAATACGTTACAAGTTACTGCAGGTCTGCATAGTTACCTGGGGCAGCTTAAACGGAAATTACAGTGAAAACAGACGCTTTAAGTTTTAGGCCAGTGCCCATCTCCAGGCGTAAGGTCGTTTCCCCCGTTATAATAATGAGTTCCGCAGAGTATTGTAGTTCAGTAGCTTTTTTTTCTTCTTATTTTCTCGTTGTTCCATCTGGGATGATGCTGCCCGAATTCCATGTTTTCGCCTACTTAACAGTACACATGCATCACCTAATATTATCTCTGACTCGGATGAGATCCTCTTCAGCCTTGCAAATAATTCTCTATGATGTACTTTTAAAAAAATAGAGTCATTTTCATTTATACATATTGATCTTGTGATACTGTAACTGTTACAGCTGTTGTGGAGAATATTCATCCATCATTCAAATCATCCTTTAGCTGTTCCAAAGGGAATAGCAAGCCAAACAGCAAGCGACGCCGTGAGAAGGGAAAACTCAATAGAACTCGACAGGACTTAAACGGAAGACCCCAATAATACAAAATACAGTAGAACAAATACCAGGCTCACCGGATTCCCCAGTGTAAAAGCAAAATCGTCCAGAGGTATACAAGGAACATAGTCGCTTTAGCTTTTAAGGATACATCGTACAATAGAGATTTACACCATTCTTCTTTCCGCTCTACTAGATTTAACATACAGCTCTTTGGAGTTTTATAACTATGCAGAAGGATCACCAATTTTCAAAATTCATAAACAAGGATTCTAGTATTAACACCATACGCATTCTACTTTAGCTATATGTAACATATTGAACATGACGATTAAAATGCGACATGTGGGATTTAAAAGTCTGTCTTTAGGCTTACTTTACCTTAACACGGAGTAAAAATGGATCGTTCTGTTTATAAAAAGGTGAATAAACAGATAAATATGGACCTTAATGTTGCAGTTAGCTTCAGAGGAATAGAAAAATTCAAGGTCTTCATGTGTACCAAATGGTTTTATCATAGCAATAGAATAAAAAGACAGCTTTATTTTAGTATTATACTCTGTAAACTTTGTTTTCTGGAGATTTATTTATTAGAACATCCTTATTCTCAAATTGTACTACATGATGTACTTTTCAATAGTGTGAATAAGATTTTGTGTACTTTAACTTTACTTAAAGCGCAAGTAGATAAGGTGAACTTATTTCAACATGGTTGGTTGACATCTTATTAAATCAGAATAATCCTATGCTGTAAAATTTCAAAACCTGATCTCTAGAGATCACAAGATTTTCTCTAGTCGTGTATAAAATATTTTTAGAAATATTTATTCCTCTTTATGTTTCATCTCAGTCGACATAAACAGTTACAAAACTATCGTATTGGCAATTTTTGTATATAATGGATATTGATATGTGAATGCAGTAGATTTAATCTTTAGTCAGACATTTTAAATGTTGGGCACTATGAGTTGATCAGACATTGATCTATTAATTCTAAGGGTGCGGGTTCAAGCCAGTTTCAGACGGATGATTTTTAAGTGTGCTTAAAAGCGACACTTGGCGTGTAAAAGTACTACGAATCGAAGTTCAAACACATAAGTTACTGATATGAAATGGCCATTGGCAGAGTCTTTAGCAAACTAAATATTTCTTTTGACATTATATTAAATTTTCAAGAAAAAACAGAAATGTATTATATTTGAGATATTTATAATGGTACAAGTACTGGAAAATATTAAACAAATAATATCTAATTGAGCTACTATGGCCAACGCGCCAACATGACACTAAATTCTCCAACTGACTCGTATTTTCCCGGTAAACCACTTAGGAGTTCCCATAAACATATGAGACAACTACCTTAATGGCGACTTATGCCATGTAATTACTTTAAGGCCCGGGATTTATAGTTAACCACTATTAGGTCAATTAATGGAAATTAATTGTTCTTTCACACTGGCCTTGTGTAGGCTAAATTGTGGAAACGCAGAGTCAGACTGAAAAGTTCAATGTCATTTTTTTCAGTCTGACTCTACGTTTCCACAATTTAGCCTACACACGGCCAGTGTGAAAGAACAATTAATTTCCAAATAATATCTAGGAAATTATTTACTCCACAATACATTATGTTTTAGAACTAGAATTTAACGAAATATACACTTCTGTGCAGTAAGAATTTGCGTATGTCTTACGGAATATAAATTATGGAAAAGTCATTCGGAAAAAACGCTACTTCAGAGGACAGTTTTAGAAAATTAAAGTTGTACATTTCATTGCCTATGAGAATAAAAATATATAACAGTTTAATATAAATGTTCCATATACAAGTTAGTCTTAGAAGATTTTATTGGAAAGCTTTAAAGTGCAAAATTTTGGAAACTGAGCTTAAATGCCGAACTTGTACTCTGTGGTTTTACTGCTTCACTCAAAAATATATCGGTAGGATATAGAAATGACACATTTTTCCTTCAGGTAAACTATGTTAATGATATTGAAAGCAATTTTTATTCTTGATTCGCTTCTGTTATCATCAATTAAACTCATTAGAGGCAAATTAAGAATATATATTATATTCAATGTTAATATAATTTATACAGAATACAAGATCGCAAAATTACAAATTACCGCTCTCTGATGACAAGCGCATACGTCTTCATTGTTTAACCTTATTCTTATTTCTTCATATATAAGTTACTGAGTTAATTAAACTAATTTAATTTAAATGAGTTAAAGCACTAAACATTGCGTTTTCGGCATTAGATTTAATATCCCAATTTGTGACGTACCTGTTATACTCTAAAGGCATTCCCTTGAAGCTACCTGAACTAGCCACGTACTCCAAGAAAATCAGTATGGCAAAACTCATTTAAGGGAGAGTGAATCAAATATTTAAAATTAAATTAAGGAAATGGAGAAACGTCACTCCAGCAAAAACAGACAGACACCTTCTATTTGAGATCTAGGGTAAATGATTACACTTGGGAAGAACTCCCTTTCGTTATCTAGTTATCTATAATTCCTTCATTCTATTACATTCCGTCAACCAAACAAATTTGTTGATGAGAATATGCCTGCAGTAGTTGAAATGCATTAAACAACAATGGTCGTATGAAAAATGGAACAGTGAACTGAGAGCAACTTAAACAAAACTCAGGAAAAATCGTCATGAACTTTGTCGGTAGGCTTTCTAATTCATCATATGTTCTTAGTGGTTGGAAAGTTGAGTAATATACATAACCATTCTTATATAGTATTTAATTCTTAAGCTAAAATCTTCTTTAGCCTCCTCCTACTATTTTACACATTTAGGCCTTTGACCTGTTTCCACATCAAGAGATTTAGTTTATCCATCTGGGCATGGACGTCCAAATTTCTTCTACCTTCAGGTTGGTATTGAAGGTAATCTATTGTGTGGCATCCTTTTTATTCCAGTTATTCCATATTTCATTTATTCTGTCGTTTCAGAGCAATAGGTTTAAGTTGGTTCTACTATCCTTTTTATTCAAAAGTGTACATCCAGCTACAGAAGGTAAGAATTTTTTTCGATTCTATCTTTCTCATATCTGATTTTATAAGTGTTAAATTCTCACAGGCAGAGCTGCCATAGTTTTATTGAATTTTAATTAACTTTTAACGTGTTTATTTCTCAATGTTCCTATTGTTCCACATATACTATAAAATCTGCTTATTTTTACGTTAATATAATTCTTTTTTAATAGGAACCGTTAAATCTAGGATATTCAAAATTATTAACCTATTGTATTACTTTACAATTTATTACTATTTTAAATCTTATGTAGTTTGTGCCTTTTAGTGCCACGAATTCTTTTTTAATTTCTGAAATATTTGGTCTAAAGGTATTTCAAATAAGCCTTTTTCATATTATTCATTACCTTTTCTATTTCTCTCTTCCAATTTTGTAACCCTTTCCTTTTCGTTTTTTTTAGTCTCCTTCATAACAACTCATCTGCTACTTTTAAAATCGTTTCTTTAAACTTCTGCCACACTTCATGTACATATGTACCTATGGCTCTATTATACACATACCGAGTCACTAGCGACTGTGTAACTTCCTTACACTCTATTGTTGTAGCACGTGAACGTTATATCTTGTTCCGATTTTAATATCTTCTTTCTCTTGTTATGTAACAATTTCTTAGATATTTCTGATTTTGTGTGTACTAAGAAGTGGTCTTAACTAGTATATCAACCTCTGTTTATACGTGTATCGTGTACATATGGAGACAACTAAAATATAGGCAAGTATTGTTCTTGTCACTCTTCCTATGTATACTTATGAATATCTTTATGTCGGAAGAGGGCATTGTTTATTTGGAAATTATGGTAGTTAATCAGCATTTTGTTGTAAGTTACGCTGTTAATAGATTCGAACACACACACACGCACACGCACGCACGCCCGCGCGCCCGCACGCTCGCACGCCTGCACGCACGCACCCACCCACGCACGCACACACACGCGCACACACGCACACACGCACACACACACACACGCGCGCGCTACGAAACATTTTCAAAACGTCATTTTTATACAAGAAACCTCAAAACATATATTCCGGCGATGTGCTGCCTTCAAATTTTCAGATGCATAGCAGAAACTTCTACCTACTACATGTAAACGGCAGAGGAAGTGAAAATATTCTTTAGCTTTTGACGAAGGAATGAGACTAGCTCAGATAGTGCCAAACACGTGGTAAAAGCATATGAAATTCTGGAATAAGGCATCTATTTTTATCGTTCTCTAATATGGGAGTCAAGTCAAGAGTGATGAATTCGGGGAATGTATCCACTAACAAATCACTGTCCTGTAAACTGGATACATGGAAAGCGTGCTATTTGACATTGGTGGTGGTAGATAAAAATTGAAAGCTTAGCGGGAACAAAGGCAAGCATATTTTAAGCTGAATTTTGCCTCTTTTTTATTTATTTGTGGTTACAGTAGAGTACGCTCATATTTGTCAGTCAGGAAATGTATACTCAGATTACAGCAAAGTTTTTTATTTTAAAAATCTATTCTAACATGGTTCATCATTACTGTTTAGCAATACAAATAGCATATGCGCATTAGGATTATATTATTCCTTCTGATTCAACGACAAATAATTCAAAAATCGTTCAACAGACTTGATAAAGGAGTATCTGAGCTAAATTAAGCGGGCTTTCAGGCCAAAAATAGAATGGGACGCTTAGAAGCACAGCAGTTGAAGAGTGTCCAATAATAAATTAAAAAACAAAACTATTCATTTAATAAAAAGGGGGCTCTCCGTTAATATTTATGCTGACAGAAATGTTAACAAGTTGGCCAGTTTTATAAATAAAAAGTGAGATTTTTCGGATGGAAGTACATCTGAAATTTGTGGAATAAAACTGCTACTTTAGATATAAGAGAATTTGGGACCTTTTAACCACGAAAGATCCACAAAAATGACAATGACAACGACGATAACAATCACAATAAAAATAACAATTATATAATCATAATTATATAATCCTAATAATATAACAATAATAATATTATTAATAATATTAATGATGATAATGATAATAAGAATGATCATGATAATGAAAATAATCATTATAATAATGAGAATAATAATAACAGTCATCATCGTCGTCGTCATCATCATCATAATAATAATAGTAATAATAATGATAATGATCATAATAATAGTAATAATAATGATAATGATCATAATAATAGTAATAATAATGATAATGATCATAATAATAGTAATAATAATGATAATGATCATAATAATAGTAATAATAATGATAATGATCATAATAATAGTAATAATAATGATAATGATCATAATAATAGTAATAATAATGATAATGATCATAATAATAATAATGATAATGATCATAATAATAATGATGATAATGATCATAATAATAATGATGATAATGATCATAATAATAATGATGATAATGATAATAATAATGATGATAATGATCATAATGATGATGACGATGGCGATGGCGATGGCGATGGCGATGGCGATGGCGATGACGATGACGATGACGATGACGATGACGATGACGATGACGATGATGATGATAATGATAATGATGATAATGATGATAATAATGATAATGATAATAATGATAATAATAATAATAATAATAATAATGATAATAATAATAATGATAATAATAATAATAATAATAATAATAATAATAATAATAATAATAATAATAATAATAATAATAATAATAATAATAATAATAATAATAATAATAATAATAATAATAATAATAATAATAATAATAATAATAATAATAATAATAATAATAATAATAATAATAATAATAATAATAATAATAATAATAATAATAATAATAATAATAATAATAATAATAATAATAATAATAATAATAATACAGGGTTAAAATTGCATTCGAAATGACCTCATTAATATAACTTTAGATCAATTTAAGCTAGAATTACAGGACACAGAGATGTAACATTGCATTCTAATTCTAAATCTAAAATTACTAATTACTAGTCGAATTGCTGGACTGCCTAAGTAGGTTCATTCTACGTAGTACTTCCGCATACTTATTGAAGAAGTTCCTCAGCAAGCAGGGCGATCTGTCTGAACAGAAAACGTTCTACGCCGTAGCAACACTGGATGCCTTTTTGAATATACACGTAAACTTAGCAATTCTTGTTTGCTAGATACCGAAGGCCCGTAACAGTTGTAAATAGGTACTCAGTGTTAAAGCAAATAAATATCCAAGTGAGAGTATTTCGGCTTGCTTCCGGAATATAAACGAAGACAATATTTGTTGTACTTCGTGCAAGGTTCAGAGAAAGTAGAAATGTTATGTCGCTCCTTTGTAAATTGCTATAAAAGCAAACCCTCAAGCCAGGCGTTTTGTCACATCTTTGTTTCAGCTATAAATGCTGATGTACCTTTGCATAGTGATATAAAATTTGCCGTCAGAATAAGCGTAATAAAAGTGTATAATCAGAACATAATCATAACTTTAAGTTCTTACAAGCAATATACACTTTGAATCATTTGTAAGTATTGGAGTGTATTTAAATATATAAGAAGGTTTGGGTATGTGTAAGAATCATCAACGTTTTGAATGGTATTTTATTTTGATTTAAATGTGATATTGCAAAACAGGTTATTTGGTCCAATTATTTAGATTAATTTGAGCCTCTCTGCCCAGTAAGGCAAAAAGAATGGCAAAACTGTGTACATATATTTTGTGTACGTATACTACAAACAAAGCGAAAAATAATGTATCGAAATTTAATTACGTTTGTAACATTGAATCCTCAAACACACAATAAGTACTTATTTCTGACCAGGAAAAAATGGAGCTCACTAAAATTTACAACTTGCGGATACCAAGTAATCAAAGAGTTTCAAATTGGTTACATTTATATACCACTGACCTATTAACGCTTCCATGCTCATTCAATCATGAGCAGGGAGTCGCATGCAGCATCAGAGAGATGTAAACAACCAATCATCAACTCTCCCTGAGGGGTGTAAAATGTGTATTTGAGTTAAGCATCAGTGCATAGTTTAGTAGTTACTGTTTTTTCTTTTCTTTCATGATATATTGTGGTACTTGTGGCAACATGTGTCCTTTGGTCGCCTCATTGTGCGCATTTGTAAATATTTAGATCCCTGTTTACTAGGCAACTTCTCCGTCACACGTATACTGCGCTACGCCTTTTCCCCTTACAGCTGACGCTTTAAAAAGTTGACAAAACAATAAGTCTGACACAATGGCCCAGTAGCTCAGTCGGTAGAGCACCTGCCTGCCTTGCTAGGGGTCCTGGGTTCAATTCCCGGCGGTAGGGTTGGGGATTTTTCTCCGACCAAGATAATTCCCCATCTTCCCCAGAGTCTGGAAGTATGAATGAGAGAGTGAATGTGCGCGTGATCTAATGATTGAAAACCAAAGATAACGAGTTAACACTTTCGGTATGTTCCAAAGGAGAACAGCCTCCGATATGACCATAGCAGTTAAAGGCGGGGTATAAATGCAACAAGAAAAAAAAAAGCTTAATAATAGTAACCTTATTGTGAATGGCAATCTGCCTGACGTGATACCTATCATCTGAGTGATTTTTGATTTTGTGCGAACAAAAAGCTGTGTGTCATGAAAGGATTGTGAAAATTTTTCCAATATCTCGAACCTAAGCTTCCTGTTGGATCAAAAGTTTAACAAGTTGTTTAACAAACAACAAAGCAGAATGGAACTGTGATTTGCTGCGTATATCTCAATACCAGGGTTAATTAGATTAACAATATCGCCTATTTTTATATTTTGGCATATGAGAATGCATAAACCTAAACTTAATAATAAATTCTTTTCATATTATTTGGTTTCTACTTAAGATTCCAAGCTGATTTACATTTCTACTCAACTGCAAATAAATTCTACTTTAGTAACTATGCATAAACCCAATGTAGGCGTCTTAGTTCTGTAATTATAATTAAGGAAATGTTTACATCTTCTTTTTTTAAATAAATTGCAGTAGAAATCTAAGTGTGAAATGAAGATAAAATTTGAAATCTCTAGCTTACTAAAATATATATTCTAAATACTAATTGTGTTACATTATCTTTCACTTCAGAAACATTTCATTGGTATAACTTTGTAAATAGATAATGTTCAACAAAATATTTATATAAAATATTATTCATTCCTCTACTGCATGTTATCTGACAAACATTTGCAAGAAGTGCTTTAAAATGTATTCCATTGTATTCATAAAAGAAATGCCGAACACACGCTTAAGCAATAGCGAAACCTTTTAAGAACTGCCTTCTAAGTGATGACTTTGATATTCCATTCACGTTGCATAACAAATAGGAAAATACGAACAATACCTTCACATTTGAGAAAAGAGCAATTATTGAAAATGTATAATCAAACAACCCAACTGGGTAATAATTGTACAAAAGTAAATACCCCAGAAATTGTACACTTAATCGAGACCTACGTTTGAAAAGAATTAATGAAGATGACATTAAAGCCTATTCTCAAATAATAAAATATGTATATTTCATTTGTTATGAAAAAATCTTAAATATATGGTATTCTAATGGAACTGTTAGAACCAAAATATCTGAAAATGTTCGACAGTTTGGGGTGAGGGTGTTTTCTTGAACATCGTGTTGAATTCCTAGAATACCTGTCTAGTTTGCCATTTAAACAAACTTGCATGTTTTAATTACAATATAATGAAAACGCTGTCCCTAATTTTGGCGGTGTATCACTGTTCGGTGAAACCTTGACATTAAAATCTCAGATGCACAGAATATTTCCCCACCTTAGTATATGTAGCAAGTAAAGTGAAAGGAAGTAAAATGTGAATTTCCCGCCTTTGTATCGTTGATACATCGTGTCTGCCTCACATTCCAGACCCGATTTAAACTCCGTCAGAGTGAGTTATTAGGATAAGGATTTTTCCTGGGCTTTCCATATCTTAGGTAATTAGGCTCTATGGACCCTGGACTTATTTGAGCATATCACCCGCAATTCATCGTGCAATATGACTTACGTTGTCGGACGTTAGTCAAAAGGAAACGAAACTAGGTATTTGCAGTTTCTGAAATATATGTTGTTAATACCTGAACCTAAGCGCTATTCAAAAATGCTTTCTAACATTCATCTTGTCCTGCAATTTTGCACATTTCTTTGCAACAGTACCCTAAATGTTTTATTTTCTCTTCATGTAGATTTGAAGTGTGTATAAAAATAAAACATACGTCACCGTTGAAAACTAAGAGGTCAGGACCATGCATAGTGTGCAGGAATAGGACACATGTTGCTTTAGTCATGATAAGTCCTCAAATTTGTCCTGTGAAGGTACTTCATAAACAAAATTTTTGTGCATCAACTTACAGTATTTCAAAGGCACAGTATTCCATAAAGAGATTATAAGAAGGAAGGGAGGAGGGAAGGAGGGAAGGAGGGAAGTAGGGAAGTAAGTAAGGAAAAGAGGAAGTGAGGAAGTGAGGGAGGGAGGAAGAAAGGAAGGAAGAAAGGGCCGGCTATCGCCAGATTTTTCTGCAAACTTCCCTTTCCACCTGCTTCAGAACATCCTATGCTTACATAAGCGTCCACTCTTGCAAGTGAATTAAGCAGGAGGTTGCGTTTCTGGTGCAACAAAAGTGTTTTTCGTAGTGAAATATGGCTTTACTAGAGTTAGTGATGGACTGATGGAATAGTGAGGAATTAAGAGTGGCATTGTGTTTGGCTCCCCACAGTGAAGCGCCTGGGAGAAAAGGCTACATCGATTTACCACTAAGTTGCGAAGATAGTGAAGTGACAGGGAAGAGTGAACTATAGTCCATCTAGGCTTGGGACGACGATAAACACTTCAGTTTGTATTTACTCCACCGACAAATACGTTTTCACGTTCTCTGCCTTCAGCTGTTTACGTCAAACTTTTGTGGCATCTTTCATATCTTTCACTGCGGCGGTGTAGAGCTATAAAAATATTTTCCTCATGTTTACAAAGAAACTAATTAAACAAAATGCTAAAGAAAAATTATGCAGATTAATTGTGTGAGTAGGGACTTACTAAAGCAAGTACTCTATTTGTAGCAGGAGGCTCTATCTTTTAAACGAGATGTGCACTTAAACGCGAATAGTACTTTTAACCAAATACTTTTTTTATTTATTTTTTTCGTGTCTCACATAAGAGATGGCATTCACAGATACACCAGTTGCGTAGGATTTCAGTACAATTAAGCCTTCCACAGTCAAGATGAAAAAGTTAAACGCATTTAATACAATAGTCTTGTCACACTCTTTAGTGCTTTCCAATCTTATGTTTCTGTAAACTACTCCGAGAAACTCAGCACCTCGCCATGGTATCTTCACACGCGATCACTGAATACTTGTTGGTCGAATAGAGGAGCATCTCTGCAGTAAACAAGGCAATCGGGGGAGTGTTGAGTACAGCGTGAAAATACATGGAAGTAAAGTATTTAGGCTCATGTTTAAATGTTTTGCAAGTTTAATTACGGTGTCTATTCATCACATTCTTTACTTCAATGTAACAAATAAGCGATAATATATGCAACGCAGCAAAGAGCTAATTTCACTCACGCTTCACTCTTTCGTTCGCTCTAAAATTAGTGTTAGGTGTAATGTTGACAGCCGTAAATATTTAAAGCCGATACAGTTTACTTTAATGAAGTGGCAAAGAGAACTAGGCGAAGTCACGAAGTTTAAAATAGATCAAATGATGATAGCGAAGAGTCTGAAAAAAGTGACAAGTTGCAGTAGGATTTTTCTAAGTAGATTTACATATAGATAGGTATGTTTTAAACTAAGATTGGAATAGTTTCTGTTATCTCTTAGTTAAACTTTTAATGGTATGCATAAGATTTCCAAATGTAAAGAATGATCTTCGTTTCCTTTTCGTTGGTTTGCAGTGGACCTAAATTTTTGTTCCTTGTTAGACTGTCCAATGGAAGACATAACGCTGACAAAGCTGGTAGATGGAGTCCCTTTTCAATGCAAAAGGCATCTGTTTCTGTCAAGCGTTTATAGTGCCCTGCTGTTTTCAGTTACGTTGAAGAAATACAGTGACAGGATTCTAAGTTACTTATGTAGCTTGACACCAGATTTCGTTTCTTTTGTGCCTGTTTCAAACCAACCATAGAACACCACGTTGGGACTTTTTATGGAAGTTATGGCTTTTTATCTCATTTCAGAATCAGATACCACGAGTTTAGAAAAGAGAGAATTCCTAAACATGTGTGCCAGGAGTACTTCCAAAATATTACATGCCAGATAGTGCCCTCTCACTTATACAAGATACACAGAGACTGGCCCCGTAGCTCAGTCGGTAGAGCACCTGGCTGCCGAGCTAGGGGACCAGGGATCGATTCCCGGCGGTGGGGGTGGGGATTTTTCTCCGACTAAGATAATTCCCCATCTTCCCCAGAGTCTGGAAGTGTTGAGTTAGAGTATGTTCCAAAGGAGAACGGCCGCCGATATGACCATAGCAGTTAAAGGTATGTCTCTAGCGTTCCACCGCGTAGAGGGTCGCGGGTTCGAGTCCCGCCCTGGGCATGGGTGTTTATTTGTATAGTGTATGTGTGTGAAACTACAGTAAACAGATAGGTAATTAAACGGGTACAATAAATAACGATGAAATGAAAAAAAGGCGGCGTATAAATGGAACAAGGACAAAGATGCACAGCGGCTACAAAATAAAGTTACTTTGTTATGTAACTGGTAGAAGCTATTATTCCGCTGGCAATATCCATTTAAGTTAATTCTCTAGCTACTGAAAACCGGTACAAATTTATGTAATTTTGTATTTAGTATTGAAATTATCATTTACGTGTAAAATAAATAAATTTATAAATAAGTTACAGAAATATAGATATACGGTTACAATACGTAATTTTGTTATGTTAAAATCAGTTCATAATGCGAAGAGACAGAGTTACATTTGCTCAGAGAAATGAGGACATATTGTTATTGAATTCTTCAGTGTATGTAGCTCAGGAATCTGTAGTTTTAATGTATTCAACCAAAAACAGCTTAAAAGATCGTATGCTATCTGAAAGTGGGTGGATTTTGCAAAGTAAGGTTGGAGAGAATTCTGAAAAGTATGAAGTTTTTTGGAATTTTACAAGTCCTGCTATCGTGTTTCAGATACAGCAACATTGATGATAAGTGGTTCTAAATAGTAGAAGGATGCGTATCCTTCTAAATTTTATGCATTTCCTGTCAAGCTTTTACAATAATACTGTTATGTACTACATTGGGGTTAGTAGCACACAAAGACTATGGTCGTTTAGCATTTGTACGACTCACAATAACTTAGCCACAACATTATGTTACAAAAACCGTTACTGTGAAGCACTGATTTGACAAATGTTTGCTATTTAAACATTCGAATTATAAGACACAGAAACCGCTTAGACCTTGAAAATTCGAACAGTCGATAAACTGACTTGAAGTGAATTATTATTAGTCTCCGATAAATTTATGGATAACTGGTGTTGTTCATTCTCTCATCCGCATCCGGTCCAATATCATGCCTATTACATAAAAAAATTCTGAAATGTTTCACTTAAGGCTTTATTTGTTTCAGTATTTTTTACCATTTTTGTTGATGTAAGTTTATGTTGACACTTGTGTTCATTCAGTCTCTCTGGAATTATTTTGTGAAGCTTAATAAATAAGAATATTTATGGTTTTGGAGTTATGGAGTTGTAAGGCCTAGGGAAGTTTAGAAATTTACACTAACAATTGCTTTTGTAAACATGTGTTTCATCATCAGAAATTCATCTTATGCAAAGGACCAAAACGATTGTCTTTTGTACTTCGTAATTTTTACATCAAAAGACACAGATATTAATTGTAAATTTCCATTATTATAGCAGGAAAGCATTTAATTAATTGCAAATATTACGTTATCGTGACATTTCGCTACTGCTAACACAGCGGACCTCCTTCTATTCTCGGTTTTGGAACATTTTCTTCTCTCTGGTAGCGATGTTGCATTCTTTCTGTCTGCTCTCCTAAGAAAGAACACGTTATTTAAAGAAGTGCTGTTGAAAACTGCGAGAGGAAAATCAGTGCTGCTTCAGAAAGCCGGACATTTCGTGTGTACACAAACTGCCATAAAGGGATACAATTGATATAGGACGTACTCCTCCACTAACAACGTATATCAGTCCAATATTGATTACTTCAAACAACAATCTGCACTTCAACTTATTGGGCCAATGGATTGTTTACTCGGGCTTGTGACGTAATTTCAGTGGTTTTTAAGAAAGAAAGGGAAGAAAGACCTGACAGTCGATCTCATATCTTCTGTAGTTATTTTGTAATATTTTCTCATGTTCATTCATATAGCTGCATAAAGTACAATTTACACCATTAAATTCACATTTCCTTTAATAGAGTTAACACAGAATTTTATTATTTATTCTTCAATTAATTTATTATTAATTAATTATTCATTCATTCAGTCATTCATTATTATTAATTTATTTATTTACTTATTTATTTACTTATTTATTTATTCGTTCATTCATTCGTTCATTCATTCACTGATTTGTTTATTCATTCACTGATTTATTCATTCATTCGTTCATTCACTGATTTATTTATTCATTCTTGCACTGATTTATTTATTCATTCATTTATTTATTTAAAATCCAGTTTAGGACAGTAGGCCATTACTTCGCTTTAACACTTATAAGAATGCAAATAAATACTAAAATGATGAGATATAAATGCCTACGCTTAGATGCTTCAGGTGCAGATAGGGATGAGGGATTACAATTTAATTTAACCTTTGAGTGCTTAGTACGGTCACAAAGAAAGAAATTTGCTCACGCTAACTATGGAACAACTAAAGTAAGTTTTGATGAATAACTTCACGATAGTTGATGCAGGTATATTTGTGTTCATTTACTTTTTTCCTGAAGTTTCTAGATACCTTTGAATTTTATTGCTTTCTATTTTCGAGAATTGTAACGAATGGATTTTTTATGATATTTACTCATTTCGGAGCAAGAAAAGTTAAAAGAAGTTACTTTGCACTTATTAAAAACTTTTCAATTAAATATTATATTTTATGACATTTTTATTATATTATCGCAGTACCTCAGTTTTGATATGAAATTTCAAAGTATCCTGATTATATTTGTTCCATTTAGTACTTTCCCTACTTTATTTGTGTATAAAGTAAACAAAACGTTCTGTTTTATCCAAAAATTCTGTTCTCAAATTTCTATGGAAAAAACGGTTTTGAACTTATAATCCCAAAGGGTTTGTCTACGTGGATTAGACATAGCTTAAAACTGAAAAGTGTATAAAATGTCAAACACGGTATTTAGGTCCACATAGTTTAACGTTGTGATAGGATTTCAACACCAAATTAGGCTTTGCATGGAAAATTTGCCTGACATTTTGAATTTCTCAAAAATTTCTATAACGATATTCATTAAAGAGTCATATGTTTAAAATGTTTTATGACGTATCAATTACGTATTTAAATTTCTCGGAAAAGTCTCCCACGTGCTTTTCATTATATTAGACTTTCCGTAACTGGAAATTAAATGGACAGACAAATACATTGTCAATTTTTAAAGTACATACTTTGTAAGATATTGGGGACAGTGTGGTATCCCTGAGATTTCCCTTGTTATTATCTTGACTTTCTAAGTTTCAATATCTTTCTTTTCTCGTGGCCATAAAGGTCTCTTGGAAATTCTAAGCCATAACATAGTGAAACACTCTTTAGACTAATGACTGTCATTATACCATACAACTAAATATGCAGGAGAATAATGAAACTGTACCTGGGTTAAAAATAAGCAGATGGAATAGAAATAATTGGTTGGTTGCCCCACATTGCAGCCCTGGCCTAAGGGGGAACCTCACCCCACCACGTGATAACCGGACCCGTTTCTCAGGTGGAGGATCCCAGAAGGCGGGTCCATTACCTCCAATGATAGGACGATAGTGAAGAGGATGGTGAGGCCAGAGGACCTACAGCTTATACCGTGGGCTCCGAACCACGTAGGGCAGACACATGTGCCAGACAAAGGTGAAGGCGTGGATAGCGTCGACTTAAAATCGCCAAACCCAGAGCTGGGAATCAAACTCGTGACCCTTAGCATGGGAACCGCGAACAAGATCACTGCACTACCCCGGTGTCCTAGAATACTAATAGTAAGAACAGGTATTAGGAAATGTAATACGGAAAGACATGTGAATACGAGACAAAACTTTCGCTTTGGGTAATTAAAAACGAATGTACACATTTAATTTTTAACTTAAGTATGCATAAGTAAATCATGAAGATAAAGTTTTCATTTTCTCGATGCTTCATTGAAAAACAAAGGAAATATTTTGGGTTTAGTTGCCTCCGTCAAAACCTGAAGGTTACGCTGAAAGTTACCCACCACCAGATATATTAATATCATTACTCTATTGCTGTTCGCGGAAACATAGCACGTGTTCACTGTACGAAAGCCCTATCTTAATACCACCAGGCGTTAAATCTTTCATTTTTCTCAAGAAAACACATAGCTGCCAACCTTTGACTTTTATTGTTAAAATATATGTTTATGTACTTGTAAATGTGACTGGAAGGAGCAATAATGGACAAAACTACTCTTGAAGTATCTATTAAGATCCTCTTTCTGGTTGAAAAAAGGGACATGAACCTCTTCCATTGGGAAGAAGAAGGAAAAGATGAATGTTCATTCTATGGTCTTCATTTGTTCTAATTTAATATCTAGGACTATAGTTAGCATTTTTACTGATGAACAATTGTTTATCTGAACGAATTTTCACTAAATTCATTTTCTGATTTTTCTGATTCATTTTCATTGGAATTCACATATTTATTCCCTTACGCGTAAAAAAATAATCATATATTCAAACGCTAATTAATACTCTAGAGCAGAGGAAACAACAGTTAAATTTTCACTCTAACTACGAACCGAAAACAGGACTTCTGATTTTCAAGTTAACATTGTAACCACCAGATCGCAAAGGAAATCGATTCAGGTATACTCGTACTATATCTACATATATCGGACGATTGATTGAAGACTTATATAAATTATAGCAGTTATGTAAACATTGTTTCACTAAGTTGTATCCAGTTCTCTTAATAAATTATCTGTAACAGATGTGCTCAAACAACTGACGGATTCCCAATGACGATTATGAAGATTAACAAATGTTTGTTTGCATGAAATATTTGGTATACTTAACTTTATAATTGTCTCTTCCCAGAAAGTGTCTGTGAGGTGCTCTGTTCTCTGGAGGAGAGAAGGGAAACAGTATCACAAGCAATTTTATAAATATCAGTAGATTTACTTTATATTAAATGCATCGCATATCCCTAATTATACAACAATTTTTCATTTCATTTTATTGATATGTTAAAGTCTATCCATCATCATTCTTAGATAATGCTAGAGTTATGACGAGGAACATAAAATGATCAGCCCGAAGCACTGATTAAATATTCGAGGAATGTTAAACATACTTCTCAGCATACGTCCAATAACCCGGACATTTTGAATGAGAGACAAAGTTGCTGGCACTTGAGCCATTCGATTTGAACGACCTTAAGTTGCTACTTTACTGACAAGAGAACACCATATGAACACGTAAATATTTTACTTTAATTAATTTATGGAAATTAATCATTTCTTCACACTAGCCGTACATAGGCTAATGTTTTTGATAGACAGAGTCAACATGAAAAATTCAATGCCACGGCCTGGATTTGAACCACGGATCTCCTGGTTTCCATCCAGTCGCTCTAACCCATGATGAAGCCTGGGAATAGAGTATTTACAATAGTAAGCCTCAAATGGCGTGTCTCGAATTCGAGAGCCCCTAGTGGTCTACCAGGGAAATATACGAGTCAAATGTTCATCACGGCAAGTTAGCCATGGTAGCTCAATGGGTTAGAGGACCAGACGGAAACTAGGATATCTATGGTTCAAATCCCGGCCGTGGCATTGAAATGACTATCTGGCGTGAATACTTGTTTGCTTACGGTTTACGTTTTGATTTTCTCTTAGTAGGTGTACGACGAATGAATAATATTGATTTAGAATTTGACGCTGTAAATTTTCATGCCATTAGCATTATTTGCCAATGCTTTACTTTCCCAACAAATTCCTAGAGAAGTACTAAGAAGCTATGGCAGTAGTCCTGAACTGTTGCTAATTTCTGAGCAATTCTCCAAGGATAAAGGTGAGGTTTGGTAACCTTTAAATTTGATTTCAATCTTGATTCTAATAACGTGTTTATTTTGTTTGCATATGTTGTAACAAACAAATAATGAATATTAATTTTGATATTATTATTTAATTTTATTGTTGAATTGTATAACTTAAAGGGCAAACGTTCTACGAACTACAGTTACACCACTCAGGTAAAGCAATGAAATGGTTCCGACCAGCAATTTTTAAGCACTGGAGACCCAAAAATGAGTTTCCGAGTGAAATCTACGTGGATGGAGGGAAAAACAACAGAAACAGTACGAGATATATACAATGCAAAACAGCTGATAAACGAACTGAAATGATAATCGTCCACTCAGGAAGAGTATAGTATTGGCTATAGTATTTAGTACTAGATATGTACTTAGTACTTAGATATGTTGTAAGACTGGATAAAAGACTGCAGAATGAAGAAAGAGTAACGAATGAGGAATATGAAGAAATTAACAAATAAGAAGAAAGCTGCAATATATACTGGCAGTAGGATAATAATTAACTCAAATTGAAGAGAATTATAGCCAACTACTTGAGAAAATAAAGGCAACTTCAGAAATGTTCAAACAAATTAAGCACACAGTTGAAATGGGCTAAGGCATATATGAATATAAAATGCAGGAAAATGACTGACAAACTGTCAAGGAAGCAGTGAAATTAAGCAAACTCTGGCTAGATATTACCTATCATAACATTAAAATTATCTCAGGAGAGCAACTAAAAAGGATTGTAATACAAATGTGAAGAAACTTCTACGCATAAAATCGCAAAAGAATACTTCCCAATAACAGAGAGCAAGCTATGACGGCAAATAAACCTCATGCCAAATATGCCAACTGACATGTCAACTCGAAATTGCGTGACTTAATCACTTCATATAAACCGGAATGGCCACACAAGATTACAATCATACGGCCACTTAATACTTTAAGTACAGTGAAATGAAAAGCGACACTTAAAGAAAGCAACTAGTCAATTCTCTCATAATCAAAAAGTACTTGAAATAATATTTTAAATATGAAAACCAAGTGTTTAAATATAACGAAGATCAGTATCCGTTAGCAAATAATACACATAAGTTAAAAGTTACATAATTTAGCTTGTTTTATAATTACATATTATATTGAACCATAAAAGTAACACAGACTGGAGAAAAAAGTACAAACCTTGGCTTACACAAATAATATAAACGGTAGACTATTGGGTATGCCATTTTATGTTTAAATTTCACCGTATTCTATATATTCCTTTTACTTTTCCCTGTGGAGTAATAGTTCAGTGTTTTGCTCGTAAATTACAAAAAGTCGCTTAGGAAAAATTCTGATTACAGTGAATGGGTTGAGAGGCTTAATTCCTAATATTGAGCATTTTCATGTACAACCTCACAGCCTTCTGATTTGAACGTACTGAGCCACATTAAATATTTATTTAAACATATCGATTTTCTATATAAGTAGCTGCAGTTGATGGCTGTGATCAATAAAGCTGGTTGCAGTTATGCAATCAATGTCTATATTTGTGCTTCCCTAGCGAGAGACGAGAAGGTTAAGGTATAATTAATGAATGAAACCTCCCCCTTATTTTCAGAGGTACAGCCGCTAAATTCGTCGGCGACCTTGAGCTTTACACTAATGTATTCGCTATCCCTTGACAGATCGTAGTGACGCAGTTCCGACTGACGACCATTATTCGAGCAAACCCGAGTTCCATGAATTTTTCAACACATCACACGTCAGCCCTGGGCTATTTTTTGAGTCCGTGGGGTCGCGGAACGTTTTTATGACCTAAATTGTGCGACACAAAACACACAGAGAGGGGTCAAGTGATGTCTGGACTCTGCATTGTAGGGGCTTCACTTCGTGGTGACCACCATTCACCCCCGTTATCGAGTCTAACAGTTCATACTTTGTGCGGTTTCTTCTTGCTGCATTTCTATATCTCAACTTATTGCACCTTTTCTTACAGTTTTTCACCGGTAATCACATTGTGAACAAACCAATCAAATGGAAAAAAGACAATTGTTATATGTTTCTCCTATCTCTCTTGAACTCGCGTGGCTAAAGCGAATTTCAACTTCAAACCCTGTTAATATCGCCTTCACAGTGTCTTATTTTAATATTTTTCTCTTTTTCTCAAAAATTTGTATTTTATAAATCAGTAAATGACTATAGAAATTTCCGCTTTAGACATATAAAACAAATTCTAGAAAAAAGGAGAACAAAATTACAGACGCACCTACTATTTATTGATTATTTTAAACCGTTCGACATTTTATCAGGAAAGATACTGTGGAAGATTTTAAAAGATAGAGGCACACCACTACAACTAATTGAACCTATACAAAGTGTGTATACTGATACAAAAAATAAAAATAAATGAAAGAGAACCAGTGATAGTTAATAGTGCTGTAAAACAGGTTGTCCTTTATTAAGAGCAAATTTTAATTTTATACTGACTAAATAGTAAGAAGTTGGTCAATTAAAGTTAAAGTAGGGTTTAGTGTTTCAAGAGTTAAACTGAAAACTGTATGATCCGATACTAATGACCACAAATGAATATGGCCTGCATAAAATGCTACAGAGTTTAAATAAAATTCTTATTAAATATGGACTGAAAATATCAGCAAATAAGTCCAAAACTATGGCTTTTACAGTATTGAATCCAGTTAATAAAATAGTGTTAGAGAATGTTATAATAGATCATTGATCACACTTAAAGTATTTAGGATATAATGTCTGGTACCAGGGAGAAAATGATGTACTAGAGAAACTAAATGAATTTAACTATATAACAGACACATTCAAAAGAACATTAAACAATAAGGGTGGTAAAGACTCCATAGCAGAATTGTACAAATCAATGGTAGTACCAACTGATATAATCGGATCATAAACCTGGACATTAACAAAAAGAAATAACACTTACTAGACAGACATCAGAGAGAAATTTGTAAGAGCAATGACTGGGTCACCAAAACCAAAAGAAATGGAGCTAAGAAGTTAGGGAAGAATTAAAAGTAGAAGAAATATATAATAATATTGCTAACAACAGATATGACTGGGAACAGAATGTTCAGAGAATGAATAATAACAGAATACTTAAAATAGCCATAAACTATAAACCAAAAGTAAAACAAACCAGGGAAAATAGAAGATGGGCAGACCAAATTCTAGCCGCTACGGATTAAAGGTTCCAAAGCGTGAAGAAGAAAGCATATTTTAAAATTCTATGTTCTTTTCATTATGAGTGTATATCTGGGTGCGTGCGTGGGTTCGTGCGTGGGTACGTGTGTGCGAGCTTGTGTGTATTTGTTTTATTCGTATATATGGTAACGAAGTTTGAAATACCAATTATATAGTATTCAGGTATTATTTTATATAGTATAATGTTTGTAGCACTACATAACAAAGCGAAGTGTACCGGAAAATGAAAACAGAGCTTTCGTCGAGTCCAGTGTATATATACTCTGTTCAGATGCAATCATAGCAAGGTGTAACACATCGGCAGGTGCAATAAATCATATGTAACGTGTTTAAGTATTGTGACAAGGGGGAAGAAGAAGGAATCTAAATACCTTTGTGATTTCTGAGTAGATAGCGCTGACAAACTCTCTGGTAGTACTTTAATCCTCCTGGTACGTTAAATAATCAGTCGGTAAAACTGCTGTTTATCTTTCATTCTCTGGCATGTTTACCATAACGGATATCATTCATTACTTCGTGTGTGGGTGGGTAGATTTACTTCATATGACGTGATGAAAATCATATCTATGAATACCGTAATTTTTATTTATAATTTCATTCAGTTTCACCATAATTAAATTAAAATGGCACTATGTTTCATTAGTAATTGACATAGTAGTATCTGAAATAATATATACAATTTTGTACAGCATTACATTCTGATGCATTTAAATCATGTGGTTAATATTACGGCAATGGTCTATCCGTACAAATTTATCACGCTTCAGAAAATTAGTTGTAATACCATCTACTTCCTATATATTATTATAGAACTTTTTAAATAAGAAAATGTTTCCGTTAATGCAGAGGGTGCTCTTTAAACTGGATAACTAAAAAGTTGATCATTATTGGGAAATGAGATGGATTACTGAAACAAGAAGTTCGAGGTTGATGATTTGTATAAGATAATAGGGACAATGACAGCGAGACATCTTTCAATGATGAAACTTTGTAAATGACATACCTTTGCCAATTGAGTAAGTCACATTTTTTAGCAATCATTCACATTGTACTGAGTGATTACACTAGAAAATTTGTGTACCGTGTACCTGCTATAGCTGCAATAGTCATTTATTAACAAAAGATTAACTGCTAATTTAGTTTTTTTCCTGTTATCTTTGCAGAAGATTTCAATACTTAGCCTCACCTCCATTCATTGAAAGTTATTAAAATAAATAAATATGAAGATACATATTGTGGCACCATAGATTATATAAAGGTAATCTTTTACTGTTTCATTTATAAATTAGTGATTATGATTTAGGCAGTTCTGTATGCGTGAGCTAGTTAGGCTTTCACAATTTCTAAAGTCCCGGGATCCTCTTAACCCTTTTAGTACCAACTCTGTAATATCTGCAGGAACAATATGAAACTTTCCGGGACTGTTCCTAAATGGTCAACGAAAAGTTGTGAATCTTTTGGAATTTTTTTTTTCAAATTTAGTTTTTGAGTTATAAATTGTCCATAAACCTGGACAAAATTATTGGAAGGTGTTGATTTTGGAAATAGGTATTCAGATACAAATACAATGTTTTTTTAGCAAAACCTCAATGTTTTATTAATGTATGCTTATAAATGAGTACAGAAGCTACCAATAACAAAGGGAAATGTACACTTATCTTGACTATAATAAACAATTGTGCAATTTTAAGTTTTCGAACTTATTTTTGATATGGAACTCCCGGAAACAGTTTCTGCCCTTTCTAATACATAAATATATTTGACATTTCTCACACCCGAAATGTGATTTACCTTTGTAATTTTCATATTTGCATCTTCCAACTTCTCTTTTTCCTGAATGAATAGGCACGTGGTCTATGGTATCTAAACGGATATCCTTACTTGGCCTTCTTTCATAACTCATTGTTTTCTGTATTAGTTCCTCCTCTTCTTCTTCATTGGACGGACAACCACGTTCCCTACCAGGGACTGGTTTACCAACAAAACAGAGTCCTTCGGCAACTCTTACTATGAAGTGCAGTAGATCTAGGACATTCTTCTCCGGAACGTTACTCTTCTTGGCATCTATTCTGTATTCAAACCACCTGTTCACAATGGCTAAATCAACAGCATGAAATATGAGGCGCAGTGTTCACTCTCTGGATCTGATGAATGTCCTATAGATGCTTATTAGAAAATCAGTTTTGTCCACTCCCTGCATAGAGGCATTGTATAGACAACTTCTGGTCGGGGAACCTGTATGTACTCTTTCTTATTTCCATCCCAACGTTTGCCAAATCTGTTTCCCCAATTACAATGAAACTGGACGTTACTCGTCTGTTGTCCAGCCACTTTACAATCACATCATCATGGCTACTTATTTCCTCCATGTGTCCTCTTGGATTTTTATCATATCCTTGTCTAATGGAATGGAATATTTATAAAATCTGTTTAATTGTGCTGTACCAGCTGCCAGAATCTGTTTCTGTTCAGATAGTTCCCCATTTTGCAAACAATAAAGGACAAAAGTAGCTAAACCTTCAGCTGTGACCTTCATTGAAGTAGGCTTAGGCATACAGTAACCTAATAAAATTAAAAAAATAAGACCTTTATATAAAATGGAACGACTAAGTACAGGCATGGACCCTAAATAGAGGTTATGTTATTGCCTGCCCATGTGGTCCCTCAATACAATTCTCCTGCATCATGGACGCTGTTTCTATACGTAAGTTTTCTATTTATTTCAAGGACATAAAGCAAAATATGTTTATATTTTCTTTTTAGCAAGTGGTTTCCTGTTAGCAACGGATTATTAAAAAGTGTGTCCTTGATCATGGACACTGGGTACTGAAAGAGTTAAGTAAAACCATGCATGCCTAGCGAAGACACGTCCATTAATGGCGGCCCTCATGCGTGTAGGGTTTTGAAGTAATTTAGAATGCTAACATGAGTTAAATCAAGAGGGTCATGACAATATCTAATACATTTGTAATCATATGCGCCCGTATTGCATATAATAATGAGACTCTTATAGCTTCCAAGTGCTCTATTTGTGTTTCGTAACTTACTGTATGCCAAGCTAGTAATATTTCACTCTTCTAAGCAACAAGATAAGAAACAAACGTAGCGCTGGTCATTGAAAGTCAACAGGGATCAACGCTGTGTCGTGTGTAGAACATAATGAATGAGACCTATTATGAAGTCTTTCAGCACTTAAAGTATACCATATAGGAACTGTATTGCTTCTATTGCTAATATCGTTGGTTGGAAGAAACAAGGAAGCATAAGTGTGGCCTACGGCGCTCGGGAACTAGAAAACCAGGAGAAAAGATGTGAGGAAAAAATAGGAAAGTGAGTAAAATTAATTGTAAGTTGTATCTGTCCAATTTAACATAATGTAATACCCGTATAGCACTACTATAAATGTTTTCAAAGTGATAAATAATGAATTAGTTTGTTATTCAATAAAAGCCCGCCTTGGTAGCGTGGTGGCTGCATGTCTGCCTCACGTTCAAGAGGTCTCGAGTTCGAATCTCAGTCAGGGTGAGTTACCTGGACAACGTTTTTTCCGTGGTTTTCCCTTATCCTGAAAGCTGAATGTCGAGTAACTCTAAGCTCTATGGACCCTGGGCTCATTTGAGCATCATTTCGCCCTTTCCATTCTTCGTCCGATACGACTTAAGCTTGGAGGATGTAAATTGCAAAGAAAAAAATAATCAATAATAAAACCTATTCTATCATCTTCCCTTACTAAGCTTATACTTACATTTTCTATACCTTTCTCAAGCTACCACTTTAGAAATGTCGGGAGGAATGAGTTATATCGATTCCTTGTGTAGAATTGCAACTAATCTCCAAGGATTAAAATTCTGAATTATTAAAGTTTTGGTATATGAATACCATAACTTTTTACTACATTTACTGCGTATATTTCAATTTTAATAAATAATTCTGCTGGGATGGACTGTTTCTTTTTGTGTAACGCTGATGGTCAAAATTTTTGTATCCGGCAGAAAACTCAGAAAGTTGCAAAACAAGTTCCAGTTCGTATGAGCATGAAGTTTCCTTTGAGTTGCTTCATAGTCTTGCTTTCTTTGCTTTCCTTTCGATTAAATATTTGAAACTTGAAATGAAAATGTTCTTCCTTTTATAAAAATTGTTTTTGAATACACTGTTTCCCTAAAGTTCTTAGGTACCTTTCCATATTTTAGGACATCGTAAAATGTCCTTAACATTTGCACTTTATAATATAGAGTATGTGACGTATTATATTGATGATTATGTTCTTAATTTATTTTTGCATTTCCTATTTTTATTTTATCTACCAAGTTCATAGGATGAAGAGAAGATAAGAACTTTGAAATGCATTCCTAAGGATACATAGCGTTTGGGATTGCACATTTTAGATCTTGTTGAACTTTCTCAGTGTAACATCATCAATTCTTTTTTCTCTACTTTTATTTTTCTAGCTACACATAATGTATTTAATTATTTCGACAGTCATTTAAATTCATATATGCTTTCTGTAAACATGAGTATTGGATATTCATTTATAAACCCCAAAAGGGTGGTCAAGAAACTCATTAACATTATATTTTGGTTTGGGTGTTTTATTCTACACTGATTAGGCCTTAATGAATTAAAATTTGTGAGCCTGTATTTTTTTCCTTCTCATGTTGTTATTATCATCTTGGAGTAGTTCCTTCAGAAAAGTACTTTAATGATTCGGTTTTCATTTTCAGTTTTGTTTGTTTTTGTGTACAAGTTAAACTTTATTTTCAAGCAATGAGTTAAAAAAAGCTTTTATAAGGAACATATTAAGCATATAGTCTTCAAAAAGTACATAGAAACTCCATCCTTTCGCAATTATACCACAAAATTTAATTTGGGTATACACTATAGAGAAACAGCTTTCTACATTCTGAATTTGTAAATTTACACCTTTTTTTAAAATATCCTATTCTGATGCACACAAATTCTGAGGGAAAATAATTTAATTACTCCTTTAGGTAACGTAAATGTTGAGTAATAAGAGAATGCAATGTCAAAGGAATCTCGCAAGTGCCAAATTTATCTTTAGGTTGTTGAACTTTCCTTTCAAGTTTCAGGAAGAGGTTATGAGTACCAAGTAATTGACTGTTCTGCTCGGGCAATTTCCGGAGTGCTTCGGAAGTTGTGAAACCGTCTTCAATCAGTGTTTCGGCATAAGCTATGCTTTCGGAATTACACATGCAATTTTATGATAAACTCCCTCCACAGGTAACGATAGGTTTGTAAGATCTGCCTCATTCACTTCAAATTCAGGTTTTTTACAGCTAATTTTGTTTTTAAAGATGGTGTATTACCAACGTCTCGTTCTGTCCGGATTTAGACCTGCAGGAATGGTTTTGTAGGTCAGTAAATCTACCGACGTGGGGCTATCATTTTAAGCCCAATTTAAAAACCACCTGTAAGGTCTAGATTTGAACCAACGACCTTGAAGCCTGAAGACCGGCGCCTAATCAACTGGACCACCTAAACCGACATATTACAACGGGAATATCTTATATATGTTGTACTATGAATGCTTAACCTTCACCTCCCTGCTGATTAACTTATTCAACAGCATACTTCTAAACAGAAATTTGCATCTGCAAAAGATAAAATGAATTAAATTACTTTTAAGTGCAAAAGGAGATATAAATTACATTTGCATGCATGAGGTGTCTGCGAAGAGCGTAATTAAATCGACTTTGACAATCTTCCATCGTTGAAGGTTCTTATTCCGAAAGAAATGGGCCATTGAAAAATATTCCAATTTTTATTTCTAAACGGCTGGAAAAGGATTTTCAAGGTCTACGTATTACAACATGAACATGTTGAAATTATAGTTCAAGTTATTTTTTATCCTCAAATAAAATAGATGGCAGAAGTGCAATTCAATTTATCTTTCTGTTTCCTAGTCAAAAATAAAATCGAGAAAAAGAGAGAGTATTAAAGGCACTGTATCCAACAATTCTTTTATTGGTGGTTATAAACGGTTGCAAATCTCTGAACATTCTATACTTATCAGAAAAATTAGCTTCTGTAAATATGTATTATTTATCAAGATCAAAATTATTAATTTACTATCTTCATATAAGTCCATTTGGGCCCTATTTCGTGCCTTGAACATTGATTTATAAGATATGTGCTCTATTAAAGTGAAAATTGTATAGCTATTGGACTAAGTAAGATCGCAAAGCCTTTATGGTCGACGTCATCAAACAAACAAAAGCGCCTTCTTCAGGATGTTATTACTTTTTACTTTTCAGGTTGGAATAACATTAATTTAATCCACACTATTATTCTCTTCAAATAAAGATCTACAACATGAAGAGCTACGATACTATTATTCTTAGTAAGTTTAATAATTGGTCTTTTAATCGGTGCAACCTAACCCGAAATAAACGATTCACTTATTCCACCATTCGAACCAAAGAGTCAGCCTGTAATTTGGCATGCTTTGCGGAGGAGAGAGATTGTGTAATTAGAAATATAACATACCTCACTGTCTTTGATTAGACGATTGTTGGTTTATTACTATGAATATTATCAATATGGAATTGCAGTTAGAGATAAATCGCATAGAAATGTTTCATAATAACACCACACTAATTTCTTTAAGTATTCATCAGTTCGGATTAGTTCATTATATCAATTAAATTGTTATTGGAGTTTTAAAAGAAATGCCTTTAAACCGCTGAGTGACTAAATATATAGATACCGGAATTCCTTCAGGGTATATAAGCTTATGACGACTATTATCAAAGAAATCAACATTTAAGATACTGCTTCTGATATTATAACTTAATATTGAAATAGTCTAGCCAAAGATTAAATTGAAGAGACCTTTTCACAAGATGGAGCCTTGCAATCAGCTTATCAGGCGTGACTTCCCAACAAGGTATATTTTTTCGAGTTCTTAATATAGTCTAGGTTTGGCTTCCTGTAGATCACAAGCAAGATCACTAACATAACTCTAACACTCTCTTATTTGGCATTTATGTGTAGTTATCCAGTATCTTTCTGTATATTTTATAATATATGTAATTCAACTTTAGTAGGAGATGAATAATATAAATAATGCAAAATAAATAAAATCAACGAAGGATGCATAAGTAGTATAGAATTGAGAGAATCAGCACAGTGTAGATAAGATGTTGAACTCTCCTCTGTGTTAATATATGAGTGATGTAGAATGCTCATTGATTTAGAACTCTCCTATATGAAAATCGAGTTGTAAAAGAAGGGGAGTGTTGGCGTAGTGCCGTTCTCCCCTGTGCAGTGAGATGTTTTTGAGGGTTGGGATGATGATGATGATGATGATGATGATGATGATGATGATTGTGTGTGTGTGTGTGTGTGTGTGATGTGTAATGTGTGATGGGTGGGATGGGTAACGGGGGGGGGGGGTTCCGGGGATGTTTGAATTAAATGTGAATTCATTTCGATGTGTGTGTGTGTGCTTGAACTCTCATGTATGAATATGGAAGTCTAGGGTTCGATATTGTGATGGGGCGGGGTGGGTAACGGGGGTTCCGGGGATGTTTGAATTAAATGTATTGATAGTAATTCTTCGATGACTGTGCTTGAACTCTCATGTATGAATATCGAGTCTAGGGTTTGATATCTATTACGTTCAGTGCTTCGATGTCTGTGCTTGAACTCTCATGTATGAATATCGAGTGTAGGGTTTGATATCTATTACGTTTAGTGTATGATATATGATGTAGTATCGTTATTCTTTAGATAAAAGAATATCGAGAGAATGATTAGGTATGTTTACTTGGAGAGATTTATGAAAATAAATGTAATAAGACATTCTGGTAAGGGGTGTTCCCTATGCAGAATCTCTCCTTGAGCTATTGTATCCAAGAGCGATGTAAAGGTTAAGAAAAGGTTAAATTCCATTCCCACATCGAGGTACGAGAAAATATAAATCTATTCCACATTGATGAAGTATAAGAATGGAAATGTAAATCTATGTGAGAGGGTCGCATGACAAAGAAATGTCCCCTCTAAGCATGATAAAAGTGGTACATAGCAAGTGTATATAAAATAAAAGCACTACCCATCTCTTTAAGAATGATAAAAAAAAATTGAGAGAAAAGTATAAGAATGCAAATGTAAATCTGTTTGAAAGGGTTTTCATGATAAAGGAACGCTCCCTCTAAGCACGATAACCTAAAAAGAATATTCCCTCTAAGCATGATAAAAGTGGAACATAACATCGAAAATAAAATAAAAGCACTAACCATCTATTTAAAAATGATTAAGATAACGAGAGAAAAGTATCTCATCTTTAAGTATATATGAGTAATACAAAACTGATCAATCAATACGATAATATATATACGCAACTAGGGATCTATAGTGTAGATATCCTAACTATTCATGGCAAGATATCACCCTCCATATAAAAAAATTGTCTAGAAAATCTCCCCTCAGTATTACGAATACTCCACTGAACGTCATCCCTTTTGGTATGTGGGTCAGAGAAAAAAAGAGTTAATCTCTCCAGACTGGTGACAGGGGTGATCAAAACATTCCTATTGCTGTAGCGAAGTCTAATTTTGTCAAATAACGTTAGGAAAAAAAAGAATATATTTTAAAATTAAACGAATGAATCTATATATTTGTATGAATGATGAAACAATACTATGAATGTGTTAGTATACCAAATGTAAAAAAATCAAATGTTCAGAAAAATATATTTTGTACAAGTATGTGTGTGTAAAGAAATGTGTAATTATATCCCCCCCTCCAAGATGTAGGGAACGAATCACAGTTAGTGTGCGCACGCAACATGGTGTTTGGGAAGGAGAGATACGGTTGGAGGGGGTGTAAAAAATGATGAATCTATATAAAGTTTAAACTATGATAATAAAGTTACTAGTATTACCTTCTAACTTATAACGTAGTCACAACTACTTTAAACATATAGCGTAATATGTAGACAGTAACACCTCTCCCGGACGGAGGGGGGGCGGAGCAACTGTTAATAAATACCGCGGCACGGATGAGTGAGGAGGCAGTCGATTCTCTGGAAATATGGATCCTACAGGTAAGATAGAAAAGTTGTATATTGTAATTCATTTTTTTATCTCTGTTTACGAAGAATGTTGAAGTAATACTGATTCGTGTGTGCTTATATGTATGTTTCAGATCATGAGATGCTACAGCTAAATCAACTAGCTGAAGGTGGAACACATCTTCCCACAAAGAAACTACGTGAATTAGATCAGTCCGTTCAACACATCATTCGATCCGTCAAAACCGTGAAGACCAGATATGGTGAACGGGTCGTCGTCGAAACATCAGATTTCCAAGTCTTCCTCCCGGAGAGATTCAAACATATGACCGCAGCGCAGAAAGATCTACTAAATCGTGGTGACTGCATACTCCAATACCATGGCGAGGAAACACTAGAAAGTGGTTTCAAACGACATAAATTGTCTTTTTTAAGCAGCCCGTAATGTCGTCAAAAGGTGAGTACAATTATTGAATAAAATTTCATAAAAAAAAGTGATAATGTAGTTACTTGCATGTAAATGTGAAATCGTACATGTTGTATTAGAACTTAAAGTGTTAATTATCGCACGTCATGTAGTATTAGTAATTGAATGTAGTTACTTGCATGTACGTACATGTTGTATTAGAACTTAAAGTGTTAATTATCGCACGTCATGTAGTATTAGTAATTGACAGTGAACGTTGTAGGGTTAATTTTCATGTGTAATAATTACGTACATGTGAATATCGTAGTTCAGTTACGTTATTTCACATGCATGTTAGTTACGTTTGTTTGTTACACGTAAAAGTAACGTTGTAGGTGAAAAAAGAACGTTAATTTATATGTGTAAAACGTACATGTGAATATCGTAGTTCAGTTACGGTATTTTACATCTATATGGTTTACGTTGTGTGTTATTATCATTTATGTAAGGGAGAGAGCATTACGTAAAACAGTTACATACTATCTGAATATTGTAGTTACGTGATGATAGCAATAATTGTAAAATACATAATCATTATGTAACTATTTTCATATGTAAAAGTTACATGCATGTTACGTTCTACGTAAAGTATAGAGTTTACGTAAAATTGAGATTCATACATGTAAAAGTTATTAACATGTATGTTATTTCTGTTACCACCTTACATACATGTAAATCAATGTTCCCGTATGTAAAGTTAATCGAATGTTGTAATTGCTTTTTTCAGAAACGACGACAAGATGCTCCGATACTGCCACTGGACAACCCTCGATTCAGCAAGATGAAACCTGTTCGAACGTGACCCAGGCTGAACGATTACGATGTATTCACAGTGAGTCTGCTTTCAAAAAACGATTAACCACCTACGAAATTCACAACTGTGTTAATATACTTGACCCCGTTATATTCTTAGCAGAATGCAAACCTTTAATTTTGAATGAAATTGATAAGGGCTTAAACATGTATAAATCAGGTCTTAAGATAGGATCCTGTTTATCCTGTCAATATGTCATAATATCACAAGAGAGCGATAATATTCATACATTTAACTTTAACAGTAAACTTGAGGTGATATTGCAATCTACAGATAAATCTATATGGTATGAAGAGAAGATTGTACAACCTATACTAGATCATATGGATAATTTTGAATCGCGTACCAGTTCAAAAGCTTTATACAGTATTGAGAAATTAACAATATATGTGACACAATACGATTCATTGAATGCAGGGATGTATACTGAATTACCCGACTTTATAAAATCGAAGAGAGCTGTTATTAACATTCGTAATACTGATAAATATTGCTTTGCATACTGTCTGTTAGCATCCAAATACCCAGTAGAACGTAACAAGAATCGACCCACCTCCTATAAAAGATATGATTTTCGTAACGAATTTAACTTTGAGAATATAACATTCCCCGTATCATTGAAAGATGTAGAAAAATTCGAGAATCAAAATTCAAATATTTCAATAACGATATACGGTGTTGAAAATAAATCGATTATTCTCTTATATCAACCAAGAGAGATAAAATCACATCATGTTAATCTTTTAATGTATAAAAGACATTATTGTCTGATAACAGACTTGTCACGTTTGCTAGGAAAGCAGCTAACTAAACATAATGGGCGAAAATGGTTATGTAACAATTGTAACTTGTATTTCACATCAGAATCACGTTTAAATAGCCATAAAAAGAGGTGTATGATGAATCAAATTATCAGAATGCCCGAGGCTGGTAAAACTGATCTCGTTGAATTTAACGCATATTCGAAATGTCTAAAAGTTCCATTCGTGGTTTATGCAGACATAGAATGTATCTTACGTAAGGTAGATTCGTGTCAAGATGTATCGAGTAAAAGCTGGACACGTAGCATTCATAAACATGAAGCGTATGCAATTGCATTACATTTGGTCTGTAGTTATGATAAAAATTTAACACGTTTCAAATCATTTGAAGGTCCATATGCAATTGAAAATTTTCTTAAAGAATTAACGTTAATTGCAAATCAGGTCATTAATATATATGCTAATAAAATTGAAATAAGTATGAGAGATGTGGATGAGCTAGAATATCAAAATGCAACACGATGTCACATATGCAAACGTGAATTTCTTAACTCGTGCATAAAGGTTCGTGATCATTGTCATTTGACTGGAAGTTACGTTGGCCCAGCTCATAAGCACTGCAATTTAAATAGGAAAATGCCAGGATTCATACCAATATTCTTTCATTGCTTGTCAAAATACGATGCTCATTTCATAGTAAAGAAACTAGGTTACGATACGGAACCTATCAACTGTATTGCACAAACTTCTGAAAATTACTTATCCTTTAGCAAAAGATATACAAATTCGAATGGAATGAGTATATATCTAAGATTTCTGGATAGCTATCGTTTTTTGGATTCAAAACTTAGTAACCTTTCGGATATGTTAGAAGCAGATGATTTTCATTATACCAATAATATGTACACGAATCCTTTGCATAGACAACTGATGAAACGTAAAGGTGTCTTCCCGTACACGTATGTGGATTCTATAGAAAAATTATACGAGAATAGTCTACCATCCAAACATCAGTTTGATCATGTAAGCGATGAGGATTATAGTCATGCTAGAACGGTATGGAATGAATTCAATGTTAAAAATCTGGGTGAATATTTAAATATATATCTTAAGTGCGATACATTAATACTAACGGACGTGTTTGAACGCTTCCGTGAATTAAGTATCGGTTTGTACGGACTCGACCCGTGTCAGTATTACACACTTCCCGGGTTAGCCTATGATGCAATGTTAAGAACGACTGGTGTACAGATTTCATTATTAACAGATAAGACTATGCTAGATTTCTTCGAAAAAGGAATACGAGGTGGAATTTGCACTGTGTCCAAACGGTATGCAAAGGCGAATAACAGATACATGACTAGCTATGATAACACTCAACCAACTAATTATTTAATGTACGTTGACTGCAATTCTCTATATAGTTATACAATGGAAAATAATAGCTTACCATACACTGATATAAGGTGGCTAACTGATGCTGAAATTAAATCAATAGATTTTATGTCTATTACAAGTGATTCTGACGTGGGATATGTGTTGGAAGTAGACTTTAAATATCCACAGGAACTTCATGATATATAAAATGATTTGCCATTATGCCCTTTGAATGAAATCGCGCCAGGTGATAAGTATACAAAATTGCTAATAACATTGAATGATAAAAATAAATATGTATTACATTATCTCAATTTTCAACAATGTGTTAAACTTGGTTTGATTCCATCGCGTATACATAGAGTAATAGGTTACAAACAATCTAACTGGATAAATCCTTACATTGAACTCAACGTTCGAAAACGTATTGAAGATAAGACGAAATTTGGTCAAAATCTATGGAAGTTAATGAATAATTGTGTTTATGGAAAATTTATAGAGAATGTAAAACGTTATAATTCATTTCATTTAGCTACCAGCTGGAAACGAGCGCGTAAATTGTTAGCTCGACAGACATGTATAAGGTACGTGATTTTTGATGAAAATTTAATAGTTATAGAATTGGTCAGAGATGAAATATTGATGAATAAGCCAATATACATAGGACAAGCAATCCTGGATCTATCCAAACATAAAATGTATGATTTTTATTATGAAATTCTGAAGAAAAAATTGAAAGATGTAACTTTAATCTATACGGACACGGATGCTTTTCTCTTTGAATCTAGCTGCGATATATATGAATTTATTAAAACCAATATACATTTATTCGATACATCGAATTATCCAATGGATAATGTGTATGGTATTCCGTTAGCAAATAAGAAAATTTCAGGATTATTCAAGGATGAGCTAGCCGGTAGAGTGATGACTGAATATGTAGGGCTGAAATCGAAATTATATAGTTATCGATATGATACTGAAGTGATTAAAAAATCAAAAGGTGTAACAAAAGATTCGATGAGATTCATAACCTTTGAACAATATCTCTCATGTATTACACATCCTGACACTATACATCGAAGCATGCAGACATGTTTCAGAAGTTATAAACATGATGTTCATACTATTGAATCTAATAAGATAGCTTTAAGTGGTATCGATACAAAACGATACATTCCCAATAATTCATTTTCAACATTAGCATGGGGACATTATGCTATAGAAAATTGTCAAGTGTAAATTTCGTTTTCTTTTCTCAATAAAGCATAGATTCAACTGAGTTAAAAGGTATTACTAGGCCACGATAATAACATATTACTGTATTTCAAAAAATAAAATAATTGAGTTTCAAGTATAATTGTAAAGTGTGTTACAACTGAGTTAAAAGGTATTACTAGGCACATGATAATAACATATTACTGTATTTCAAAAAACGAAATAATTGAGTTTCAAGTATATTTGTAAAGTGTGTTACTAATTACATGATAATAACATATTTACTTCATTTGAAAGATAACGTGTTGCTTTTTTTATGTTTATGTTAGGGGTGAAGGAATATTTTTTCCTATTCATGTCGTTTTGAAATGTTAGATAGCAGAAATCAATGAAATGTTAATTCAACTATAATCATGTATGATTTTTTATTAAAATATATTTACTAATTATATCAAAATGTTATTATCATGTCTCCGTTAAGGGGTGAGGGGAGATTTATATATATCAATGTGAACTAGCATGTACAAAGGCTCTTATTTCAGCTATAATCATGTATGATGTTTGTTTAACGTATATTACTAATTACTTCAAATTGTAATTATCATGTTTACGTTAAGGGTATGTGAATTTATATATACTCAATGTGAACTAGCATGTACGTTATGTTAAAATCTCTACAATTAAATGTTAATTCAACTATAATCATGTATGATTTTTTTTTTTAAAGTATAAAAATGTTATTATCATGTTTAAGTTAAGGAGATGTGAATTAGCAGTTACAGAAGATTTTTAAAAAAGTATAAAAATGTTATTATCATGTTTAAGTTAAGGAGATGTGAATTAGCAGTTACAGAAGATGTCAGGAATCAATGTGAACAAAAAAAAATCAAACACAATATATCATTAAAATTATATTTCTTTATTGAGTTGTGTGTTTTTTTATTTATACAATGTCCACCTCATTAATCCATTCACGGGTAGGAAATCCTAACCATTTCACCAGAATCCTATCACCACGACGTCTGATGATCCTTTCAACTAAATACGTGTCTGGATATTGAGTTTTCTGTAATTCATAACCGTAGAATGCTCCTTCAATCAGTTTACCCTCCAGATCCTCGATGAGATAGGTCAATGGATGTGTCCTTTGCACTGTACGTATCCTAAAGACTTCAACACTCCAATTTGGTAGATAACCTTTCTCCATAACACCTTTATGCTTAGAAATCCTCACGTAGTCACCAACACGATGAAGCCTAGATCTTCGCTTCTCACGCAGACTTCTATCATATTTGTAGACGCTGAGCAGGAGAGAATTATCACGAACTTCTACAGGCTTCATACGAATCGTTCGATGGTAAGTATTATTGTAGGTATGAATAATTCTAGGTAGTATGTTTATCCATTGATATGAGCCTTGAACAATAAATTCCTTATGCAAAATCAGTTTGATCGTTCTTATTAAACGTTCCACTGCAGCAGCCTTAACGTGTGTGAATGTACTGTAATGATTAATATTATTACGATTCATTAGTTCGCGGAAATGTTTATTGTAAAACTCCCTTCCTTTATCAGATTGAACATTCTTCGGAAACGATTCCATTTCATTCAATATCTCCTCCATAGCAGTCGAAACGTTAATACCACTTTTATCACGTAATGGTCGTGCATAAGCCATCTTGGAATAAAAATTGCATGCAAGAAGAATATACTTATAATTCCTATTGTCTCTTGCATAATTAGACATGTCCATAAGATCTATTTGTACTAAATCGTTCATTCCTTTGCTTATGATCTTACGACGTAAAAATCGTCTTCTAGCTGGTGCATGTAACTCGGTTGCAATGCGACGTTTTATCATGCTATAATTTTTGATGTTTTAAGTTCTGTAATAATTTCTTCTATCTCGGGTGAGTGATTCAAATTACCTGCATCCCTCGACGCAACTAATAATCTTAATCTGTTTATTATTTCATTCGGATCGTTCCAGTAGACGTAATCTAATTTTCTCTGCGGTACATGTTCTTTCCAACGTAAACCAAATCCAGTTCGATTACTAACAAGGTCACGAATGATATGACGATACTTGAACCCTCGATTTGCTCTTAAACGTCCATCTCTTGAATAACCGTGTCTGTAAACTTGAGTATTCTGTAAGATTTGCGAATACACGTCTAAATCATCATCTGTGTACGATGTCTTGCGAGGTAAACGTTTAAATAATAATTCATATAAGCCTGCTGTGGGTTCATACGTTTCTGTTCCTATCTGAACACCATCAGATTTAAACACAACTGTCTTGTTACCCAATTTATACTCATTATCCTCGTAACGTATGCCGTAAGTATTGTCCATGTCACTCGAACTAGCAGTTCGAACCTTGTGTAGATACTTTGACACGAGATCAGATCCGTTAGCATCATCTGTAGTTTCGTCGTCGTTGTTGTCTTGGTGTGCTTTCTCTGTTACTTTCAATGGTTCGGTTACAGGTTGAAGAACTTCAGACATGACTCGTTGCGTTTCGAATTTCATTCCTTTGAGAGAACGTAACTTTTCTCTTATTGCCCTACTGTGACGGGCAATGGATTCCTTAAGTCTTATAGCTTCAGCATCCATATCGAAATGAATGTATAATTAATCAGCTACTGCTAATTTATATGAAACTATCAGTTCTATACTTAATATATGACCATCTTTAGCACGTCCGACTGGCGCTGTAAACGATAGAATATCGCCAGTTTCAACTCTTACAGGATATCTTTCAACTAATCTTCCGTTTATTGCAAACAATGTATCATTTACAGCATGCGGATGTACCGATGATACGATGGAACACGAGAGTACACTTCCATTTCCAGGAACTTTATAGTATTCGAGTCCCGATGTTAACGTATACCTTAAAGAGGGACCTCGAAACGGACGTGTTTGCAATTAAATTATGAGTTGTGCTTTCAATTGTTGTAACATAGTGTTTACAACATTTCTCATTCGTGTTTTCATAGTATGATTATCATTATTTATAGTGATTAGTTTATTATCAAGTTCCGTTTGTCGTGCGGTTAGTTCTTTCACTTCTTTTTCTACAGCTGTAGTAATAGTCTCGCTAGCGGAGGTGATTGTTCTAGTTAACTGACTTTGTAATTCATTCTGTTTCCGTGTAATAGTATCGACAATGTTTGTTATAGTCTCAGTTAAACCCGTTTGCAATTCATTATGTTTCTGTATAAAGAAATGATTAACATAACTCATGGTGACTGCATCACTATCATCTATCGGGTCGGCTAAATCCTTCAATCTCTTCATTCGAAATGATAGAGTTTCATTAGAGTCGTGAATTGGAATCCTATCATCTACATATTTTTTATTAGGAACGTCGTGTTCGTGAAGGGGGTCCAACAGCGTTTTCATTCTTTTACCATCTATAATGACATTATTTTCGGAATCACGTTTAAATGCATATTTACTTAAGTACTCCATTAAATTGTTGTATTGGATGTCGAGCGATTTTTGTATGTGATCCCTAAGCATAGCTTCAAACTCGCCCATACGCTGATACGAGGTCTGCTCGCTGAAGATCTGCATTCGATTCTCGACGTCAGCCGTATGCGTATCCACATAACGTTTAGTCGATGCATCGTCACCTTCTTCAGGGTCGTGAATATTGCACAACCGCTTTCCCTTGAATCGATAGTTTCCCGATCCATCTCTAGTTATGATATATCGATTGAACACACCCCTAGAGGGTATGATTCTTCGGGATCCGAACCTGTCGATACTCATTGCTTAAGTGGTGGATTATTCTATTTATTCATTCTGATAAAGCGATCAAAACCGTGACGGTAGCGTCCCTCGTTCAGTGGATATTCTGGTACTATAACAACAAAGGGTCGTTCATCATTCTCCCATATATGTTTACACATATTCTTAAATTCATCATAGGACATATCGGTATTTACATAATCTTCGTATATATGTTTTAAATTGAGATTATCCTGTCTAAAGAATATAATCATATTTGCATTATCTCTAATTAAATGTTTAGGTACTTTAGCATATGATTGTGCTAAATATATAGCATCGACATTACGATGTCTACCCATACTGTAATATGAAGCTATCTTACCCTGTTTTTCATTTATCACATCATCAAATACGAATATCGAATTTTCTCTAGCATCCGACGTTTGAATTACTTTATCACCATCATCGAACGTAAATACACCTATATCGGGTATAGTTTTCAGTAACCTGAGTAAATATCGATATTTAGGTTGTTGCAACGATTTCGAGTATATGTAGAGGTTTTCGAATCTCAGACCATTCTCGTGAATAAGCAGGTTGAGTAAAACGTTCGTTTTTCCAGCATTTGAACTGCCAAGTATGAGCGCTCTAACGTTACTCGGAAACAACGTACCGTGTCGTCCTTTGCGAATGTCATCCTCGAAATCTAACACCTGTATGGGTAGCGTACACTTTTGCTATACTATCTCCTTATCGCGACTAATACTTATAAAGCATAAGTTTTGTCTTTTATTTCGTTCGTGATAAGGGCAATCTATGTCTTTACAGGATTTAGCCAATCGTCATAGGAATCGTATACTTATAAAGCGCACGTTTTGCCTTTTTTATTTCATAGTGAGACATGCGCTCTACACGTGCACGCAAAGGTTCGGGAATTCTTAATTCCTTGATTAATTCATTACCATTTGAGGCACATTTACCGGGTTATCGTTTCTGCGGTCCCGGAACGAAACTACATAAACGCTTGCAGAGAGGTGACTTACCGGTGAACGGGTTAGATTCAGCGTGTCTCGATCACGATCGGGCTTACGCAGAGAGTACTGATACAGAATCTCGTCGTCTAGCCGATAAGGTGTTGGTAGAGAAAGCTTGGAGACGTGTAAAGTCTGCCGACGCTTCTTTGGGCGAACGACTTGCAGCTCGACTTGTGACTACACTTATGAAGGGTAAATTGGCAGCGGGCGCTGGCATGCGTAAACGTCGCAACAAGAGAGGTGGTTTCTTACCTTTGCTACCACTTTTAGCAGCTCTAGGTGCAGCAGGTGGTCTAGCTGGAGGTGCTGCTCAGATTGCTACGGCTGTCAATAAGAAACGTTCGGATGCAAAACAACTTGCGGAATTAACACGTCACAACGAGCGCATGGAATCTTTGGCTCAGGGCAAAGGTCTTCGCAGTAAGAGACGTCGTAAGGGTAGAGGATTATATCTTCGATCAAAAAACTCGGGGCGAGGCCTATATTTATCCCGGAAAAAGCCCTGAGTGCTAACGAGATCGATTCGTATGCACGACGTCTACGCATTCCACATTTTAGAGGTGTCTACATGATCGATAAACTACCTCCACATCCTCGATACTATGAGAGAATAGTAGTGAATCTGGATACATCAAATAACCCTGGTACACATTGGGTTGCTGTACGTAAGGATGGTGACGTTGCCTACTACTTTGACAGTTTCGGCGATCTGAGACCTCCGGAAGAGATAGAAACGTACCTTTCGGGTGTCAAGCTCCTATATAATACGACGAGATTTCAAGAATTCGATTCTGTGATTTGCGGTCACTTGTGCCTTCAGTTTCTCCTCGATGAGTTACACGATCACCGTGAGTGGTAGTGATACCAGCTTCTCTACATTTCTAAATCCACCATTACATCTGGATCCTAACGGATATTACGAGATAGCTCTATTGAATTTTGAGACTTTTTACTCAATTCCGAATGTGGACGAGAGTAATAATCTATTCCATTACGTTCGCGATGGAAAAGTCGAACGTATAGTAATTCCACCGGGTACTTATGAATTGGATGATATCGCCAGATTGATCAAGGATGCTCTCGACATCGGTGACGACTTTATTCTACGTGCTAATAATAACACCATGAAATCAGAAATTCAATCTCCCTATATTATCGACTTTAGTCGTGAGAGATCTATTGCTTCACTTCTCGGTTTCACCTCTAAACAGAGGGTACCGGCAAACGTGCTGACCGAGTCTAATGATTTGGTTAACATATTCAAAGTCAGCATCATACGTATCGAGTGTAGTCTTGCAACGGGATCTTTCATCAATGGTAAAAGTGGTCATTCTCTGTATGAATTTTTCCCATCGGTACCTCCAGGTTATCATATTTCGCAGGAACCATCAAGTCCTATATATTTACCAATCATCGATACGAATCTCATTGATCATCTCGACATTAGAGTGGTAGACCAGAACGGCGATAAGTTAGATTTCAGGAACGAAACCATCACTGTACGATTGCACATACGTCGTAATGGGTATAAGTTTTAAGAGACGATGCTATATTAAAAAACATCTCTCGAGATTGATCTCTACTCGATCATCGACCCGCAAGCTAATCACATCGTCTAATCGACAATTTCTCGCTAACTTAGGCTTCAAGGTTCTATGATGGATGTGTTGGACGTGACCGGGATTCCGACCTTTGATGATAAGATCAGTAAGGAGGAAGAACACGTATTCCTACCGTACAATACGTCAGCTCTCGATGTGAACGATGAAATTAGAATTCCATGTCAAGCTGAAGATTTGTACACGCTTCCTAGTAGAAGTTATCTCTACATTGAGGGGACTCTCACTAAACCCGACGGCACCGTTGCCACATCGAAATTGAGTAACAATGCTATGGCATTCCTATTCGATGAGATTCGTCTGGATATGAATGGAACGACTATTGATAAAACTAGGAATCCGGGCATTTCATCAACGATGCGTAACTATGCTGCACTGAATGAACTGGAATCGAATCGTTTACTAAATGCTGGATGGATCTATCCTGGAGGTGTGGTAGACATCGTGAATACATCGAATGGTATCTTCAATGCTATCGTTCCTCTTTCGATGTTGCTGGGTTTCGCCGACGATCACAAGGAGGTCATACTTAATAGCAAGTTTGAACTTATTCTCATTAGATCTAAGGATTCTAATAATTGTATCATTGGAAACGATCCTACAACCATACAACTAACTAGACTCGAATGGAGGATGCCTGTACTTCGACTTTCAGATTCTGAACGAGTTGATAAACTTAAACTCGTCAAATCGGATAAACCTCTACACGTCGCATTTCGAACCTTGGACCTTCACACTCAACCTGCTGTACCTCAAACTAAAGCGTTCACATGGAACATTGCAACCACGACTAAACTTGAAAAACCACGTTTCGTCATAGTCGGTGCACAAGTGGATAGATTGAATCATCTCGCTAAGGATGCTTCTCTATTTGATAATTGTAATATCACCAATCTGAAACTTTATCTCAACAGTGAATCTTACCCCTATCACGATATGAATTTGGATTTCGCCAATTCGAAATTTGCATCTCTGTATGATCAATATTCCAAATTTCAATCATCCTACTATGGAAAGGAGAATTACCCTCTTTTGAAAAGGAACGACTTTCTGAAATATGCACCGCTATTCGTCATCGATTGCTCTCATCAACCTGAGGATACTGTGACGGGGGCCGTGAATGTCAGATTGGAAGTTCAAGCATCGTCAAATTTTCCTGCACAAACTTCATTATTCTGTTTAATTATTCATGATAAATTATTCACTTATAAACCACTAACTCATGTTGTACAATCTATCATATAGGTGTAATAAATAAAACATTACAAATTCAAATTATCTTTTTATTGACTTTAACATACATCTCCAATATCCTCTTCCTTGCACTCCTGCTTTTTGCATCATATGAACATAATGATTTATGAATATCATACAACTGATATAAATTTCTTTCAATATATGGAATTAGTCTTTTAAGTCCATTGAATGCAGTACTATTCAGATTTATACTGCCCACATTTAAACATGTATTCACAAACGTTATTTCTTGCATCTTATTCATGCATAACATTATATTAAATGCATATATTATATTTTCACTGTACGGTGCACATGGATGCTTACCATCTTTCAGATACGTATCCAAAACACACAAATTTTACATTATTACCTCCCAATCCTCTTTTGTAATATACACAAACGTATCGTCATGTGTGTCTTTAATGTAAAGTGATGGGAGTTCATTGTATAATCCTATGTTCACACGAAAGTCAATGCTGATGGAGATGTCGTTATCGTTCATGCACACACTATTTACCATACTCGCAACTTCCTCCTCTACTTCTTCTGCGAAGGGTGTGAAGGGTTCGAACATCATTATGATGAAACTGTCTTGATCGAACGTCTTCTTGGCTTTGACGATTCTCGGTTTGCAGTTCGTCTTCTTCTTTTTCTTGTCTCCTTTCTTACTGGATCTGCGGACATACACGAACTGTCTCAACATCGTGAATATTTAATACACTTGTTAACGTAAAACTCTTATTATTTTATACTCACTTTTCTATGACTTCCTCCTCGGGTTTCGATGTACCGATATCCTTAAACGGACGATCATTGTACGGACCGCACACATCTTCACCTTGATCCTGTTCGGACTGGCATGCCACATCTTCACTTTGGGCTTTACTGAAATAAACATATTTATCATTAGTTATCTAACACATAACAACACTTTCACGTTAACACACAATTATAATTCTACTTACCCGAGGTACACTTTACAATTCTTTCCGCATTGAGCATAAGATGTGATCGAATCATGATGGGAAGGATTCTTGCAAATCACTTGATGCATCTTTCCATCACACGTTTCATCGTGGTGCTCAACCCAATGCTTTTGCAAATCTTCGAAATTGCGTAGATTCTCCCAGAATCTGGTATCACTTTCAATGATAGGTGTTGTTGTTCCACTCATCTTGACGTTGCGATGTGAAGTGAGAATGCATTCGTTCCCGAGTGAGCAGATGGGTGATGAAACGTGATCATACCTGTCTCCCCCCTCCCCATCCTATCGTCGATTGTACTTAACGGACGGAGGGTTTGTGTGAAGTGAGGACACGTTCGTTCCCGAGCTGGCGGGACAGGGTGAGACCTGTTAATTCGAATTTACTCACATATGCACAAATCTTGAGGAATGACAACACGTCATCACCCTTATACTTCAATGTGGAATAGATTTATATTTTCTCGTACCTCGATGTGGGAATGGAATTTAACCTTTTCTTAACCTTTACATCGCTCTTGGATACAATAGCTCAAGGAGAGATTCTGCATAGGGAACACCCCTTACCAGAATGTCTTATTACATTTATTTTCATAAATCTCTCCCAGTAAACATACCTAATCATTCTCTCGATATTCTTTTATCTAAAGAATAACGATACTACATCATATATCATACACTAAACGTAATAGATATCAAACCCTACACTCGATATTCATACATGAGAGTTCAAGCACAGACATCGAAGCACTGAACGTAATAGATATCAAACCCTAGACTCGATATTCATACATGAGAGTTCAAGCACAGTCATCGAAGAATTACTATCAATACATTTAATTCAAACATCCCCGGAACCCCCGTTACCCACCCCGCCCCATCACAATATCGAACCCTAGACTTCGATATTCATACATGAGAGTTCAAGCACACACACACACATCGAAAAGAATTCACATTTAATTCAAACATCCCCGGAACCCCCCCCCCCCCGTTACCCATCCCACCCATCACACATTACACATCACACACACACACACACAATCATCATCATCATCATCATCATCATCATCATCATCATCATCATCATCATCATCATCATCATCATCATCCCAACCCTCAAAAACATCTCACTGCACAGGGGAGAACGGCACTACGCCAACACTCCCCTTCTTTTACAACTCGATTTTCATATAGGAGAGTTCTAAATCAATGAGCATTCTACATCACTCATATATTAACACAGAGGAGAGTTCAACATCTTATCTACACTGTGCTGATTCTCTCAATTCTATACTACTTGCATATATTCTTACAAGAAACCTTCTCAACTATTCAATAAATATAAGTCCTTTTAAACAAGCGGCTAAGGGTTCAAACCAAGGGATCCGCATGTGAGGTTGTAGTGGACAAAGAGGCGCCTGGGCCGTTTATCCGCTTTACCACGCCATTCATTCCACCAACTGCTCCATAATTACATTTCCTTTCATCCACTACAACCACAATTAACTGCATCAAGTTCTTCACCCTCATACCAGGTATCAGACTGATCCCCATAGTGGAAACTATTCTCTCAGTTTCTCTGTTCCTCGACAGGTATCTGACCTCAAGCAGCCACTTGTAAGTTTTGGAGGTGAGAGTCCTCCATTGCGCAGAGCGAAATGGAAATGAAGTGAAATGAAACAGCTAGCGGGATTTGACATTGTATGTAACAATATAAAGTAATGTATTCCATAAACAATATAGAATTAAATTGCCAGTAATTATGAAAATATAACGCTATATCACTTATGTTTTGAAAACATGCATTTTGTAGTTAAATTTTAAATGCTTAAACTCTTAAATAAATGTTTGATGGAACCCCAATTTCTAACACACGCTCAGGTAAAATTAAGGTCATCCTTTTCAGCTACAAATGGGCTAGAGGCCAGGAAGCTATGTACATTGATCGGATTCTAGTCACGCAGTTACTTCCAATATTTGATTTGTCAGGGCGCATTTACGTAAGTACACTGGCTACATCCCAGGAATATGCAATCAGCCCTACAAAACGCTAAGTTTTGTTCTATATCTGTGTTTCCTATACAATACATATACATATTGAAATTGAAAACTATAATAATGTTACTTTGATATAATTATGAATAGCATTAGGTATATTACTGAAACAATCTCCAAGGCAACAAAGTCGGTTAAGTTTTCAACTGTTTCATTTTCTGTATTACAGTCATAGAAAGGAAGTGGATTGTATTCTACACAAAAATGTATTCCGAAACTGCTGAAAGAATAAATTTTAAGCTCATCTAAATCTAACAAAAAGCATTTAGTAAGTGGTATGAGATTTGACTGAGTTCGTATCTGTGTATGTAGTTAAAATCCAATCTTGATATTTGTTAAGCATATTCCAAGGATACAAAGCGATGATTTTAAAGAAAATACACAAACCAAGCAATCCTTTAGTAAAAAAATATTCATAGATTCCTTATTTCATAGAAATGACCGATCTAATTACAAACATTTAATATTTTAATGAAAAATGCAATGTATATCTTGAAACTTAAGTAAATTATTTCGAATGATAGAAGTAGTCAGGAATTTATTACATAAAAACAATTGGATATCACTAGATCACACAATTTACATCAAAATATTTTTTATTTCTTGTGCAGCCATACGTTCCCAAGATACATCTTGTTATTGGTTACAGTTCATTCCTTAAGGTTTCTCAAATTGTAACTTAATTTATTTTTCTGTATTTTGTCTACTAAGTCTTACAATATGCATATTGTAATCCATCCAAAAATATGATATATGGAGATTTCACCGTATTTTGGGAATGTATTTATGCATATATATATATATATATATATATATATATATATATATATATATATATATATATATCTGTGTGTGTGTGCGTGCCTATGTATGTGGACGCACGCACGCTTCCTTATGTCCGAGAGCAGGGTAGAGGAGCAGTAAAGATTCTGAATGGAATATTTTGGAGCAGAGAAATAACAAAGATAATAAATACAGAATTCTTTAGGTTATAGCGGAGAGAATAATGATATATGCGGCAGAGGGCTGGAGTTTATTGGAGAGTCAAAACGGTAAGATACAAGCATTTGAAGTGGGTGGAATAAGGAGGAGTAGCAGAGTATCACGGTTGGAGAGAAGAAGGTAGGAATAAATTAGAAAGATAATCGATATAGAAGAATCAGTGATTGAAAGAATTGAGGGTTGAACACTACAGGATTGATCACGAAAGAGAAGGATGGAAAAAGATACAAATATGACACTGTATGTCTCCAGGTGGTAGAAGGAAACGGGGCCGGCCTAGCTTCGTGGGAAACTGGAAATAGTGCGGATGATGGGCAAACAGAGGTTGGTTAAAGGAGAATGGAAGTATAAGCACAAATGGATATTGAGAATAAAGGGCAACTACTCAAAAGTGAGAAGACCTAAAAGTAAACGTTAAGTAAAAGAGTTTACATTGACAGGTAATTCACATATGTCAAATAGCCACATATTATATATCTTCAAGGCGCAGCAAATACCACCACAGATAAATATAATCACTTCTATCCTTCTCTTTGTTGTGTGCCGGTCGGAGAAGCCTAATAATGAGTCGCTGCATGCCGTCACAGTTGTGATGAAGCCTTCAGCAACGAAATATTCACCTTTCCTTCTCACCGCTTAAGTTTCGAGACCTTTGATTCGGGCAATTTCAGGACTTGGACTTCGAAATATTTTGGAAGAATTTTACTTTGTCCTGGGTTCCAGCCAACCGGAGTATCAGTTGGCCAGAAATTTCTGAGAGACAGATAACCAGACAACAGGTTCTTTGAACATCGAAGCAGAGCGAGCTAGTGTGTGCAACAGAAGCACAAGTATATATTAACTCTGTATATTTGTTTGAATCCTTCTTTAAAAAAATGAAAGAAAAGCTTTCTCCAACATACTTTATATCGGAAGATAAACGATTAAAAATATGTTACGATGCTCAAATGAGCTCAGGATCACTAGAGCTTAGAGTTAAGCAGCATGTATCTTACATGATAGGAGAAAATTTCGGATAAACCTTATAAAGTAGCACACCCTGCTCGAGGTACAAACTCGGGACCTGAGAGAGACTCGCTACCAGCAAAAGACAGAGGTGGAACATGTTTAATTTGATTATTTATATAAGTGAAATTAAGTGTAAGCTAGCGCTCTGCTAATAATTTAGTAGCAAATAAAGTGACTTTGAAAGCGGCAGTCTGTCATGATTGAAACTCAACACCTTCCTGCTATAGTTTGCATGATCTGGAGAATTATGTAATACAATAACATAAGTACTTTAAAATATAAATAGGCACATTGCTGATTTTTCAAACAACATTAAATTACTTAAGCTGCTATTGCGTTAAAGAACTGAATGATAAGAATTTCTGGTACTTCCATATCGAATTCAGTGGCATGTAATACAATTTTAGTCAGAGATCTTTCAATTTCCTTGAAATTCTTGGATGAAGTGGGTTATCATCGTTCTCTCTTACCACCATCTTCTTCACCACCGGATCCACAATGCCTCACAAGTCAAGTGTAATATTTTTAGCTTTGTCAGTGGAGAGGAGTGTCGACTCTCTTTGTGTTCACTTCTTTGGGGTATGGAGATACTTCTCGAACAAACTTTCAAAAGTTCTGAAATGTGTCTTGGTAAAATTTTACCTTGCGCTGTCAACTTTTGTGCAACTACAAAACGATTTCTTCCTTACCATAAGAAAGGGAAGAGGAAACTTAGACTTATGTATGATTTTTGCATATATTTTCATTCACTTCTTTATAAACAACTGTATTACTTTATTACTGTTATATACATAATTATATATTTTATGAATAGTAAGCAAATATCATAATTATGATACTTACTTTTGAAGTAAGTACTGGGTTTGATTTAAGGAGATTCAGATCATAAAACAAATATTGTCGCAAAATAACAGCACGAGTTACACAAAACTCATTTAGTCACTAGAACAGTTAGCCATTGATAAATTTAAATCACTTTCACTTTTTAAAAAGACAAGAGTGAGCACATTAGACTAATGTTTCGTTATCTCTGTGTTGTACGGTGCTCGTAGCTTCTAACATGGAGTGCCCGTCGACTAATACTTGAATACACAGACAATTCAAAGCAAGTGCGATGTTCACTGGTAAATTCAGAACTAGCAACTGAGATTAACAGAGCTTTACGTTCCCTTTTTATAGTCAGGAAGTCGCAGGGTAAATTTATCCCGAAACAGATATTTCTCGTCAAAGGAAATTAATACAGTCGAAGTTGAATCTTCCAGATCTAACGCAATCGAAAGTTCTGGGACACCAGCGCAGTACAACAAAGAGACTACTTAAGGCTCATGACGCCAGTGGCTGTCCTTGAATGTTCTGTTGTTTTCTTGAAGTTCTCTCACGGCTAACTACAAAAGCGGCGAATTTCCTTCTCTCCTTCCCACCTTCTCTCCTTCCCTCCTCCCTCCCTCCTTCCTTTCTTCCTTCCTTTCTTCCTTTCTTCCTTTCTTCCTTCCTTTCTTCCTTCCTTTCTTCCTTTCTTTATTTATTTGTTTATTTATTTATTTATTTTGTAATTTACGTTCTCCGACAGTAAGTCATATCGGACAATGAATGAAATGGGTAAAGTGATGCTCAAATGAGTCCGGGGTCCATGGAGCTTAGAACTTAAGAGTTACCCGACATTCGTCTATTAGAATAAGGGAAAAACCCGGAAAAACATTACCCAGGTAACTCACCCTAACCGAGATTCGAACTCAGGATCACTTGAACGTGAGACAGCCACGCTACCATCTACGCTATCGAGATGGGCACGGAATGGGTGGCTCACGCGTAAGTCCCTACAGTAGGTATTCCCAGCCATCATGATATTATGTGTCATAGAAAATATTTTATTCTAAACTTAAAATCTGTGTTTATAAATATAAGCTCACATTCTTTATATTCTTGACTTATGCGCTAACAACGGTGACAGAGAACACGCGTTCCAAATAAAAATGGTAAGTTTCTCCATGTAATAAATATTTATTGCTAGAACATAAAACCACGTATTACAAATAAAGAATGAGAAAGAGAAACAGAGACCCAGAAAGAGAGAGAAAGAGACAGAGAGAAAGGTAAGGCCGTCTTGAGAACTACCAGTAATGGTAAACGAATTTGGGTATTTAAGGCAGGAAAAATATTTTATTAAAAACCTTGAAAAAGTATTATTAAAGAATAAGTTGCTCAATCACGATACACTCTTGACAGCGTTCACAAACGTATTCATATTGGCACAAATCGAGTGGGATGGCTCAGGTGGTTTCGTCTGTGACCCGCATTCGGGAAGCCCGAGTTCGAGTTCGATTCCCGTGGTCGAACTTCCTGGCCCGGGGTTTCAGGGAGAAGTAGGGGGAGAATGCTGGTTATGTTAATTACAATTCCCGAATTTCCAGTCCTTCCATTTCATCTCCATGATTATTTCACATAATTTCTCCACTGGTGGTCTCTTTCAGGAGAGAAGGGTGCATGGCAGGATTGATAGCAGAATACTCTGAGTAAAAGTTCCTCTTGCGGTAGGACGGTCTCAGGTCTCCGAGCGCGGCTTGATAGGGCCGTTTCCGGACCGCATTTGGGTGAGCTGCCAGTCATGCTGTCCTACCAGGGAGTTTTCACTGTCTTAGCTCTTGTGTTTCCTCTCACTTCATCCTTCCTTCCGGTACTTGGGGCATAGCTACAATAAACCACGTGTATCTGTGCGGAATACCTCCGTAGCGTAGGTAATTGGATTGCTGAGAGGGTATTTGGCATACCTCGGGCAAACTGGTCTTTTGTAACTATACCCCAAGTGGGGCACCCGCAGGAGGGAGGATGAGGTGAAAGCAGAGGGCCTGTGACCCAAAGGAATCACTACAGTACAGAGGGTGTAGTTTACCAGATAGAAACTCCCCGGCAGTGTTTAGAACAATCATAATCCCATCTACCGTGGCCCTTAAACAGTCAGGAGCCTGGTTCGGAAACCAGAGGCCGCCTCACCGGAGCAGAATACTCCAGGCAGGCTTGCCTAACCGGCATCCCACCTGCCCCGTTTCTGAATCGGCCCATTAGGCGGACTCGGAAGTTTATCCCACCGAAGAGGAACGTTTTTTCCTAAGAGTATGACTTCCCGCCATGCCCCGCCGAGACTCCCGCCGACACTTCTACCCTGAAAGAGACCACCCGATGAGAGATGACATGAAATGATAATGGAGGTGAAGTGGAGGGACAGAAAATTCGGGGGATGTAATTAACTACCAAGCATTCACCTTGCGACCCAGAAACCCCACCGAAAAAAAAAACCCTGAGTCAGGTAGGTTGGCCACGGGAATCGAACGCGTGCCTTCCGAATCCGGCCCACAAAAGAAACCGCCTGAGCCATACTATTCAGTAGTGCAGGTAATAAAAATATAAAAAAAAATACTGGCACATACGTAATCCAGCACTTCTAGTTTATTGTATCAAGCGGTAGTTTTATTTCTTCACGTCCGATACGACATTAACGGTGCTATTTTTAGCATATTTGTTTCAATAATGTTAAATTCTGAGTATCATACACTGCTTATTTCCTATTTTTCTTCTGTTAGCATTTGAGACTAAACAGGTCATATGAAACGGTATATCAATAAACTTGAAACGATGAATACCAAAATGACTCCTGGAACTAATCTAGTAAGACTAAGAGATAGCACTGAGGAAATATAAATACCAGTCAGCGAGCTGGAAGCAACATAAAGTAAACATTCTATCTGCACTAGCTTCTCGCAGTCCTAACCACAATATTACAGAAGTTCAATTCTTCGGCATATATGTCGGGGTGTATCGATATAGTTGTGTGATTGCAAAACACGTTTCAAAGTAATAATAACAGATATTTTAAAAGGTTCTACGTTGTGTAACCAATTGGAACTGGGTTATTTATCAAAATTCTCGATTGGGAAACATTTTGGATACGAATGAAAACAGGGAAAAATAAGTAAGAAAAGAACAGCATTTTCCTTCAGAGGAACCCCATTTTCCAATATCTTTCTTCTACTTCATCCTCCTCCTTGGATGTATTAGGCCCTCCGGCTTGTTACGGTCTCCCTGCCATTTCCTTCTGGCTCGTCCCACGTTCCTTCTCTCTCAGGGTCGATATTTCAAGGTCATTCGAGCTACACGCTTCCTCCATTTGTTGCAGATGTTCTCTCATATCTTTCCTCTGCTGTAAAATGTTATCATTTGTCGCATAAATATATTTTTTCTTATATATTCGTTTGGTATTCTGTCCGTTCTGGAGCAACCTCTAATAGAACATATAACATTCTGAACTTGATACTTGAATGTAGTGACAATGATAATGATAGTAAACATTGCATCCTAACACTTAAAGCTACTCAGAATGTCTTGTTTAAGCAAGAATAATGTACATATCTTTTAGGACTGTTTACACCATTCTGAGGAAGCGTTTTCGTATTATACAATAGGCTTAGTATTTTCTTTAAAATATTGCTAGTACTTTCTTATGATGCCTAATTTTAAAGAGGCAGGTCGGATGTTTTGTGTAAGAATATTTATTTACTTTCACACGGGTACACACGAGGACATTATTAAAATAACCTAATTTACTTAGCTCTGTATTCCAGTTATTAGACTTATATTGCATCATCATCATCATCATCATCATCATCATCATCATCATCATCATCATCATCATCACCATCATCATCATCATCACCATCATCATCATCATTACCTTCTTCTACTTCTCCTCCTCCTCGTCCTTCTTCTTATTCTTCTGCTTCTTCTTCTTCTTCTTCTTCTTCTTCTTCTTCTTCTTCTTCTTCTTCTTCTTCTGCTTCTTCTTCTTCTCCAACATAGATTAGGTCCTTTAGCCCGTTCTGACTTCAAAGTCTCCTCCTTCCATTATGTCCTCGGTCTTCCTAGGTTCGTCCTTGTGGTTGGTAATTATATGCTCTATACTCCATCTATCTGTTTAATTTGAAAACTTTAATCACTAATACAACCGAGAAATGTGTAGTTTTCTTTCATATTATTCACTGAAGAAACTTAAGATTTCCCATCTTATTTAAATAAATTTGCCCTATTCTCAAATGCAATGAATATTCTTCTGCAAAATAAAATAAAGTACAGAAATTAAAGAGAACTGTTTGAGCTATAGTAATTAAAGTTCACTGAATTACTCTTCGTGCCGTTGTATGCAATCTATTTCCTCACAATCGCGGGAGTGATAGTTTTCAAAGTCGACAAAGTGATTACAGAAATCTTTTGTGCATATTCATGGAATTGTGGATACAGTTGCCTGAATACATAAATATAAAATGGCACTACATGTACGATGACAATCAAAACGCAATATTCAAATTCTTTTGAACTGGTACAAATGACTGTAAACAAGGATGGTAAAAGGATACCTGCTTTTATCATATATGACGGATTTTACTGGAGATGTTTCAGAAAATTTCTCAATCTCCACAAATAGGTGCATTTTTGTTAAGTTTGAATACATTACTCTCCAGTTTAAAAATTTAATATTTCATACTGAATAATAGATATCTAAAGCTATTGGTAATCAAACCTTTTAATGGAAATTAATTGTTCTTTCACACTAGCCTCGTGTAGGACGCACTATAAAAGGGTAGAGCCAGACTGAAAAATCCAATGCCATAGCCGGGATTTGAACCACGGATCCTCTGGTATCCGTCCAGCCGCTGTAAACCATTGAGCTACTATGGCCAACGTGCAAATATGACATAAAATTCTCAAACTAACTCGTGTTTTTTCAGGTAAACCACTAGGAGTTCTCATAAACACGTGAGACACCTACCTTAATGGCGACTTACTATGCTGTAAGTACTTTAAGGCCCGGGCTGTATAGTTCGGACCACTATTAGGTACAGTTAATGGAAATTAATTGTTTTTTCACACTAGCCGTGTGTAGGACGCACTATGAAAGGGTAGAGCCAGACTGAAAAATTCAATGCCATAGCCGGGATTTGTACCACGGATCCTCTGGTGTCCGTCCAGCCGCTCTAAACCATTGAGCTACTGTGGCCAACGTGCAGGTATGATATTAAATTCTCCAACTGACTCGTGTTTCCCCGGTAAACCACTAGCAGTTCTCATAAAAACATGAAACAACTACTTTAATGGCGACTTACTATTCTGTAAGTACTTTAAGGCCCGGGCTATAAAGGTTTCTTTTGTTGTAGTTTACGTCCTCCAACGTTGTCATATCCGACGATGAATGATGAATACAATTGGTGAAATGATGCTCAAATGAGCCCGGAGTCCATGGAGCTTAGAGTTACATTCGTCTTTCAGGATAAGGGAAACCCCGGAAAAACTTTATCCAGGTAACCCACCCTGACCGAGATTCGAACTCGGGACCTCTTGAATGTGAGGTAGACATGCTACCACCACGCTACCGAGGCGGGCGGCTTTATAGTTCGGACCACTATTCGGTCAATTAATGGAAATTAATTGTTCTTTCACACTAGCCGTGTGTAGGACGCACTATGAAAGGGTAGAGCCAGACTGAAAAATTCAATGCCATAGCCGGGATTTGAACCACGGTTACTTGAATTTTTCAGTCTAGCTCTACCCTTTCATAGTACGTCCTCCACACAGCTAGTGTGAAAGAACCATTAATTTCCTTTAATTGTACCTAATAGTGGTCCGAACTATAAGGTCCGGGCCTTAAAGTACTTACAGCATAGTAAGTCGCCATTAAGATAGCTGTATCATGTGGTTATGAGAACTCCTAGTGCTTTACCGGGAGAAACACGAGTCAGTTGGAGAATTTAATGTCATATCGGCACGTTGGCCATAGTAGCTAAATGGTTTAGAGCTGCTGAACGGATACCAGAAGATCCGTGGTTCAAATCACGACTATGGCATTGAATTTTTCAGTCTGGCTCTACCCTTTCATAGTAAACCTTTTAATCATAAATTTGAATGCTACAGTTAGTATTCCATTCTATACTTCTTTATGTATATTTTATGTATATTGTTTAACTTTATTAATTCATATAAAGTTATTCCACAGCTATTTATTTTGACATTCATTCTACAAATAACAAATATAAAACTGATAATGGTAATAGGTCGCTGTGCTTACTAGTTTCAGAAGCAGCTTCATTTAGTGCTTTGGAAATGGAGCTCCACAGAGTTTAATTAGTGAAGACTGCTCTAATGGAATTATTAATACAAATACAACTTATACACCAATAAACCACTTATCCGTATACAGTGCTATACAGTATACAATGTAGGTCTCTCAAGCTTAGAATGTCATGCACGTTAAGCACAATACAAAACTTTTGTAGTTACAACATAATTTACGTAATATCAACAAACTTCTGCCCCAGCACTTTAGTAGATGAAGGAAGTTATTGAACTCCGCTGTGCCTCTGAGTGTGCCAGGTTTGCGGTCAGAACTTGGAAACCTTTCAGTGCAACAGCCTATTATTATCCTTCGACGCTATTGTTTTTCGAGAGGTTGAGAAAGAAGGCGTTGCTATTTCTCGATGCATCATCCGCTCGCCAAATAGGTCTGTAACAAAAGATATCGACCAGATATTCCAGCAATGTTTGATCTAGGGTTAGGCCCGCGACGTTCTCATCCGGAGACGAAAGCAATGTTTTAATATAGCCATTGCTTTGTCTTTATGCACCGTAAGGAATGTCAATCAGGTCTGCCTATTCCTTTTAAATATGGACAGTCATTTTAATTCAAACAAAAGGATACCTAGATCTCTAGAAAAGGTTACATATTTTTCATCACCGCCATAAATCTCCTCCTCCTCCTCCTCCTCCTCCTCCTCCTCCTCTTTCTCCTTTTTCTTCTTCTTTACAGAGAAGCAACTTGTTTACTCTCTCTCATAGTTGGCACTTTGCGTATTTTTCAAGATTAGTTTTCTTGCTCTCATTGTAAAAGTAATTTACGTCATTTACATGATCTTCATCATATGGTTTGATGTTTGGGAGTGTATTTAATACCTTTATTACTTCTTCTGCACAATATTTAAATCGTTTTATATTATCATATAATCAATAGCAATTATTTATCATCCAGTTGAATATGTTCTCTCCCTCTCTCTTTCTTTCTCGCCCACCTCGGTAGCGCAGATGGTACATGTCTGCCTCACGTTCAAGAGTTCCCGAGTTCGAATCTCGGTCAGGGTGAGCTACCTAGATAAGGTTTTTCCGGGGTTTTCCCTTATCCTGAAAGGCGAGTGTCAGGTAACTCTAAGCTTCATGGACCCCGGACGCATTGAGCATCATTTCACCCATTTCATTCCACGTCCGATATGACTTAACGTTGGAGAACGTAAATTACAAACAAAAAATAATCTCTTTCTCTCTCCACTCTCAGTTCTACAAACTACTTACCAGTTTGTCTAAGCAGTCATGCTCATTTCCCCGTGGTTTTGTATTTATAATAAAACTACATCTTAAGTAATTTATACTCTTTTATTTCTTTGCTTTATATAGACGCTTTGTATAGACTTTAGAAACAAATTAGTTAAATAAAGGTTTTGCTATTGATCTTATCAGTACCACGTTCATATATTCAGGTTTTGTGGAGGATTTCTATTGAAGAAACAATACTCCGCTGGAGCCGACAACAGAATTTAGGGCATCTGGGTTGAGATACCATAAATATAATCACCTGACTTTAGGGGTACTGTGAACGGTATTGTTGCAATTTTAGTATTATATATTTGAAACGTAATCTTCACGCATTGTGATCAACATGTAAATACCGTGGCGAAAAGAAATGCAGAGCCATCAAGATTTGCTTAACTTTAATGAAGAGTTAAGATAAATTTAACACATCATGATAGAATCATAGGATAATACATATAATAATTTAATTCACCATTATAGTAAATGCTCAAAATCCACTACTATGCCATGTTCCAATAAACACAGTCCTGAAGAGTGATATATTTTTTCCACCAGTATGTTTCAGTTTGAAATAAAATCTCCTGCACATTTTAATGCACGCCTAACAATTTATTATTAAAATAATAAAACTTAATTGTCATTTTAACAATGCAATATAAGTACAAAAGTTTTATAGAGATGCTGCTTTCTTACCTCGCCTTTTTAAAAATTAAACTTTTGTGCATTACAACTCGGACTACTTATGTTCCGATGACTACAAAATTTCTTTGCCACATTTCAAGTATGAAATTTAAAACTTTGAGGCGATCTTCAAATCGGGGACCACAAGTTGTAATTTTGGTTGTAGTTCATTGCGTGAATAAGCAATTTTAATGTCTTTCTCTGTCTTCATATCAGAAATATTTTAATATCCCTCCCCCTCGTATATTCTAGGTTGATTTGGGCATGGATTCACCTGTTCATCCACGGTACTTACTGTCTCGTGTTCTTAAAGGGAATAACTTTATTAAATTACGCGGTTTATAAAATGGTGAGAACGTTGGTAAATAGTTACACCTAGATTATTTCTGAAGTCTTCTGCTAATTTAGTGTTACGGCGAATTTATTGAATTATTCACTGTGTGAATATCGTAGTAAAATTTGCTTTACTGGACCTTGCCTTAATAAAAACCCTGTCAAATTGTTATCTAGCAAATATTACCCGGGAATTAATAGGGAGTAGGTTAAAACCATACATGAAAATGAATGAAAAGCATAATTAGATAGGATTGCTTCACTTGGACGACCTTTTATGCAGCATAACTTTATAAAGAAGAACACACGCACATGCACACGTACACGCACGCACACACGCGCACACACACAATTCTTCAGACACATTACTGAATATTTTAAATTAATTAGTTAAAAATTGTGTGGCGTGCAACATAGAAACATCTGAAAGGGAATGAAAAGAAGAAAAAGTAATTTATATATTCGTGAAAACCAGTGTACTAAATAATATCTTAAATGCATACTTAAGATATTTGTCTTTTACAAGTTAGTAAAGGTACAGACTGAAATTAACATTAGTAAAAGTATTATTTTGAAACGTTTAGTTTTCAGCATTCTATTTGTGTATTACCCTTTCATCAAATAAGTAGATAAAGATGGCACTAACGGAAGATTTTGCAACATAATTATTGGCCAGTATGTCTAATATACCTTACCTTTCTTACCAATACCTGAGCATAGAATACATAGCTAAAAGTAACACTTTCATTATTTGGTATGATGGAAAACACTTTTGAAATATTGTGACAGAAGCAACTACTTCCTTTAATGCAGTCCTTAGATTTTTATTTAAAAACTCTGTTACGAAGAATTAAAATTGCATTTATTTATGAAGCATTTGGTATTGTTGTTTCTGCATTTAACACTCAAAAGATGAATAGGTTTTAACAATAACTGCTAGGAACACTCAAGGCTACAGAGAGGTATAAAGTTGAGAAGTATAAGAAAACTTGAAAGCGCAACCGTATTGCTCGTATGTCATCCCCACTACTCAATATCATACATTGTGTGCCCTCTGAGATGGTACTCGCTTCACTGGAATCCGTTTCATCAATCAAAAGTTATGTATGGCTCATCGATATCTACTGCCATCTATATGTGTGTCGTGATCTTAATATTTCTGAAGGATCTTCTAAAGCATCTGCTGTACAATCCTTGTTTATTTTGAGCGAAAAAAAATTAATAGTGATAGTGCGCACAACAAAAGTTGGACGAATCGATCACTGGTTCTGTTATATCTCCTTTTTATAGTTGATGACCAACAACACTTAAATCGGGATAATAGTATTTTCTCGAACACTGCTTAACTGCTTAACAGATTTGGGTTTAAGGTATACTTTAATAAGCAGTTGAGACTTAAGCTATTTTCTGTATATGCAATCACATCTAATTGTATTGCTCATGTTGAATCAAAGCAGATCCACTAATTTAATTGGTATCTTCAATAGTAGAACACAAAGAAACTAAAATGAAACACAAAATGAGAGATATTTAACATTAATATCAAGTGCTACGGAAAAATTACCCCCCCCCCCCAAAAATGGACCAGAGTTTACCTCCTTAAGCTCTGAGAAGCAGCCCTGATGTTTCTCTATTAAGTAGTGCAATTTAAAATAGTGTCGCGAATGCATTGTTGCGACGAGGTGGCGCGACGAGGTATTCAAAGAGACGGGCAGTGCAGTGCAGAAATAAAAGCTTGCCGCAACGGTGGGGGAAGGAGAAGGATTTCTCGAGATTTCATCTTTGTTCTAGCGCCGTCTTGATTGTTTGAGAACATCCCGGATAGTGAGTAATCTATAAAAAGGCAGTCACCACCTGCCAGAGCAGTCAGTCGGTAATTGGACGCGTGCGCGTGAACAGCTGTAAAAGTGTACTTTGTGGTCGATGACCTTGCAAGTTTTATGTGTACGTGACGTAATTGTGTTTCTACGGAAATAAAGAGCAATTTGTTAGTGTTTGTAACCTGGGATTTTAATTTCACGAACTCACAGGTGCTGTATGCACTATCATTCTTAAAAACATGTTTAAAATACACTGGACATCAAGTTAAGCAGAAAGTGAAAATATTTAAGGCCTTACACAAAATACAAATGTAATTCATTGGAAATTTTTGTCAGTTAGTAACCTTGCCCGACAGTAGTTCCCAATATAGTATAACTCATTATTCCAGACAGTGGGCAATGTGGAGTCGCAATATATATGTATCTTGTTTTAACTGAGCTGAATTTATTGCACATATATTTATAAAGTTATCTAATTCTTAATTTGTCCCTTACAGGTTCAATTCGTTCCCAACTTGCATGTACTTTTTTATATTCTCATTTTTATTTTAAATTCATATATAATTTCAGAGAAAACCTTTTTTTCATTCGCAGTTACTTACTTGTCCATATTTTCCTCGAGATTGCTAATTCCTATTGCAATGTTCCTTCTGAAATTCAATTTACACATATTTTTTCATGGTACCTCATTCTTACATTTGTTAACAATCTTCATGTTGCTTCCACCCGCATTATTCACCTCGTGTTTAATTGCCGTAATCCAAGAGTAGCTTCTTTCTTTTAATTTCATAAAATCTACATGTTTCTTCTCCACATTCTCTTCATTACTCCTACTTATGCATACGACGACTAATTTATTTTATATAATGTCGTTTCCTGTTTATTGTGAGGTTCCTTGAAAGATAAAATATATAAAGGTATAAATAAAATAATAAAACCTAAAACACCTTTAAAGCTTATTTATTGGCTTCACGTTAAATGTGCTTAAATATTATCATTATTCATCCTCAAAACAGTGCAGATATAAATAAATAACGTAATTAAAGTTTTGAACCTATGCAGTATTAGGGTTCCTGAATGGAAATTCTGCTTGAAACGTTCGCCACCACAAATTAATACAAAGTGATCCATATAGTGAACGAACAATAGAAAGTTGACAAACAAACCCCATCTGAACCAAAAGTGTCAGCATCAGTGAACATTCAATACTGATTTGCACCTGACACAAATACTCGAAGAAGCGAAGTTTCTCCAAAGATTTCTTCCACAGATAAAAGTCGTTAATGTTAAACAAATTTGCGAGTGCACATTGTACACTTTCTACGATTTATCTAGGTGATTTTATACATGATGATGACCATTGGATAACCATTGAAACTATCTAACATCTGGGATTTCAAATCGCATGCATGCTGTACCTCGAAAAACATGTGCACACATCATTCTTTCAGCCACCCCACTTTTTTGTGGTAATTTATGTCCTCCAACGTTAAATCATATCGCACGATGAATGAAATGGGTGAAGTGATGTTCAAATGAGTCCGGGGTCCATGGAGCTTAGAGTTACCCGACATTCGCGTATCAGGATAATGGAAAACCCCGGAAAAATCCTTATACAGGTAACTCATCCTGTTAAGCTATGCTTGAGGACATCTTGAAAGGAGAAGGAAATATATGCTACATGTTTGTAAAAATGTATGGAAGGTATATTTACTACGTATGACATGCTCTGAATAAGTTGAAACATTTTAAGGAACAGCGTATGAGGCGATGTGTATAAACACGAACAATGCACTTACAATGACTTCAGCCGTATAAAGATAAATTTAGATATAAAGTCGGTGTGAATATTTCTTATGGATTTGTTCCTTGCTGCAACCGCAATTTTGACCACAATAACCTTTGACACAAGATAACAATTGTTGACTTGTTAGAATTTAAAGTTATACACGTTTTCGCACAATTAATTGTTAAATTATATGTAATGCCCACAAACGCTCGCAAGGCAATCTATATATTAAAGCAATATCCGTAGCAGATTGAACATTTCGGCATAAGCATAATTATTAGGCTTTCACGGTCCTGGAAAAGAACAAAGGAACAGCGACTTCGTGTAATATTCGTTTATCTCTCTCCGATATCGACAATGGAGTAATAACACAGTATTTTGTTTTCTTTTGTTTCGAATTTCAGACGTGTGCTTATAGATTTGTACATATTAGTAACCATGAATAAATAACATTATGTACTTGCTCTAAGTTCTTATATAGAAGCAGCGACGAGTTTTGCAGAAGTCATCGAGCTGCATTAATGAGAAATGGCGAATACAAAAAATGGTATTTGAACTTATTTACTGTGCTTCTACATAGCATTTCTCTCATTATAAATATTTTGTTTTATACTCCCCTTAGAGTTTTAATTATCTTTTTCATGTGTCTCGTGCAATACTTTTAATTCATCAAAAGACACAAGACAAGTGGACCTAAGATTGAATGTTGAAGGGACAAACCATAGACAACGTAAGATTAATTAATGATATTAACTACTGGTATATATTTATTTATATCAGAGAAATCATATGTTAATATTTTCAAGGACCCTTTCAAATGTTCATATTTTCAAGGAAGCGACATAAGTAAACAAATATAGGATACTACTATAAATTATGCTTAAAACAACTATTAAATGAATGGTAACCAAATTTGTGCTGGTTAAAGTTTGTATTTATGTTAATATTATTATAAAAATAATAATCTAGCAATTGCTTTAAGGGCATCCTACTTAATCACACCATTTCTGATTGAGAGGGCCTTCGGCACTGCGACTAGACTTTGTCTACTGTGCCTATGTCTGAAGTTAGGCTTCTCCGGGAGGAAGGATGAGGCGAGAGAAACAGAGGGTGGCTGACCCAATGAGTCACAACATTGCAGTGGGCAGGGTCCCTACATTTTACTATTTGGAAACTCCCCGGGAAGTCATTAAGATCGGTGTCCCATCCATTGTGGTCCCGAAACGTGCCAATAGACTGGCCCGGAGACGGTCTTACTGGAAGAGGAAGTGTTTACTAGGAGCATATCATCCTGCCATGCCAGCGTTCACCTGGCGTTCCGGGAAAAACCCTAAAAAACACGGGTCAGGTAAGTCAGCCACGGGAATCGAAACGGGGCCTCTCGAATGCGGGCCATAGACGAAACCAACTGAGCCATCCCTATCCGCTTAACTTATACTTCACTTGCACCATCCAGATGTGCTATTTGCATATCTTTTTGATAATTTTAGTTGTTTATCTTGTCTACTTTTGTTTTGTTTTTAAACACCCTGAGAATTTTAGTATATAGGTATTATGCAATAATCTGTAGATTAATTAAAGAACACAATGAATTGGCCAAGAGCAAGCTAAAAGTTGTAGGCATGGCAAACTACGAGCAATACTGTAATTTCCACTATTGAATATATAAAAAATTTTGCATATGTTGGTTACTAAAATTAAACAATGTTATAATTACGTGACTAAAACTATTACTGTTTCCTCCCAACGGTGTTTGCTTATAAATGGCGATGGAAAAATTACAGGCCTGTGAATCTGTACGATCATATCAACGCTGTCGGTATGCAGGAATGACGGAATTCCGTCCAGAAGGAATTCTTTCACATACCAGTAAATCTAGTACCATAGTGCCTTGCTTATAAGCACACTTGAAATGCATCAGCCCATACGGAAATGAACCCATAATCTTGGAGTCAGCTGGCACAAACGTAAGTAAATGAGGTAGCGGAATGCAACAGCGTTTAACTCTAGTCTGCTGCATTAAGGAGAAATCATCATTAGGAACTGTGGTATTTTTGTTTACTCAACAATACTTTTACACGGTATTGTCATCGTATTTATATATTGCCTTCCAGTGTTCCGAAAACTGTAATTAACCCTGTAAGCGCCTAAAAGCACTCAAGGTCGTTTTTAGAAAAGTGGAATATAATACTATAAATTGTAAGAATAACCGTCATAGCATGACAACGCCGCGCATTGCACCCAGTTATCAATGTATAAAACTTTGAATTAGGCCCTCCTATACGGTAACTATTTGAGATCTTGTGTTGTCCAACATGCTGATTCCTATAAGATTATTACGTTTAAAGGTTCCTGCTAGTTGTAAAATATCTCCCGAAGAGCTGAGCTGTAAAACAAACGCACAAGACACTCATAGGTGTTACACTGCAGTGAACATAATGACCAAATGTTTAATCATAAAAAATCAAGCCATAGTGATACCCTGGCAACTCACTTCCTCAAAACTGGAGTTACTACTGAACCTGGAGTATCAATAGTATATAAAGAACGCGGAGGAAATATAGATTTCTCGAGAGCACAAATCTAAATCAACTTTCATGCTCTCATTACTTTTGAATCGAAATCGAGGACAGGATATGATTGTATCCTTGTTGCTCTGAATATAAGCTGCTTTCGAAGTCTCTTATAATAGGATTTGATAGAGCGATCAGGGAGATCGTTAAAGTGCATCTCATTGCGGTGACGAGCACGAGATTTCAGTAATGCTGTTGCTGAATATTGCTGCAGGGAATACTTAACAACTTGATTTAGTTTGCAGACAGACCTACTAACACCGTAAATCTCTAAATCGAAGCTTGAAATCGACAGGCGATACTGGATGAAATGGGGATGTTGATGTTTTGAGGAAATAAATAGGTCTTTCCCCCAAAATAATAATAATTTGCATAAATCTTAAAAATAAACCTATTATCTATATAGATGTTAAATCAGTTGCTGTTAGTTTGTTCTTTTTCAGTGTATGTCATGTGATATTTTGAAGCTCCCTTCAATTCTCTGTGTGGATTTTACACTGCTCTTGTCCTCGTGAATATTTATCTATTTGAAATGGAATAAATTTGAGAAATATGAAGTTTAACCAATAAACAAACACCATTGATAGGAAAAACGAAGCATTATACTGAAATTGTGAATAAATAAGCTGAAGGTGGTTTGCTGCTACTGCTTTACTGCCCCCTAAATCTGATGGAAGCATCACTTAAAACAAATTGTATCTGAAAATTGATACACATCGTTACTGTTCCACATTCCTGGAAATTTCACGGGTTTTGAAATGCTGTACTTGCGGAAATAATTTTTTTTTAATTTAAAAATAAAATAAAATTGCAAAAATACTACCGAAATATCCAAAAAGTGTCGAGCGGATTTTCTGAGATACCGTTTGAGTTCGATGCCATGCAAGTTGAATATCGAAATATCGCAAGTATCGAGTACCCATCTCTAAATAAAACACAACCACATCTTTAAGATATCTTCATGACTTTTAACATATGTACCTTGAATTTTCTAGAAACAACTTGTAATATTTGCTTCTTTCCGGATGACTTTTGAATAACTGGTATGCCCCTAGACAAGACAAAATCTTACTATATTACACAAAGCACATATAAATCTCATTAAAAGATATGGATCTTACAATACTTATAACTTGCTCAATCGAGAAGTCATTCGTTTTGTAGGTACAAAAGGATTCAGGGACACATCTGGCTTAAACTACATTTGAAACTTTTAAGAGATCCTTTTGGCTTGGAGTTGTCGGCCCTCGTAGCCATGGCCGCTAGAGCATATGTCTCTAGCGTTCCGCCGCGTAGAGGGTCGCGGGTTCGAATCCCGCCCTGGGCATGGTTGCTTATATGTATAGTGAATATGTGTGAAACTAAGGAAAACTGACAATAAAATAAACGGAAATAATAAAAAAAACTGTTAAATAAGGAAAAAATGAAATAAAGGAAAAAAAGAGCAGAAAAACGGTTAAATAAGGAAAAAATGAAATAAAGGAAAAAAACAGCAGAAAAAACGGTTAAATAAGGAAAAAATGAAATAAAGGAAAAAAAGAGCAGAAAAAAAACGGTTAAATAAGGAAAAAATGAAATAAAGGAAAAAAAAAAAAGAGCTGGCCCCGATGATAGCGAAATACTGATGTGTATAAAGATATAAATTGCGGTATCAAGATAGCTCAGATTCGCAGCTCACGAAACATCTTCGTGCAATCAAAAATGACAAAAATAAATCATCTGTGTCACAGCCTCTATTAAAAGTTTTCTTATATTATTACCACATCAAAGGATATCAGAGGATATCCATAAGTAATGTATCAGCACGTTAGGTGTTGCAATCCCCGCTTATTTCTAATAATAAACGGCAATGTTCTGTTTCGAATATCCATACTTTACTGTGTTTATACACAAGTGTGGTTATGTAACTGGGAATGGAATCTCAGTCATGAACACGACTGAATTGTACAGCGAAATGCTTCTCATGTGTGGAGAAGTGCGAAATAATGCAAGTACAGCTTGATGGCTCTATCAACAACAGACGTAGCCAGGACCTACCATGATTTCATGATTAGAGTGAAGTTTAAGTGACGCGGCAGTTTATGTCCTAGCAAACATCCATGTGGACGTCTGTGAATATCCTATAAACGAGATTGATTTGTTTCCAAGAGCTCAAGTTCGACGTAACAAAGCAACTAACGAAACATGTTGGAGTTGACATTTTAAGTATCTTTACTTAAAACATGTTATTTTTCTTTACTAATAATTTACTATATACTGTGATCCTATTAAGTTCTCATATATCAGCGACGAGCTCCGAAATATTAAAAATATTTATTTAGTGGCCTATGTTTCAGAAGTTGCTTGCTTTGCGGCTTAAAATTTTATAACTTTAATGTTATTTTAAATCCTAAATTTAACTACCGTAATAATTAAGTGTTATTTTCCCACAGTTTTACCTAAGTCAGTCCCTGAATATTTCTCTCAGTTACTGATTCCAATATCTGATTGCTTAAAATTGAGATAAAAATACATAATTCTAATAGTGTATATAATCATTATTATTGTTAAATATTAACCATTAGTGCTAACAAATGGCGAATCACAGCGTATGTTGTGTATACTGCCAATTGTTAGAGAAGACCTAACTTATAGGTACATATCTCACTGACCTTAGAGAATAATTGTGAGCCAGGAAATTGACCTAAATATTACATAAAAATTTCCCTTAAACTGATGTATTGATATCATACAGCAGATCTATTATGTAAGTTTCATATATAGATAACCTTGGTAATAATGCTCATGTACACCTTTGAACAATTTTCCGTAATTTAAAATAAAGCTACAGTATAACTTAAATGAAACGAATTTAATTACTTATATTCAGTTTCAGTGCTAGCTTACAAGAAGAGAGCAAGATGTGTACCTATAAATATCTTATCATATAAACCCAAGCTGAAAGATTAACTACATGGCTATGTAATGTAACGTTGGAATCAAGGGTGTTTTACTCGGTTAGCTTTATGGTCAATAAAGAAACCTACTGTAACAGGAAACAAATTGGGTCTCGTTAATGGCATCCATTAGGTTTTGTTACACGTTTCCAGAAGGCTGGCTCTGGCTAGTCATCTGCAGAGTGACTGGCAAAATTGTCTGATAAAACAAATTTAACTGCTAATGAATTGAGCTTAATATAATATGGGAAATTATGTGTCTTAACTTTGGAAATCCATTCTCACATTTATTGAGTGAGTTTCAGAATATTACACCACAATATATACATAGTAAAATCAAAGATAATCTTAGATTAATAAATACAGTTTTTCGCTTTCTTATTTAACAGTTAGCAAAGTTCTCGATTTTTCCAGTATTACCTTTCTCCATAAATTTCACTTAAAATTATCCATTACTTGTAAAAAACCAGTTATCACAAATTAGTATTGCTGTGTATGTGTATGTGTGTGTGTGTGTGTGTGTGTGTGTGTGTGTGTGTGTGTGTGTGTGTGTGTGTGTGTTATCTATCGTATGTTGATCACCCATCCTAGATATGCAACATCTAAAGATTACTTGCTCCTCACCACGCTATTGGCCGAAAGCGTTTGGGCGTAAATCCTACAAGAACGAGGGATACCCATTAAAGGAAAAACAGGAAGATGTTAAAGCGTATGACTTCATATATTTGTCCAACACATACAGAAAAGCCAAAATATCATAGGAAATATAAATGGCCTGAAAGTGAAAGGAAATAAGTGTCCTGAATCTATCCCTTTTGTAGTACAGCAAGACCGTGAAAACTATTTCTGCACAATTAATTTAATATTCTTAAATTCAAAATTCCTGTCAATTATTTTAAATTGCATAACCACGCATTTTATCCTTGAAAATTTTATGTTTTGTATTTACGTGGTCGTGATGACTCGTCTACAAATGATTCAACTATAAACTTTGGTAAAAATAGTTGTATTACACATTTCGTTATAGGTGCAAGAGAGATACAGAGGACTTAAGCAATATTAGAACTCTGAAAGGTGTATCGCTATGGAAAGGTTTTGAAATTATGCTCTTTGTGTAACCGAAAGAGAGAGAGACAGAGAGAGAGAGAGAGAGAGAGAGAGAGAGAGAGAGAGAGAGAGAGAGAGAGAGAGAGAGACAGAGGGAGTGAGAGTGAGAAATAACAGCAACAGAGCCCTTGAAACAGAAATGTAGTGGATGAAAATTGAAATCAATGGGAAACTATCTCGGAAATGCCACAACAGATATAATTTAACATAAGATGTGCGTCTTAATGTAAATTTTTGTCTATTAAATCCTTTACAGCTGTTTTAATTTAAAAGTGAAAAAATTACATAAAATAGAATTTGAATAAAGAGGAATTCGCATAAAATTTACAGTGAGCTCAAGGTGTACATCTCATTTGTCAGTAAAATTAATGATTTTAACCGAAATGCAGTGTCATTAAAAGTAAAGCAAAAACTACGTGCAAAGGTTAATTTTTAATGGTAAATTAATTTTAATGTTCGTCAGATATTCTTTGAGAAACTGAACTTAAATACCAAGTTAGGTATTTCACTGCAATTTAGTTGTTGGTTATCTGTTAACACAAAAGCAGACGAGAACAAATCTTTATATAATTTTTATTTCCAGTCATATCTGCGATTTTTTACGGACATAACATAATTATACATCTACTGACTATAAACACGTGGTAGAGAAAATAATGTCAAGATTTTAACTGTACGTTTCCTCAAACTTTATTTGGTTTTATGCTAATTTACCATTACTGTATTCAACAATCTAAATAATTGCCTAGTTTTGACCTCCAACAATAACAATTATATTATTTTAAATAGCAGTAGGTAAATGATGGTGTCTTAAATGGTCATGGGTTACTGAGAAAAGATGAAACCACTTTATGATGTTGTTGACCCGAGCAATAACATTGGTATGTTATTAAATATTACGTGGAAAAATGAAAAATACAACTCTGGGCTTATAAAAATAGACCAGGGCATAAACAATTATTAATTGTTTACTAATTCAACAAAGGTATCAACAAATAGCATAAGGAGAGAAACTAAAGCTTCATTTGCTCAATTATTTTAACCATTAATGCAAAATTATTTCATAATTTATTTTCCGTAATTTATAATCATAAAAATACATAAGCGCTTGTGTTCTATTCGTAGGTAGTCTTAATCATTGTTATCACAATCTGCAAGATAACCCATTTATTGTATAAATTAACATTATCTTAAAGCCAAACAATATAAGGTGTAATTTTTATTGAGGTAGACATGTTTAGTGTACAGGTTTACAGTGATATCATTCGGGCTCCAAAATTGTGTAGATGACTTCCATTTCATGCCACTGAAGATTTCTTCTGCTTGTTTTGCTGAAACAGATGGGATTGTCATAGGAACAATAATAACTAATTTAAACTAGAAATATTTAACTTTCTGTAGATCTGAGAGATGTCACCCAGCTTTAAGGCAATATGTTTCTTTCCCTGTGCATATAAGGTTTCCTACTGGCTCGGCTTATTCGGTATGCATTCAGGACTGTCGTGAAGACACCGAACCGCAATGAAAATGGTTGACACTATGCCACCTTGTGTTATCTACTTGCAAATTAGTCTCCGTCCCCACAAAGGTGAGCAGAGGAATAAATTACTGGAAGATCATGATATTTTCGTGTGAGAGTAGGCGTGAAGCTCCACCCTGGTCCTGAGAACAGTGAGAAGCTTACCAATATGTATGCATCTGTATGTATATGTATTTTTATCAAAAACCAAACAGAATCAAAGGATATTTATCATGACACTAACATATCTGTCATTCATATGAAATTCAGTATAAAATATTCTTAGAAATGATTACTCCAGGTAATATTTCATTGTAACAGTATTTTCTATGGCATCTCCCCTTCATAGAGGTCTTCCTCTTCGCCCTTCGCTCTGCCGCAGGGACGCTACCTATCCATCAGGATAGCTACTCAATTGGCAACACGAGGCTGAGTGTTCCCCGAACCGGACCTTCCAGTGGGGTTAAATTCACGCGGTACGGAGATCGTACTCTAGTTCCCCGCCACAGAACATTTGTAAGATGGAGTAAATTGAGTGCTGGATCCTTAAAAGGCATGTCGCTATGATTGACTATGAAATCCCGTGCTCTCCGCACGTACTGGAGGTTAAAAACGAATAGCAGCTTTCAATTTGAGAAAGTATAGGTATTTCAAAATGCAAACCAATAATAAAGAATATCTTATTTATAATAATGCTCACCCTGCAAAAAAAAACATTCTGTGCTTCAACAAGATTAACATGTTTGTTTGGCAAAATTTTATATGGTTTTGTGAATTACCATTGCACAATTAATTGAAGATGACCTCTGGGCTTTCTCCAAGAAAATCCAATATTCACGCTTTTGTATGATTCAACTGGCGTAAACGTAGGGCATTTTAATCAAAATCGTAGGCATAATTAAACATTTTCATAAACGCCACGTGAAATATTTTGGAGGATATTTCATTGAATATCATTCATGTGTTGCATTCATGTAATATACTGTATTTAAATAACAAGTTTGGTGTTTAAGAACTTCTAGACTTTTTATTAACTTCTCTAAGTCAGACACACATACACAACACATGCAAGGACTTCTTAAAATTTCCTGAATTCTGTATTCAGGCAGTTATAAAAATATGCATTTTTCGCCAAATATTGGTGTCGAATTTTTGAGTAGACTGTAATATTTAAATTTTATATAAGTAAGCAGCATATAAAATAGAAATAAAACTTAATTCGTCAGGGTCATAACAATCGAATTATTTAGACAGCAGAAAAAGTATATCCGAAACTAAAATTGTGAAATTCCATATTATTTTCGCTATTATACTAAGAAAATCCATTTTTTCCGTACATCTGCTTCTCTCCGGGACATAAAAATTTACGGATGATGAATTTTTTGTGTTATACATCGAAAATAAACATTTGTTTAACATTTGTGCTACGAAGTTAAATTTTGATATTGGAATGTAACAGAGCAATGTTGGGAGGGCATAGAAGAAATGAGGTTTGAATTGGTAGACCTTTCCAGCTTTGGATTAACATCCTATTACAACTGCATTCGACGATCAATGTAGTGATCAACGCGTTATCCTACTACCATACTTATTCCGTTTAAACAAGAGAATCTATATTAAATCTGTCGTTTATAGAGATTTTTTTATTATTTATTCCCCGGATTTGTCAACAAGTATGGTTAAATCTGAATAGCCTGACATCTTTGCAAGGTTACAACGTAGAAGCTTTTTCGATGCAGTATGGTAAATTGAGGTGTGTTCCAACATTTACTGCCGCAATGAGAGAATATGCATTCTTAACATAATTTTACACTTGCTATCCTTGTCAATTCTGAGTCACGAGCTTCTGTAATATGGAGTAAATGTTTGATTATTTAACAACTGAATCTAAAAGGTGATTGATTTTGCGCTTTACCAAAACTATCTTGACTTCTTCAAACGCTCTTAAATTTACTCCGGCCCAGCAGTGTGATTTCTCCAGGCTCTTTGTGCCCATGATCTCTTCCAAGTTTGGAAGGGCCGTCCTCCAAATTTTTATTCTGCTGGCGTCCAGTGGGGTAGTCTTTTTGACCATCTCTTTTCATCCATCCTATATACGTGACCGAACAGGTCAACTGCCTTTTTTGTACGCCAGCCATAAATTCTATTTCCACAATCATTATATGTTCTTGAATTGGAAAACCTATGCACTGTAACTTCCCGCTCCTCCTTACCAAATATACTTTGGTTCCGCTTTCTATGCCTCAATCTCATATACAGCATCAAAATTCTAAAATAAACAATCACTAATTTCATTTTCGTTACTATCAGAGGTATTTCCCAATGTAAGGCACTGGTGATTTTACTTACCTCGTAAGTTATTTGGATTGTATGCTCCTGATTGTTTCGCTAAATAAATTCAGCTGAAAATAATTATATGGCTATTTGGAGACAAGTACATTTCTAATCTCCAACAAAACATGTCTTAATCCTTTATTCTCGTCTATCATTATTCCGAATGTTGCGCATTAGATTAGTCTACTACTTGCTATGAATAATCTGGTGATAATTATATAAATCATAGTTGCAGCCCGTGTTTCAAGTATTTTAATAAGCTGACATGCCTCAGATTCCAAAACTGGCTAGTATAATTAACGCATATCATTCTAAGATAGTTCTGCATTTTGTGTTTCATATGATAGAGCTTCCTTCCGAAACTACCTCTAAGAAAGGTTTACTGGTTTACGGTATACAGTATACCCATCTTTCACTCGGATAATACAGGAGCAAAACATAAAAACTCACATAAAGGTGAAGAAAACTACCGACTGCAGAAAAAGTACCTAAGAATATTGGAGAAAAGATGTAATTAATAGAATGCAGATCATCACATTTGTAGAATTTTTACAATGTTTGCTTCGTGAAAGCGAATCTTGCCTCCAGTACATTGAAAAGGAACAAAATTAAATTCTTATAGATTACATATAGTAAAAAGAATAGAGTACACCCAGATATCATAACAAACTGAATACACATTACCATGTACATACCTTAAAGAAAAACATAAAATGATCAGCGATGATATTAATGGGAATAACACGTGTTCTGTGATGGAGGAAATCTATATTCAATCTAAAAACATTCTTGCGTACACTTATTGTAACTTTGTGGGTTCGTAGAATTAAAAGTCCGAGTTGCAGATATTCCAAATGTTATTTATTCCCGTATAAATACACCTGTAGACTACAGCAGCATTACGTTACGTACACAGTCTACCAAGGTCGATGGCAATAACAAACTGCTTACTCAACTTACAGTGTTTAAAACATCAACACTCTCAGCTGTTCTCTGCTTACTCACTCTGTTTACAACTAACTCTTGGCGAGTCGGCACTTTCTTAAATACCTCATTCCTAAATTCGAGATATTTCCGGAACAATAAAGAAAAACAACTTTTCTCTGTCAATCGAGATATCGCCAGAACCTTACAAACACTGAAACCCTATCTGAGCCGGCAAGTACTTTACATCAGCTATCTTTGTTTGCCGGCTATTTTTTTTACACTAGCCGCGTTATCGTTAACTGCTTATGCAAGCTCTTTATTACCGTGAAACAATAGCCGCCGTCTGTTTTCTATTTGTGCCGAAACTTTTGTGCCTGTTGCCACGACATTATTTACACAGAATTGTTTCAGTTTATACACTACTTGTGATGCATTAATACCCAGAAACACAAGCTCTATGTGTCATAAATACACCCTTTATGTTGAGGAAAACTTCACGACCTTTCATTGTCACTGAAACAATGACGAGAGAGTGTAAGTACTCCCTTCTCCTTCATTCCACTATTGTTTCTGCTCATTTGCCCATAATTTTGCTTCTGAGACTGAGCTATTACATCTTGCTCCCCTTCCGTCCCTCTTTTCTTTTCAAAGTATGAAAGGAAATTCCTACTGCGTTTTTAGCACTTAACTTTCTATTGAAACAGAACTCTTTCTTTTTGGAAGCAAATCCTGTGCCACGCCACTAACCAATATTTTGTGAGTGAACTGTGACATCATGGATAATGAGTATATGCTTAAAGCGGAAAGTCCAAAGTTCACTCAACCGTAACACAGTGATATCATTATCTGTCACTGCGTCCACAAACGTCCCTTGAAGGCAGACTTTCGTACTACGCATTTGGAACAGTTCTAAGTCCCCATTGTCTGTACAAGTGAGAGAAATTTGTGCAGGAACAAGATCAAACAACGTAAAACTAAGCCAGAAACAAAAAAATTGTGTTCATAAAGAGCTGTAAACCAATACTTAAAGAAATATTATGTATATATTGCCATGAAAAAGCTGAGAATGTAATGCTAAAGTATTGGAGCTGCGTCCATCTAGAAATTGTAAGCATTTTAATAATTTCTGTATTATAGCAGTTTTTATTTGCTCTACCTCAAATGACGTTGATATAACGCAGATAAAACACAACTTTGTATTTTTTTTGGTGCAACTTAAAATTAATTATAGAAATAACTTAAGTATGTATCTACAAACTCTCAATTATTTGAAGACGTATGTAATTTCTTCACATCTTATTTTATCGCTTAATAGCTCTGGAGGTCGGTTTCACCATTAGTGATGAATTTTCGTACTATTTGGTTAATGGAAGCCCATATATCCATTTTGTTCTGGAGCATGGAGGCACGATTAACCACAAGGATTCCATTCAGCTAAAGAAGTAATAGCAACGAGTTGTATGAGATAGCAATTTCGTAAACACAACAAGCGACAAACTGCTTCCTATTGCGACTTTTCTTGTGCACATCAAAAGTAACAGCGTGTTTGATTAAAGCATAGGCAAACGTGTTCAGTCTTTACAGTTTTTCAGTTAGGAAACCATTCATAGAAATAGAATTGTACGCAGCTTGTCTGTACAAACCATCTTCAAATGGTCGAAGATGTCCTGTTTGACTGATTTTTCCCTTCTTCAGATTTCCTGCTGTTCTCATTATCGGCAAGTGTCAAAAGGTACCCCAATCTTAGATAGAGAACGTTTCGTCCATCTACCATTTTTGTCCATTTGTGTATATAACATCTACGGGCGTTCAAAAAACACTACTAAAAGGATATCGTATGCAAAATAATTAAAATAAATATGTATTTGTTGAAATCAATGGACACTGCAGAGTTTGGTTTATTTTACTAACAACTCAAAATGTGTCGAAAGTAAAACAGTTTAGATACGACATATAAACACTTGTGTTGCGTAAAGGGCAGTGGAATATGTGTCAACAGCTCTCCATATAGAGAAATTGAAATTAGGTAGAACTAGGCAAAATATAATAATTATGATTCCGCGACATATAAACGTTTAACTCATTAGTAAAATTCTTATTACTTATAATTTAATTGCAACATACTTTATGTCAAATAAACATTCTGCGCTTCTAAAATAAGAGTAAGCATTATTTCATGGGTTGAACCAGCGTCACAAATTCTGAATTACTTCGCCCTCCGATCCATCTTGGAGCTTTCTATTACAATCGTGGTGCACATATTTGCCATCACTACATACCTTCGTATTCCTCGTTCTCCATAGCCAAGTAAATTATCCATCGCCGCGGTAATTTTATTTTACTTCGCTAACTTTGGTTTCGATCCTTAAACGGAAGAAAATTACGGCTTTATGCAAGCCTCGGTAAGCATTACGCTTAATACTGACGTAATTATAATAACGTTTATGGAAGTTAAATAAGTTGGCGAACCCATCATAATAGGCTTACGTACATAAATGCAGATAGAACATTAATGTCTGTAACTTTGTAGAGTACAACATTTATTCATTTTTAATGCTTATTTTTCAATTTACTCTCAATATTTAATTTTAAATTTAACCAAATTACAAAAAGACAAAATCCTCGTTACATTAATATTTTTTAATCGAACCTTTCTTAGTTTTATTTCAGAAAAGAAACATGGAGATTTAAATAAATTATGGTTCAATCCGCATCACACTGTGCAAAACGATGTAAATTTCCTGTCATGTATAAGTTTTTTTCTAACACATTACACTTTATCTGGCTTTTATCCTGAGATGGCTTGGGCTGGGCTATGAGCCTCGGTAGTTACCTGTGATTTCATATGACAATACTTACAGGCTGGCTCGGGTTGAAATCTCAGGTCGAAGCCCTTTCACGGCGTCTCTTCTGGCCCGAATTTCTGATTCTGTAGATTCACATCCTTTGTGTGAGGTTCACCTGACTAGGATTTCCTCAGAGGAAACGCAATGGTATTTGCTTATGGTGGTAACCGGGAACGTAGATCTCAGGTCAAGTAGTTAGGAGCAGGTTAGAACTGATAATAATCTCGCTAATGTACTTCGACTGTATTTTGTTTTCACTTCACTTATGACTCACATATGTTAAAAATGTCCCTGGCGACTTGATCTACTCGTTGCCGAAGTATTGGCGGAATTTATATACACATTCTTTTATCTTAGCGGTGCGTTGGTGCTTGTTAAACACAGTACTTCTCCATTTCTCTGCTATATCACTTAACTGAAGCCGGAATCACTGTAAGGTATATGGACTTTTCGCGGAGCATAATTATTTATTTTGCGCTAAGACTGATCGAAGACTTACGACTACTTGCAGATAATGAATGACTGCCCAAAGACTGCTGAATAACTGCCTTTACGATCTTTCAAAGCTTACTTACCTATATAGTATGCCGATTTCAAACCTAATTTCAATGTCCTTTAACCCTATTGGTTATAATCTCCCGCTTCCGAAAGCGGAATTTTACTTTAAAATATTTTTATTGGTTTAACTGCCACATTCCCTTTATCAGATGATACCGAATCTTCCCTCACTAAGCGGTAATTCTACTACTGCTGCTACTAGTCACGTTCGCTCAACATATCACAATAGGACAAAGATATTTACCTTGACCAAAATACAAAGGAATTCCTTGCCAAATAATGTAAAGCAATTCCTATGTTACTTCCCATGTTGCTTCGAAACCAGGAACGTTTTCATAAAGGCAAAAGCATTATTGCATACAAAGTTTGCAATTCTGCGAGTTACAGTATTCAGTTTTAGATAATTATACACCGTATGATCCCTATAATTAAATATACCTTACGATTTTTTTTCTATCAAAAATACGGTTTCAACCTCCTTTTAATCCCTTTATATCATGATGTTGTGTTTTGTAGTTCTCAAATGTCACTTTCAGCCATTTTTTCTGCTGGTAATTCATTGCGTAATCCTGAATATTATGAGATATATTATCCAACAAGAACCTTAAAAATCAAAGATGGTGCTTAAGTCAACCATGCAAGAACGTCTCCAGCAGGAAAAATAAGACATTCTTGCAAGAAATACATGTTTAAAATATTAACATTTCACTGTGTTTTTTTCCTTTGTGATTTAAGTATTACTTTTTCTAATTTGTATCTGGCAAAATAATAATATACATTTGTATGATGCGCCAGAATTGTCGCGATAAAATGTTTTAAGTTGTGTGTGTGTGTGTGTGTGTGTGTGTGTGTGTGTGTGTGTGTGTGTGTGTGTGTGTGTGTGTGTGTGTGTGTGTGTGTGTGTGTGTGAGGGAGGGGTGGGCAACATATCCTACATAGGTAGCCTTTGAGGAAAGGTATAATTTTCGATGGCTCAGCAGATTCCTTCTGGTCAAACTCCAATGCTAAAAGAAGATAATCCGAGATCGGCAACATTAATTTACCATACCTTCTTAATGGTGAACATACAGATATGTGTAAGGCCACATTATAAAGATGACAAGCGTGCTGAATAACTAAGCTACAAGGGGTAGGAATATCTCCAGCGGACAAGAGAAGGAGAACTGTGCATTCTCGTGCAACACCAAGGAAAAAACATTCACTCCTTTCTTTTAATCATGGAGGCAAATATAATCACCTATATAAATGCCAGATTTCCTATTAAGATAGTGTACTATCTCTTTAAAGAGCGGCATTTGGACTCCAAAGTAACTTACAAAGTTCACGCTGTTTCCATGAAATTCTTTGGCATGGTTTTAGATCGTAAATTGACTCTTGTGCCTGTGAGAAGTTGGTTGTGAACATAAGAAGTACCTAAATGGGTTGCTCAGACAGAGCTACAAATGCATAATAGAAAGCTGAGAAATGCTACAACAATATTAATGAATAGAAAAAGAAACTAAAAGTCGTGCTCAAATAGCTGCCCTTTATACAGGTTCTTCCACTCTCGTAAATCGAAGGACAGAGACGTTTTACAGTTAGAACTCTGTGGCAAAATGTCCTTAACATCCATATCTTTGTTTAGAAAATTTACTCTTCTTTATTTTACATGAAGGATAAGTTCAGAAACGTTGCACTGAAGCATGCACCTTCCTGTAGCGGTACACTGTTGAACAAATTCTCATCTCCTTAACGGAACTGCAGTTTGTGTAGTATATTATGACTTAAATTCTTAATTATTTCAGCTATTTTTAAATGCATCGGAATACGAAGGAATCTTTTATAAGTTTTTCTTTGTTCCTGAGAAAAAGAATTAAAATGAACCAATTTTATTTTCATATGACAAATTCATTTGAACTTTTGAAGCCCTTCTACTGCTCTGAGATACCTATGTTTGCTGCATTGTAACTTTTCGTTCTGCCTTGTCTGTGGTTTGTAAATAAATTTAGAAATAACTTACTTACAGAATTTTACTCGGATATTTTATATACATTATATCTAATTTTATACATTTTGTTATTTAGTACTAGTTTGGACTACAAAACTAGTTTTACTTTGATCACTGTAATCAATATTTTCAAAAAAAGATATATAAATTGTAGTGTTGGATTAACGCTTATAGTAAATACTTTAACTACTTTTTCAAGCAGACATTGAGTTTCGCACACGCTGTTACAACTGTGGAGCTTGTCTTTATTTCTCTTGGTGCCATCACTCCCATTTTGTTTTTTCCCCTCCTCTTTCTGTTTCCCACCCTCCGGTGTCTTTTCTATATGCACATTCTACAATTTTTCTGTAGAACGATAGCTGCGTGCGAAGGAAAACATCTGAACGTTACATTACGTTCTCTTCCCACTGCTTTTGTTCTCATTTCTTCAAAAGTGTAGTTTTACAAACGCTTTAAACTTCATGTTCTTTAGGTCCATAAGATAACCGATTACAAAAATAGTTTTATTGTACATTTTGTTGTAGGAAACCAACAACTAATGTTATAGTGTAGCGTTTTATGCAGTTTAAATTCTTTTAAATTCTACAGTATTTTTAGAACATGGTAAAGAGCAAACTGAAAATTACAGAGCTTTGATAAAATATCAAAAGTATAACCCTTTAGAACTACATGAAGCATAGCTCGGATTTTATTTTACTTTCCATATATTCGACAGATGAGGAAATTTTGTGTTCCACCAATTGTCTGGAAATACATGCTTTGAGACCCTATGTCCTGAAAAAGGGGTTCCTAGAAAAAATTATACAGTCAAGTGATACTTAGTTATGATTATATAAAAAAGGTGAAATTTGAAGGAGACAGACTGAGAAGAAACGAAAGCTTCTACAACAAATAATAACAAGGCTCTCAGTAACTATATCTACTGTTTCAAAGCCTAAGGAAATTACTACGTCTAGGTATTTATGCCTTTTCTATACAGAACGACAAAACCCTATAGTTTATGTTAACCCTACTGCCTTCATCTGTTATTAATTTAAATTATGGAATACTTAAATAACCGAGTTCCTTGCTCCTCAGCAACGTGTGGGGTTTGCATTCTGTTGGCCCTGTGTTCGATTTCCGTTGACTGCTCACTCTGGAACTGTTTTCTATTTGTGCTTTTCCTTGGTAGATGGGCGAATGCTGGAGTAGTTTCTAATCTCCCAGGATTTCCTTTCCATTATTTCACTTTCGTTCCATAGCAGATCTTGTTCCGATAAAAGGCACACTAGAGGGTTGTCTAGCTCAACGGGTCAGGGCTTCCGCGCAAGTCTTTCCTGTCTGCTTGAGGCTGAAGCCCCCTGTGATTTCTTTAATAAATGTAGCCGTAATAGTTCCCATTTTGGTTGCAGGAAGCTATATGTCTTTCTCTGCTATACACTATTTACTCTGTAAGTTCTAGAGAAAAATTACAAAAAAGGAAAAACAGCATAAAGAACACTGCCAATTTCTAACCACCTTCCTTGGATCAAAAAAAAAAAAAAAAAAAAAAAAAAAAAAAAAAAAGAACTCGTGCTTAGGGAGAATTCCTAAGAAATAAACTTAAATTAACTAAATAAACTAAATTAATTAATATAAAATCAGTACGATATATTTTTAGTCTAAATATTAAAACCCAAAATTTTCACAATTTGTTACTACTAAAAGGCTAAATGTACAGCAGAAGAAATAATATTGTGCTAAACCAAAATTATATCAACTAAAAACGAATAAAACATTTAAAATGTGCTAAACTATTGTTGCGAATGGCGGCCAACGCGCACAAAGAGACAGATAGGGCAGCGCGGAGATAAAGAGGTTGCCGAAACAGATAAGGATAGCTTGGAGATAAAGGCTTGCCGAAACAGATGAAGTTACATAACTAGAAGATTCTAGTGCCGTCTTCTTCTCTCTCTCTCTCTCTCTCTCTCTCTCTCTCTCTCTCTCTCTCTCTCTCTCTCTCTCTCTCTCTCTCTATATATATATATATATATGAAATCGAGACACGCCAGACGAGTCTAAATGGAACTTGATTCGTGAGGGTACAGCTGTGTTTTGAAAGTGAACTCGTTTGCTTGTGGGTTGGCATACGACCTTGGAGGCTGTATTTGTGTATATTGCGTAATTATGCTACCATAAGGGTTGACCAAATGTATTTCTACGGAAATAAAGAACATAATGAATTTCTGCAATTTTGACTTTTATTTCTACGAACCCACAAAGTCACAATACTCATGAATAATTAACTATATATTTTTGTTTGAAATACTTTAATGCTGCAATTGATAATAATGTTGTGTCACTCTGTAAAGTTGCAATGTTTAAAAACTTAGACATACCTTGTATACCTTGGTTCCACATTTATAAACAGAAAATTAGAATTTACTCGCATGTCTGTGCAATAATCCAATAATCTCTTTTTCGATAAAGTACACAAGTGGAATTGGACAGGAAAAAGAGAGAATACTCATAGTTATATATAGCATTCAGTAAACCGTAATGTATATTAATAATATGTATGTTGAAAATTAAATACGGTAGACAGGCTATGAGCCGGTGTTAAGACCATGACAAACTTACATATAATTTTCTTAGCGCACATAAATACATCTATAATGTACTGAAATACTATAATAAATTAAACTTAAAATCCTAAGTGTTCTCTCCTCAAAGTTGCAAAATTCAAATTTAGTGTTGTCATGCTTTTTAAAGGAGTTGGAAGCATGGTCTAATGAACACTGACTTGTATAACAAGCTTTAAGCTGCCGATTTGTGTATTTGCTTGCGTCCGTTAAGCAGCACATTCCCTTTATTTGCTTGTTGGTGAAACAGTGTTAAACAAAAGCGATGGATAGAGTGCTAAATCTGGTAATGTCAAAACTCTTTTCTTCTGTACGTTGGCGTCAGATTGTTGACATTCATTGTGTTGAATCCTAAATGACAAAAAGCAGGGAACGGTCACTACTAATGGAAATCAATAATAAATATCACCGACACTGCTGACCTGAAAATATACTAACTGAAAATATTCACTAGCTAGTAGTCATGAAATTGTGAAACCTGGTACACTATCTCTACACCAGTGCGAGGTTTATAAGACATTAACTCTCATAATTCACAGGAAATAGCTATAAAATATATATTTGCCTTCGCTACGGCTTTAAGGTGGATCGTTCACCGCTAATGCATTGTGCCTTTTACCATGTAGCAAGCACTTTGTCACTTATTTTCATATCTCAAACATGGAAATAAAGTACTCTAACTACCCTTTCTACTTTCTTAAGTGAAGTATCTTATACCATATGGGGACTAGTGATATAAAATGGTCAAATTAACGTATTTTAGTTTCCATGAAAATTAATTTTGTAATCTTGCTGATTTCATAGTGAGGTAGCTTCAGGAATTAACTGTTCCAAAACAGTACGTATTGCATTCTCTTGAATTTGTGCACTTATTCTTACACTAAATATGCAAAAGTTGTTATTCTAAGTATTTCTTGTTGAACTGTGATTACACATTTCGTTGTAAGTATAAGAAGAATACAATAAACTAAACCAATATCAAACGTAGGTGGTTACGGATGCTACTGAAATTCCGTTTCCTTCAATCAACGACGGAAAACAAACAAAAAACTGCAAAACGTCGTTGAAAAAGTTAAAGCACTTGAAATTTGAAGCCAAAAATAATACTTTTAAAATAGATATCTCCATAATTTTATTTGACATAAATTGCTTGCCTTAATTAAATATAGGTATTTCAATTAGTAAAATTTTGTCTACAGTTTTGTTTACCAATTATACAGAAAGACACGTTTTGTCATAAAAATTTGTTAAACACGTGACAGTTTAACTGAAGTGGTTAGTACAATCTTTCGTGAAGTGAGCAGTTAGAGTATGGATGTCTCAAAATTTTCCTCTCGCTCCTTGGAAGACACTGAAGTTCATAAAAAGTTTGGTACAAGATAGAAAGATTGCTTTTGGGTTATGTTATTCACAGTTCGATGAACACCCACATTTTCTCTTACTGTCTCTCTCTCTCTCTCTCTCTCTCTCTCTCTCTCTCTCTCTCTTTCTTACAGACATAGTCTCCTAAAACGATCTTCTGAACTCAAAACGTACATTTCCAACGAAATCTCAATATGGAACTTTTGGATGAACTTCAACACTCTTTAGCTTGCAATAGCTAAGCAACATAGAAAGTAAACATAGCTGTGTAATTATTTTATGTGTTTGTGAATGAATTCTGGTACGCCTCATACATTAGAGATGTGTGCCTCAGGAAACATTGAGGACAAATTCAGCAGAAAGAAAGGAATGTAAATTACAATAAATCTGTGGAATTCATGAAATATGGCTTTGGTAATTTAGATAAATTTCAAACTACAATACCTCAAAATACTACATGTGATCTTCTCTAAGAAGCCACAGAAGTTGCAATGCTGAAACTTTCCATGCTTACATAAAAGAATGTATAACATTTACTGAACTATTTCTTTTGAGCATTAATGATTTTAAAATGCTGAATATTTTAATAACATTCTTTGAATAAAACTTTGATTTACTTTCATCGTGTATCAAAAACACAAATATTATTAAAACATAATTTGCTTTAGTTGAATTTCATTAAGTAAAGCGGCAAAATTCGTATTTGCCCGCTACTAGTAATTTCTGAAAGAGAACTAAATGAATCAATGCTTTTCACTCTTTTCTCAGTACTTTTTATTATAATCTACTACATATAGACATAGTAGGTGGAAGAAATAGTATATTAAACCCATAATTGCTTAATAAGTTAATATTTCAAGGCTAGGTACAAGCACATGGACAAAACTTTCCCTTAGAGGTAGTTGTATATAGATAGTATAGTAGACTAGATTTTTAATAACATCTATTTTTCCTTATATTATCTGTCAGGTTTACCAAGGAATATACGAGTTAGATATCTAGAATAGATGCGGTTCTCGTACGTTACATTTCCATTCCCCTCAACAAATCTTAGAGTTGCAATTGATGTTTTAGTTTACACGTTATAGTCCACTGTTAATACCCTATATCTATAACAGTTTCGGTGACAACAGACCTTATTTTAAAAGTAAAGGACTGCTGTAACTGTTCTGTAGGTCAGGTCTTCACTTTGAATTTTTTTTCCGTAATTTACGTCCTCCAACTTTAAGTCATATCGGACGATGAATGAAATGGGTGAAATTATGTTAAAATGAGCTCATGTTCCAGAGATTTTAGAGTTACCCAACATTCGTCTTTCAGGATAAGCGAAAACCCCGGAAGAAAACTTAACCTGGTAACTCATACTGACCAAGATTCGAATTCGGGACCTCTTGAACCTAAGACAGGCATGCTACCTTCTACACTACTGAGGCGAGCCTGTTGATATTCATTAAAAATGTCTAGTTTCTTTCCTACTTCTGTTTTAATTACTTACACTTTTAGTACTTGAGTCAATGTAGTAAAGATTCAAACATTAGCAAGCACACATAGTGAACAAACTTGGAAACGCGAAGAAGAAAATACATGCAACGAATTAGCTACGTGAACAGAAAAAATTGTTATCCACTGCACATAATGTTCTTTTTCTCCCTACAGAAATAGGGTTTCCAATGTAGAGCTGTGTGTTATCATCTTATCTTCTTTCGAATGAAGGAGTCATTTATCTGTCTGCACCAGGAAGCGCTGATAGCTAGATTCTAGCTGGAATGTCCTGAATCCAAGATCTAATATTAGATATCCTCTCGTAAGTTACAACAGTTCGTACTTACCTCTAAGACTTGGCAAACTCAAACTCATTTCTGAAACTTTCCTTGGACTGTCCTGTAAATTATGGACCACCAAGTTTTTACATGTGCACATTTCGCTTACTTTCTTCTAACTGCTGCAGTTGGAACATTGCTGCACAACTTGATTGACTTGTAGCAAACCAATATCCTTATGCGAAGTTATTATGAGTTCAGAAAGCTCTATTAGTTACTCAAATTGAAACAAAATCAAATACTGAGTTTTAAATAAATGTTGGTTGGCAAAATACCAGAAGAAATGTCATTAAGCTTTCCAATGCACAACCTCGCTTCTTCATTGAGTTAAATTTGTTATGTTCGTTGCAGGTTTCATAACTCATATAAGAAATTAGTTCGTTGTGATATCACATTAACTGATATAAATATTTCCCAAAGCACATTTAAAATTAAACAATATGTACCTTACTAAATTATGAGGAAACAGGGATTATTACTGAGTTATAAATAACACAAGCCAATCATGGCTTGTCAGCTAAAACAATCAGGTTAAATATTCAGATATATCTCACATATGGAATGGCACACCATTCTTAATCAACAAAGAACTGTTTACACATTATTCATCAAATTATTATATAATTGAATAATTATAGTTCTCGTTTATCCCATTTTGGATACATTTTAAACTTTATCAGCATAAATAAGCAGAGAATAAATATATAAATCTTCCTTTGACATATCTTATTCATGTTTAAAATTTGATCAAAGTTCAACTGCAAGTTGAATACATCAAAAGTAATTTTAAACGTGTTCTAGTTTCCGTTTGGATGTACAGTGTGTGCAGGTAGCATTTATTGTCATTTTTATCCCTGACGTCTCGAAACATACAGATCGATTGATACTTTTGTAATGAACTTTGACTCGGATGCAATATGTCCTTTAGCCCAAGTAGACGGCGAAGAGAATATAGAAAGACAAATTTGAATATATTATATACGAGGGCTGTTCAGTAAAGAATGATCAGAATATTTATTTGAAAACGTACCTATACTGATCCTCATCATTTTGATGGTCCTTCTCAAAATAGTCTCCTCTGAATACGATGCACTTTTCCCAGCGTTTCTGCCAGTCTTCATAGACATGCTGGAAACTATTTTTTTAGATATCCTTCAAAATCGCTTCCGCAGCGTTCACTACTAACTCTGATGATGGATAATGCCTCCCACGAAGGCGTTTCTTCAAGTTAGGAGTAGTAAAAGGTCACATGGGGGCTAAATCTGGTCTATAGGGTGGGTGAGGGATGCACTTCACGTCGAGTTTTGCAAGATATTGAGCAACAACATTGGCAATATGTGGCCGCGCATTATCATGGTGCAGCATCCAGTCTGCTTCACGGAAATGTGGTCTTTTGCGTCTGATATGGACTTGCAATGTTTTCAGGACATCCCTGTACTATTGTCCAGTTACTGATGTGTATGCAGGTACAACATGTTGATAAAAAATTCCATGGATATCAAAGAATGAGATAACAATAACTTTCCCAGCAGAAGCAACCACTTTTGGTTTTTGGGAGGTTGGTGATGGAGGAGATTTCCACACTGAGCTTTGCTGTTTGCTCTAAGAATCAAATTCATGTAGTCAAGTTTTATCAGCAGTGATTACGTTTGAAAGAAACTCCGGATCTTCCTCTAACATCAACTTTAACTGTATGTTACCTCCATTGCAGCGGTAGGCGATACTGAACGTGTCTGATCTTCCCTGGTTCTTACAGGTGGGAACCAGCAGTACCGACAATGAATCTACTACGGCGTTTTTGTTTCACATTAAGCTAATAGAATATGACCGTAAAAAAAATATGATCATTCTTTATTGAACAGCCCTCGTATAATAAATAATTCCCGCTTATCTAAGAAAAGGAAAGCATTTCATTTACACCTTGAAACTATGATCGCAAATATGTATTTCCTTTTTGATTTCGCTACACTTACCTAAGAACTGGAGGAGTACTCTGTCCAAAATGAATTTAGTACAGCAAATTAATCATAACTATTTATTTCAAAGCTTTACAAGCAACAAGAAGGATAATTAAGGTTCAAGCTATACAATAAAATGCAATAAACTCTGAGGATCTACACTTATCTTTTAAAAAGTTATGAATTCCTTCAAAGGACTAGTCCTTTGGAAGAATTTATAATTTTTAAAAGTATAATTAAAGGTAGTCACAATTTAATATATTTTATTGTAATATTAGTAGTGCCTCACTGTTAGTGGGTTCCGTTTGTGCAACTGTAACTAGGAAGTTGTAAGAGACACAAATAGAGTTGCTGCTTTTAAGAACTTTACAGGTTAAAGATTACTGTGCTATGGCGCGTACTTAGTTTCTAAAAATACGAGATTTTTTCACACGAGAAATCATGAGTACCTAACAAATAAGGATATGATGTAAGCTGACACTTCTGCGGGGAAGATGGTTCGAACCCTCAGCTGCTCTAAGGTCCGTAATACTCGTATTATTCTGATGTTAAGGGGGAGAACATTCGACCCTCCCTCCCCGAAAGGGAAGTTTGGGCCCAAATGACCTTGTTGTCGACGGGCCCTAAAACACCACACACTCACTCACTCTTCGGGTTTAGTTGGTCTCGGTAGGCCAGTGGTTTCCAAGATACTCTTAATTGACACAACCGCCCAGGTAAGCCTGAGAGACACCCCGATATTTTTCGGCACTAGTTAGCTAGTGAGGTGGGCAATTTTAGATTCCTGGTATTGCCATAATGGAACACCTTACAAAGAGATATGCATCTGTCTCTTCCTAGATTTAGAGGGGAAGCTTCGATTCCCTGTTAAAATTATTTTTTACTCCTCGCAAGGTAAGCACGTATGATTAATGCAAAAGAAATAGCGGAAATCACTTTTTATACAAACAATCTCACACAGGTATGTTTATGCTTGATAAGGTGAAAAGGATCATTTTACTGAAAATAATATAAATAGCTGGCGTCCTAAACGTTTTGTTAGTTCTAATAAAAAGAGTGTTACTAAAGGTTCAAAGTAGTTCGATTGTGAAATAACAAATGAAACCTTAAAAAATCAGGGTGTTTTACGAGACACACTTTTTAATTTAATTTACATCCTTACGACATCATTAAGAACTGCAAATGTGAATCAGTTTGGAAAAGGAAAATTAAATTCATCTTTGAACGTATTGTAGTATAATGACGATTTAATGTTTATCCAGAAAATTAAATAAATTACATAAAGCAGTATACAAATTAAGACAAAATCCGATTATTATAATTTAATTGTACTGCACATAAAAATCCAGTTATCTTTAAAGCAAAGGATCCAATACTAGATGCAAAACTAATCTAACAAGTATTCAACCTAAATTATCAAGGATGTAATATTATTTTTACTCTTAAGAAAGGAATTGGATTGAAAATAATAGATTTAGTAACGTTTGTGGGCTAATTAGAATAACCTTATGAAGAAATTAAAAAAAAAGTAATCCAAATTAAATTGTAACAGAAGAACCAAGGAAGATCACTAATTTGTATAGTGTGGGAAATGAAATATGTAAAAGGAATTAGTAAATCCGATAAAATATAAAATTGGAAAAATAAGGCAGATGTTGATATACTCCACTTAATGACAAAAGTGATCAAAATAAATCTGAATGGAAAGATCACATCCATAAAATGGCACAAGATCTAGACAGTCTGGCCTCAGCGCCTGAACAGAGCGGGCGTGCTGTGTGACGTCTGTTGTTTACATTTCGGGTCGCGGCGACGTACGTGCTGAGTGCCAGAGCGACATTCACCGCTAGCACAATTGTGCCCACAGCTTCCCGTGTTTATTTCTAGTCAAAGTTCACTAATTTGTGGAAAATGGAAATGTATGAAAGGAAAAATACCATCAGGGTAAAATTCACGCTAAATGCGACGAAGCCCACAGCTTATGAGGTGCATGATTTCATAGCAGATAAGTTACGGTTAAATGCGGAACAAGTGGATGCCATTCAGTTAATCGCCAGTGAACGCGCAATTTACATAAAACTGATATCGGCTTTGTTAATGGAGAAAATTTTAAACACTTTTCCAGAGGAAACAACGTTCACATATATGAATGGGGAAGTTACGAAAGTAAAAATCGAACATGTTACCGGGAATGCAATCAATGAGCGTGTGTTTGATGTACCACCAGAGCTCCCAAATGAAGTGCTAAAAGCAGCACTGAAAAATTACGGTACGGTGTATGACATTCGAAAAGAGCAATGGGGTCGTCAGAACCGTGTGCCGGTGTACAACGGGATAAGAGCTGTAAAGATGCAGCTGAAGACAAATGTGCCCAGTTATATCGTGATCGGCAGCTACCGTTTATGGGTGTCATATGCTGGCCAACCCCGATCGTGTTATATCTGCCATAGTACAGAACATTTAAAGGAGATATGTCCACACCGATCGACACAGTTGCGACCGGCCGAGGCGGTACCGAGTAACGACACGGCAACCACATCTGTGGCAGGGAGCGTGCAGAAGGAGGAAGACCAACCCATAGCTGACAATCCACTGCCGGCACTGGCGGGTGAACAACAACAAGAGGAGCCGACACCATAGGAGCTGATCATAGTGGAGAAAAAGGATTATGCCACCGTGGTTCGCGATAGTCCTGGGAAAAGAGGCATTCAGCACACCACGAAGGGAAAGGAGCAGACCGGAAGTGCCTCACTGATGTCTGAGACAGCTACAGAGGAGGAGACACCTTCCAATGAAAAGAAACGAGTCAAGAGGGCAAAGTCACGCAAAGCTAATAAGGCAGAAACGTCTTGGAGCAGCCAGATGGAACAGGAGCAGGAACTGGCTGCGTGTGTGTCTGCAGAACAGCCTGGAAGACAGATGTTACCACCAGAGCCCGCAACCATGACGGCAACAAACCAGCCAACAATAGCTGCTGCACATTTGGACAGCAGCGTCAGGGAGGAGCGAGAAAACCAGCTTTCCTACAAGGTTTGCCGTACAGGTGAGGACAAGGGAAAGAGGAACTCAGAAGAAGGTGGAACGTCAGAGCCTGTGCAAAGGACCGGGTACCAGGCGGCGGGTGAAGGTGCTGTCGTCAGTCCGCAGAAGGTTACAAAGGACGGGGCTTCAACTGCGCGACGTTCTGTGCGTGATCCTCGGCTCCAAGTTCGTGAAAGGCAACAGAGTTACAAAGATAGTGGTCCGTCGACTGCCGATGAGGGCGCAATGGCGAACGAGGGAAAGCAACACACTCAGTTGGTGCGGAAAGATGCAGAATCGGGTTCACCGCATCTCACGGTGCAGGACTGGACACGGCAGGAGACGGCGTCTGATCTCCAAGTAAGGGAAGAGTCACAGCTGCAGACTACTCAGGAGTAGGCACTCAGCCAGCAACATACACCCAGCAGTGACAACTACCCTCATTAGGATGATATATTTAAGAACAATAGCCACCATAAATGTGAATGGCTGCAGGAATATAGTGACCCAGAAACTGCTCAATACTTTTCTGCTGGTGAATAACATTGACATCTGTTTTCTACAGGAAGTGAACACATTCAATTTGGATACGCTTTACTCTTATGATTATAAGGTGAATCTCGGCGTAGAAGGAAGGGGCACTGCCATTGTATACCGGAAAGGACTTCATCTACAGAATTTTCAGATGGACCCATCTGGCCGGATCATCTCAGCGACATTGGACGACACAGTGTTAATAAATATTTACGCTCCGTCCGGAACGCAAAATAGACAAGAACGAGAGCAGTTCTTTCAGAACGCTTTAACTACACATTTGTTGTATGGTAAGGAATATTTATTAGCAGGTGACTTTAATTCCACTCTCTGTGCCAAGGACCAAAAAGGGGCGCCCAATTTTAGCATCATGCTCCAGAATTTGGTGTCGCAACTACAACTGCAGGATGCATGGGAACTAAAGCATGGAAATGAGGTGGAATTCACGTTTATTAGGAGCACCACAGCCTCGCGGATAGATAGGGTTTATATCTCACCAGGGATAGTTACTTCTGTACACCGAATTTGCGTTCTACCTGTGGCGTTCAGTGATCATCACGCAGTGATCTGCCAAATACAAATTGCGGCCATTTGTGCTGAAGTTGCCGGACGGGGATACTGGAAGCTCAATAATTCCATTTGGGAGGATGCCGACGTTCTGGAGAAGTTTCAGACGAAATGGCAACGGCTACAATTCTCCTTTTGCAATGCATCTAGGAAGAGTGACTGGTGGACTGTAACGGCAAAACCGGCCATTCGTTCATTTTTTAAACAGATAGGAATTCTGAAGGCAACGACAAGAAAGGAGCGTTTACATTTCTACAATGAAGTTCTATGGGACTTGTATACGAAGCAACGGGAAGGTTACGATGTAAATGTCAAGATCAAGCAGGTGAAAGAAACTATCAAAATGCAACAACTGCAGCATCTGGATGGATATAAAATCAGAGCAAACGTTCAACACCCACATGAGGAAGAACGGAATTCCTTTTACTATTTTGCAAAGGAACGAAAGAAGGGGCGTACCCGATGCCCACGTACACTTCAAGATGTGAGCACTGGAAACACATTTACAGGGACCAGGTCTATCCTTCACCTTATAATAGAACACTTTCATACTTTATTTCACAAGGGATCAGATGAAGGTACCCCACCGCGGTATGAGGCGTGGCCGCTGTTTACAACTGGGGTTACCCAGGAAACGGCCGACTTACTCACCCGAACCATTACAGAACAAGAAGTATTAGAAGTCATACAAAAGACCAGTAAACATACGTCTCCAGGTCCTGATGGCCTTTCCTATGAATTTTATAGGACCTGTTGGCCCATTATAAAACGTGAAGTGATGGCAGTTTTGGTGGAGTTGTGGGAAACAGCTGAGTTTCCCGAAACGTTTGCAGATGGAATTATCACATTGTTGCCAAAGACAGCACAGCTTACTACTATGAAGGATTTTCGCCCAATAACATTGTTGAATGCTGACTATAAGATATTTACCAAAGTCATAGCAAACAGGTTGAAAGAAGCGTATACATATTACACTGCAACGAAGCGGCGATCTCGAAGCGCAATATTATTGTTACGCTGGGAGAATTGCGCGATGTCCTCATACATTTGCATAGGGAACAGCAAGTGGCGGCCTTGATAAACTTGTATTTCCAACAAGCATTTGATAAAGTGCAACATGCGTATTTATGGCAATGTTTAAAGGCGGCGAAATTTCCAATGCACGTGATTAAAATTATACAAGGCCTTTATGGTACAGCAAAATCCCGGGTGTTATGGAATAGCTGGCTTTCCATTCCAGTACGAATAGGCCGGTCAGTGCGTCAAGGTTGCCCGTTATCAATGGGGCTTTTTTCTATAGCGTTAAACCCCCTACTTCAAAGACTGCAAGATACGCTACATGGAGTTACTGTGTACAATGAACGCTTTAAAGTCATTGCTTATGCGGATGATGTCACAATTGTGGCGACAAACAATCACGATATGGCAGCCCTACGGAATGGATTGGAGAGCTATACAAGGATGTCGGGTGCAACGTTAAACGTACACAAATCTGAGATATTATTGATTGGACAGTGGTTGGAACCAGTACAAACACTGGGAATGAAATGTACTACCACCATCAGGATACTTGGGATCTCTTTTATGGGAGATATGGAAGCCACTATAGTTTACAACTGGAGAGAGAAAATCAACCACTTGAGATACTCTTTATTGTTGGAGAGGGCTCGGAACCTGAATTTGATGCAGCGAATTTGGTACATACATATCTATGGTCTCAGTCAAATTTGGTACTTAGCGCAGATACTGCCAATTCCGAAACGTGAAGCACAGAGACTTGAGCAACTGCTTGGCTATTTCTTATGGACTGGGAAAGCCTACAGGGTGAGCAGAGAACAGTTACGATTGCCGCAATCCAAAGGTGGATGTGGACTGGTGGACATCGCCAAGAAATGCATGGCCTTATTAGGCAAAACTGCTGTCAGATCACTGGGTGGTAATGGTTCATCGATAGATGGGAGTTTCTGGCAGGATCAGATACAGCACGCTCAGAGGATATATCCGGGATTCAAACCCATTGTTAAACATCTGAGAAATCTGCTGGACACCAGTGCTGGCCTCACAGTTTTTGAATCAACGAGAAAACAGTATCAGCTGCTCAATACATCGCAGTGTACACCCAGGATTGAAGAGAAAGAGAATAGAGAATGGAAACTTATATGGAAGAATCTCTTTAATAAAGTTGTTCCTACTGATTGGCAAGAGACAGCATATGAAGTATTAAACGAGACCATACCAACAGCGGAGAAATTATGGCGACATGGCCGTACAACATGTAACAGATGCCAAATTTGTTCACAAATAGACACCTTGGAACATAGGATTGCCTCTTGCAAACAGGTGCATAATATCTGGATGGTGCTCAGAGACTTTATTGGAAAATGGTGTCCGCCGGAGTTTCCACCATGTCTTCGAAGGCTACAGAGACTGGAATTCAGTTTTAAAGACACGGCGCTCTACAGGTGTGCGATCTGGTTGGTAATGGGAACGTTACACTGGATAATGCAGAAAAATCCTGGAAATGTGGCATTACAGAGGGAATGGTTTGAATTCCTGCGAAGGGAACGTTGGAAGCTAATCACAGCGGGGCTCAGTGATTCTATGGAGCCTTATATCATCCGATTTGAGCTCCATTACACTAGTTCCGAAGTCAACTTCCATCCCAACATCTAGACTGGCTGCTTTCATGGAGCGCAGACAATCTTTAGCAAGATCAATTTGCTCGCAACAAGTTGCTCAGAACAGTGTTCCTTCAGATAGTTAGGCAATCCTTTGCAAGGACTATCCGCTCAGATGGACGCAAATGTAAGAAAAAATAGACTGGCTATAGAAGCTCAATACTGTAGCCTCAAATACTTCAAACAAAATTTGAAAAATTGGCACCTTCTTAATCCATTTTATCATATTTCTGAGTGTTTTAATTGTAATCTTAACACTGTACTTGTAACTGTATTAGCTTGACTTAGGTTGCAAACAACAGTTGACTGTAGTTTCTATGACTTGAAAGAAAATATGTAAAAAAAATAAATTAATAAATAAATATAAAAAAATAATAAAAAAATAAATAAAAAAAACAAAAAAACGGAAGATTGGTTAGTGCCTTGGGTGTAAAAAAAAAAAAAAAAAAAAAAAAAAAAAAGAAATCGTACATGTTTATCTCTTAACATCAAGTTACAGGGTAATGCTGCCACCTGATACAAAACATTCCATATAAAAAAAAGAACTTTACAGGTTAAAGATTACTGTGCTATGGCGCGTACTTAGTTTTTAAAAATACGAGATTTTTTTCACACGTGAAATCATGAGTACCTAACAAATAAGGATATGATGTAAGCTGACACTTCTGCGGGGAAGATGGTTCGAACCCTCAGCTGCTCTAAGGTCCGTAATACTCGTATTATTCTGATGTTAAGGGGGAGAACATTCGACCCTCCCTCCCCGAAAGGGAAGTTTGGGCCCAAATGACCTTGTTGTCGACGGGCCCTAAAACACCACACACTCACTCACTCTTCGGGTTTAGTTGGTCTCGGTAGGCCAGTGGTTTCCAAGATACTCTTAATTGACACAAACGCCCAGGTAAGCCTGAGAGACACCCCGATATTTTTAGGCACTAGTTAGCTAGTGAGGTGGGCAATTTTAGATTCCTGGTATTGCCATAATGGAACACCTTACAAAGAGATATGCATCTGTCTCTTCCTAGATTTAGAGGGGAAGCTTCGATTCCCTGTTAAAATTATTTTTTACTCCTCGCAAGGTAAGCACGTATGATTAATGCAAAAGAAATAGCGGAAATCACTTTTTATACAAACAATCTCACAGGTATGTTTATGCTTGATAAGGTGAAAAGGATCATTTTACTGAAAATAATATAAATAGCTGGTGTCCTAAACGTTTTGTTAGTTCTAATAAAAAGAAAGTTACTAAAGGTTCAAAGTAGTTCGATTGTGAAATAACAAATAAAACCTTAATAAATCAGGGTGTTTTACGAGACACACTTTTTAATTTAATTTACATCCTTACGACATCATTAAGAACTGCAAATGTGAATCAGTTTGGAAAAGGAAAATTAAATTCATCTTTGAACGTATTGTAGTATAATGATGATTTAATGTTTATCCAGAAAATTAAATAAATTACATAAAGCAATATACAAATTAAGACAAAATCCGATTATTATAATTTAATTGTACTGCACATAAAAATCCAGTTATCTTTAAAGCAAAGGATCCAATACTAAATGCAAAACTAATCTAACAAGTATTCAACCTAAATTATCAAGGATGTAATATTATTTTTACTCTTAAGAAAGCAATTGGATTGAAAATAATAGATTTAGTAACGTTTGTGGGCTAATTAGAATAACCTTATGAAGAAATTAAAAAAAAAGAAATCCAAATTAAATTGTAACAGAAGAACCAAGGAAGATCACTAATTTCTATAGTGTGGGAAATGAAATATGTAAAAGGAATTAGTAAATCCGATAAAATATAAAATTGGAAAAATAAGGCAGATGTTGATATACTCCACTTAATGACAAAAGTGATCAAAATAAATCTTAATGGAAAGATCACATCCATAAAATGGCACAAGATAAATTATCATGAATTAATTACCGACCAAAAGCGAAAAGATATTTAAGTAGATCATGCAAGAGTTACGATGACAAAAACCGAAGCATGTGATATACTATAATCCTTGAAGGAAGCAAAAGGAAACTAGAAATAACATTAAAATCTAATTTTAACGTGCAGAGGGAGTAATAAAACAATTTTACATCACGTTTTTCGTATTTTGATTCCAAAAGCACAGTGTCAAGTCCATTTCAAGCGCTGTGTTTTTGTGAACACTGACGGTTGACAAGCACATCCTCATCTCCCCACAAATAGCCATTCCTGATATAATCCGCTCCTGGCACATCATGCCATTATGTGCGGAATTAACACTCTTTATCGGTCATAGTGAATGATAATGGATTATTGTGATTGATGGGATACTCTAATCGACGCATGCCAGATTGTATCCCCCTCTTGCATTAGTCGTTGAACCATGATTAAACTCACCTCCTGGTAGCGAGGGGAAGCGAAAAGGGACATCGCTATCAAAACGTTTGAAACCAATAGGGAATGCCTCCCACAATGATATCAGTGTATTTCCTCGTCAATGGTTACTTCTCTGCTATTGAAGTAGGTACCTAACAGTTTTGTATTAAAATGATATAGAAGCTCACAAGTTATCCCTTGACTTGAAAAAGAAAAAAATGCCTTTATATCGGATAAGTACTAAACAAGGTAAGGAAATATCTTCAGAAAAGTATTTGTAATAAACAATCCTTTACCTAAAAGCATTCTTTCTTAAATCTATTTCATGGCGAATAATGTCTTTCAATTTTTATAACTGCAGTTTGATAAAGTAAACGCTGACTGTAAGTATCTTTAACTCATTTACATCAGTTAAAATGTGATTTAATTTTAACTTTTATTAAGTTTAAGCATTGCAATTTGAAAACTTCGATAGTCATGAATTTGATTCGCATTAGCTATTTAATGAATATTTAATGGAAAAAAGTATACGTGGAAATGTTCACTAAATGTGCACTGGAAATTTATTACGAGGTTTATTACCATTACAAATAATTATTATTTAATGAATAATTATAAAAACAGAAATAAAGGTAACTAAACACTGGAAATATTTTTATTACTGTTAGAGGTATAACTGCATAATCTGCAGTAACTGAGTTTGCTATAGTAGTATATAAGCCATATAAACCTGAACCATTTGAACCAATAACAGCACACAAGTGTAACTTTTGGAGAATATAATACACAATTGGGAGATTACATTAAATATTTACATCCTAGAGAAAATGTTGAAAGTGTCCGTCTCTTGTCCACACATGTCCATACATGTTTGAACTCGTCTCACCATATTACGGAGAGTATCCTCGCCAATGTTACTTATTTAGGTTTGAATGGATTCCCTGAGAACATAAATTGTCCCTGATCTATTCTAGTACATTCTATTTTTATATACCCCTACAAGAAGCAAATCCAATGGCTTTAGGTCAGGGGTTCTGGGGTCCACAAACCTTCTGAGATTATTGGATTATCAAAGAAACTGGTTACAAGATTCATGGTGTTATTAGATGTATGGCGCGTTGCTCCATCTTGCTGGAAATAACCTTTTACCAATTCGATATCTTCTCCATAAAGCTTCAGAGAATATGGTGAGACGAGTGCAAACATGTATAGATGCTGGTGGATGACACTTCCAACATTTTCTCTGAGATGTAAATAGTGTAGTGTGATCACCCCATTGTGTTTTATATTCTCCCAAAGTTGACGTGTGTCCTATTATTGGTTCAAACGTTATGACCTATTTAAATAGTTCAGGTTTATATGTATCATGCTATAGTATTGAGTTCGAGCTAAACATGCTATTGATGATTTGGAACTGGAATGATTTATATCTGCTGACAGCAGTTCACAAACATATTACCCTATTATGGGCTCTCATCGCTCAATTCTGGCCAAAAAAGCATTGTTCTACTTTTACTCTCGGTGTTACTGCAGCTTCCTTCTTTAGAAGCGTTATTTTTCTAATCGCTAAGGAGTCAATAATACCCCTCCCCCCTCACATTGTGACAGTTTATAGAGGCGTTGTGGTTTCATACAGGACAACTCGTCAAGAGTACTACCGTTCAACAAGCACATAAGCAACCTTTTAAATAAATGCTTTCAATTTCATTTTTGCACTCAGTTATTTGTTCTTTTAGAAGCTGTTCACCTTTTAATATTTAAAATTATCTCTCCGTTTCATCTACTTCCTAGAAACCATCAGGGGCTGAAGGTTTTAATGTTTAACTTTCCACTGCTTTTTTCTTATTATTATAATTTGTGAAAATTATTTAATAGAATACACAGAGGAAAGTGCGCACTTAGCTCTCTTGATAAGAGTACTTTTTTTTCTTTTTGTAATTTAGTCCTCTAACGTTAAGTCATATCGGACGACGAATAAACTGGGTGAACTGATGCCCAAATGAGTCCGGGGTCCATGGAGCTTAGCATTAGCCGACATTCGTCTTTCAGAATAAGTGAAACCCCGGAAAAACCTTATCAAGGTAACTCACCCTGACTGAGATTCGAACCCGGGACGTCTTGAACGTGAGGAAGATACGCTACCATCTACGATACCGAGGAGGGCGTACAGTTATTAGACCTATCCTACCTAAACAGTACTTAGTAGTATTGTAATCTGCCAGTGATTCACCTCGGACATGGATTTAACAAATCGGATTGGCCCAATTACTGAGTGAATTATTTAGGCTGGGAAGTAGGGCAGTTTCACGCTTTAAGTCCATAACATGCTTTGTTTACAGAGATTACAGAGAAGCGGCCTGCGTTTACTGGATGGTGAAGCAGAGGAAGTTTGAAAGGTTGAAACTACGTGCTACTGAAACGTATTCAACGAGTGGTCTTTGTACGGCAGAGTTTATAAAATTGAAATCGTTGACAAAATGCAAACCGCAGTATTAGACTTTAATTCAAAATGGAATGATATAGTGATAAATCAGTAACTTCCAGAACAAATCTTTCAAACTATAGGGAACAATGCAATACTAATATTTATACCATTATTTACATAGCTAAAGAGATAGTGTGTGCAGTGACCTGGGGACAAAGTTGCACGTAGAACTTTTGAGCCGTGTCAGACGAAGTTGTCAGGCTGGAACATCTCTCGGGTGCTATAAGAAATACGACCTGCTCGACAAATTGCCGGACATGTTCTCGAGTTTGATGCGTTAATATGCCGGCAGCACATGGGGATGTGACATTCGTCGGACCTTGCATACAAACTAGACTGCCACTCTAATGACGTAAGTGGTAAAGGCGTCAAGGATGAATATACCTGACACACCATAAATCATATCCTCCAGTAATTTAATGTGCCGTCGGTGACGGATATATCAACTCCAAAACAAATATCCCTATTTTGAATGGAAATGACTGTTTTAATTTGGAACTGAATGAGAAACACGCGGCAAAATATAAAATAGACTCGGATGAAACTGCCACCAAAAGAGAAGAAACAAATTATTCATTCTGCGTTACATCACCGCAGTGCAACGTGCTTTGGAGAGCAATTAACTTTCAACAGCAAAATGTTATCACCAAGCGGGACTCAAAAACTAGAGCAACCATTTGCTAACACACAATAGCGTTCCTGTAATAAAGAAAAATTCTAACAAAAAGAACTTAAGAAAAAAATTAATATGCATTTATTTTCAAAATCAATACTAAAACAATCCAGCGAAAATGCTTCCCAAGTTCGCGCACTAAAATCAATTTTTCTAATGCGTGACTTACAAGTCAAATACGCTTGCACAGAACTGAACATAAAGGGATGCTAATTTAATTGCTTGTACAATCTATACGTTATGTATATAGCTGAGTGCAAATCCTATTCACCATTTAAAATATATAATACACGACCAACATTAGTCTTAGCTGATATCAGATATATTTGTACCTCCTGTAATTTTATCTGTAGTACGTCACTTCATACTTAAAGGCTTAAATAGTAACCGAAAATTACATGGTGACCTTTGAACCTCAAAGCAGAAATACAGAGTATGTAGGCATATAGATACAAGTAAATATGTTTTGATAAGTGCACCTTCAGTGTGTTAGTTGTTCTTTTTCTTCTCTTAACACTTTCTCCAAAAACACAATTTATTTTTGTATGCTTCTAACGGTGTCGCGAAATGAAAGTCAGCGTAAAGTATATTTTTTGCTTCCACATGCCAGTGAGTCACTTGCTGACCTAGGTACTATGAGGTCACTTGCCTTGCAGAAAGCATTCGAACTCTTTCAGATACTATATTCGTTTCTAAAAGGCTTGCCCACTCTGCATTATGCATACGGCTCCACACTCTCGGAAACAAACATGTGTGGCTTTTGTATGTCACGCTACTTGTAGTTAGTAATAGCCTGCTCTTAAGAAATAAACTTATAATCCGTAATAATTTATGTAATATTATTCATAGCACTCTCCTCAATTATCAATAAAAATCCCTGCTCTTATACGTTTAACAAGCTGATGATGATGATTGATGATGATGATGATGATGATGATGATGATGATGATGATGATGATGATGATGATGATGATGATGTTTTTGGGCGCACGACTGCGCGGACATTAGCGCCCTTAATGATCAAGTCATCCTAAAAACAGACGATAAATAACTACAATAAATTCATCCTAAGTAAAAACACACAGGATATAAAATACATCCGTAAGACAAAAAAACTAAACGACTAAAATAGCTAAAATTTACAACTAAATTCTAATATCCACACTTAAAGGTAGCTGATATACTGTGGCCACCGCTTGTTCGTCGTCCGCCAGAATCCCTGTCAGGCTGGCCGGCAGCTGGAGAGACCGGCGAACATCTGACAAAAACACATGGCGGACCGATTGAGCTCCACCGCAAAGCGGACAATCTGGTGCACGGCCCCGATTTAGCAAAGAAATGTGACTAAAATAGCAGTGGCCAATCCGTAACCGAGCCAGCAGCACCTTCTCACGACGAGAGGAACGGCAGGAGGTTGCCCAGGGTATCGGAAGGGCCTTGACGGATCGGAGTTTACTTCTGCGGAGAGCGGACCACTCTTCCTGCCAGCAGGATAACACACCTCTCCGCAGTATAGTCCTAAAATCTTCCGAGATCACTGATTCTATATAAAACCTGGGCTGTGTCATTGCTGTCTTGGCTGCCGAAACCGCCATTTCATTCCGCTGCAAGCCTGAGTGACCAGGAACCCAAGCACACACGGCACTAACGCCTGAGGTGTGGAGGGTAGGTAAGGTGTGGAGGGCGTCCCGGATACGCTGTACAATAGGATGGTGGTTGTAGTTATGCTTTAGGATGCACGATTCGTCAAAAGTATAAGAGTGGTAGAAAAAAACATCAATTCAAAGTGTGTTTTGGTACAGTAAAGCAGCACAGTCAATAGGAGACAAATATATATATATATATATATATATATATATATATATATATATATATATATAGAAAGCCAAAAATAACAGTGGAGCTTCTTCAGACAAATGCTAGCTCGTCTGTTATGGTGCTCCTTAGCAGTAGGATCTCTTTATCTGTTAACAGCCTTCGAGGGACCGTAACAACCCAACAGATAAACAATTTCCACATATAAAAAGAATCACGAACCTTAGGAAACAAAGCCAATGTTGGAAGTGCCTTGCGGCGATTTTGCCTGTTTCTCAAAGTCAAACCCTTAACGCAGTACCAGCATTCTCTCTTAACTGGAGACAAAAGAATTTTTTTTAAGTAAACAGAGAGAGATGTTAATTAAAAGATTTATAGAGGTTTCCAATTCCAGAACGGTCTTAATTCCTGCTCTCTTTAGAAATAATCAATGCCTACAACAGATTACTCTAGCAAAAGTATAGTTCAGTCTGTTTAACATGCTTCGCTGCTTGTGGAATATTTAGAAGATTATTATTTGTATATGTTAGCAGTATCCGACAAACGGAGTTCTGATCGATGCCACCAAGCTGGGTTTAACACGGAATTCTGCCCATTTGGATTAATGATAGGACACCTACTGCAGAAAGACATGATAAAACAGTTAATGTTACCACAATGTAGGAAATCAGAATTAAAATTCATATTTTATAGTGTGCTCCTCTCACTAAAATCTATAGAAAACACAAAGAACAGAAGAAGAAGAAAAATGTTCAACATAGATTACCTCATATTTCATTAAATTAATATAGTGTAATAAGTATAAAATGGAGATGCAATTTACGCTGCAAAGTAAGCACAAGGCTACCGATTAAAACTGATCAGCTACAAAGGACAAAGAATCCAAAGGTAAAACACGTTGCTTATGAGCTTATTTAAAATTAAAAATATTTAATGAATAAAAATATCTCTGTTGATGAAGTATATATTCTCTCTTAAAAATTAATACATTGCGCTTCATGATTCTAATGCAGAATTTAGTAAAATAATCTGCTTTACGGATGATTTCCGAAATCACTTTCAAAATGACAAATACTAATACACCTTTAACGTTGTCAGCATAGCTAATCGTATGCAGCAACATGTAGTAGCCTCAAATAAATATGATATATGGTGGTCAACACACCATAATTTTACTGTCAGCTAATGATGAATTCCGAGGTATGCTAAATCTGTGATTTGATATGTCTTCAGCAACTCAGTTGCACTATAGCTGGGAAGAAGGATTGTGCAGTTAGAAAATAGGGTAAGCGCAGAAATCGAAGAAGTTTAATGCCATATTTATTTATAATCCTTCCTTTCTTTGCTAATTTTGCGTTTGTTGAATATAGAGGAAGAAATTTGCAAGAAAAAAGTTCAAGTAAGAAGTTGAGTGAGAATTTGACGGTGCAATTGGAATCTACAAATTTATTGAATTTTTATTTATAGACGTTCTTTTAACTGCGTGTGATTTTCAACTCTCCGTTCCACATTGTGTGAGAGATGCTTAATTTTCTAAAGGTTTCTCCATCATCCTTGAGGCTCCCTCATATGTTGTAAATCCATGACACCGTAGCGCCGAGTTTACTCTCTATTCGAAAGTAGCCGTACTGAAATTTATGTATGAAAAATTTAATCGCCCTACACTGGGATAGAACCCGCGACTTTGAGAATCAGCTGATAGGCAGAGACCGTGAAATAGGACGTCTTAGGAAGTGCAGACTAGCAGGAAGTGTCAAACCCGACCGTGAAATGAAGATTAAAATCGCAAATTCTTTGTAAAAGATAATGTACTTAACAGAGTCCTACAAAGCTCTAATGCTGGTATAGATATTAATTATATATATAGAATTTAGATTCGGACCCATCACTTCATATGCTTATGGCAGAAAATCTCAAGGTTATCAGTATCTGGATAGAAGCAAAAGGAACCAGAAAACACGGAAAACATTATTGAAGCTACTTTTTTTCCACAGTGGTTGCTTAGTAAAAATGATAATTAAGAATCACTTGAAAAGTGTATACCCTTATGATTAAAATGTTGAATATGTAAAGTTTTACTGCTGGTGTACACACAAGAGAGTATATTGTTGTCCGTCACTAATCCCACATGCGGTCGCCTATAAGCAAACGGTCCGATACTGGGCCACGGCGCGCTCTGTGTGCAAACTTGTATTTTGAATTGAAAAATTAGTAAACGCTTAGGTGCCGTTAACTCCTCTGAGAGCCTTTGCAAATACCATGCGTTAGGGGTATCACTCATATTGACATATTTGTATTGACAATTCGGTCAATGTAATAAAGGAAAAAAATTTGCATAAATAACTTATTGCATTTACATTTATAATTTTAGTTACTAAAATAACACTTTTCAGATTAATTAGTAGCTCCAAGTATGCGTGGTACACATATTCGGCACAAATAAGAAAACAGTCGGCGGATAAAGTTTCATGGTAATAATGAGCCTTGGTAAGCAGTTAATGATAGCGCGGCTATTGTAAAAAAGCGCCGGCAAGCAGAGATAACTGAGGTAAAGGACTCGCCGGCATAGATTAAGTTACGCTTCTAAAATGTGATAGAATATTTGGTTTCTTTATTCTTCCGGAAATTTCTGAACTGATGGAGATTATTCGAGTTCTGGTTTATTTCACTAAGTTAGTTGTACAGAGAGTAGGCAGAGAACAGCTGATAGTGTTGTTGAAAAGACGGTTATGTAACAAGAGTGTTATTGTAACGAAGCTAATGTAATCAGCTGTCACGCTTTGTTATTGTCATCGACCTTGGAAGATTGTGTTATTATGTGATGTAATGTTGTTACGTGAGAATTGAACAGTGTATCGCTACGTTTTTAATTTCTGCAAATAGGCCTTATAATTCTACGAACCTAAAAAGTCACAATATTGAACTCGTGTAACTCATAAGAAGTGGAGGTATTAGTCATTACATACTTAAATGTTTATTATATGTATGTGTAATTCAAACATACACCTTCATAGAAAGAAAATTATAAAGAAATTTGAATGTGATTGAGAATTAAATGCATATTGTTGCATTTCCAATACAGTCACTGTTTATTTTAGTATATCAATGAATTTAAATGGTTTGAGCAAGACTAATGATTGCACACTACCCAGCAGTTCGGGTATTCAACCCTGAACACATGGAAGCACAGCGGATAATCTAAACGGAAAGGCGTTACTCATTTCTCGGTTCAGGTACGACCGTGCGCTGAACTTCAGCTAGTCAGTTATGTGAGTCTTTGTCATAAGTAAAACTATTATGAAAGTATTGGTACTTGTTTATCTAACGCTATTTATTCATGTTTTATATTTGTGCCTTGTTCTGTAGTACCTTACATAGATATATGCATCACTATGTCGCACATTTCTTCAAAGGAATGGAGTAGCAAAAGCTTTTCATCTGCTTGTTAATTTTGTGGTAGCTTACGTACGTACAGCGATGTCGAGGTCTCTCCTTTGTACGATCTGACAAAAGTTTTAATACTGGGAGGATTATTTTGACCTAAATCCTTTAGTCGGTACTCCGACATCGGCATTACCCTCCCTTTACTCTGTGTATTTTCCTAAGGATGCTAAAGATTATAATCATCTCTTTAGGCTTGACTGTTAAAGTATCTGAATTTCTTATGCATGCACCGATTGAGCGACCTGTTTTTCTTAAATTTATAATTTCTTCTACCTCATCAGTTTAAAAACTGTTACGTTGTGTTTATATATTATGCAACTAATATATACTAAAAGCGTTCTTACAAACGTACAAGCTCTGTCATAGGACAGGTGAAAGCTCTTATTCATTTATGGGGTGAAATCCTTAGAGATTTAACGGGTGAATTAGAAACAAGGTGTACCAACATCAGAGTAACTTGATAAGATCTGATGAAGTTTCACCGATCGCTGAAACTGGAAGGATTCCAAAGCAGCTTAAGTCTCAATTATATCTTTATGGTCTGTAAAATGAATGCAGATGTCATGAAAATAAAACTCTCTGTAGGAAATTAAAAAATTGTCCCTTATCTAAGGGTAATTGCGGTTTATTTAAGGTGAAGATATTATTCTTTAAGAGTAAGCAATTTGACTTTTCCTGTATTTTAGTAGTGGTGTAAAAGCAGTATAGGTATTTTTCATTTACGTCCGCCCCAACGTTAAGTTATATCGGACGGTGAATGAATTGGGTGAAATGATGCTCAAATGAGTCCAGGGTCCATTTAGCTTAGAGTTACCCGACATTCGTCTTGAAGGATAAGGGAAAACCCTGGAAAAACCTTATCTAGGTAACTCACCCTGACCGAGATTCGAACTCGGGACCTCTTGAACGTGAGCAGACATGCTACCATCTACGCTACCGAGGCGGGCGCAATATAGGTATATTAAGTTCTATAGGGTGGAAGAGACTTTATTGCTTAAAGATGATAGGGAGAATAATACACTTGAACTACTGCCTTTCCGAATCAGAAATTTTGGGAAGTAATTTTTAGAAGTATTTAATTTACACCAAAACTAAAGGAATTTTCATCCAACTGCAAACAAATAACCCAGAATGACTTATCTCATAGCTGGAAGTAATTCTGGAATCTTTGGCCATAGATAATGGACTCCTACAATGGACTCCTTTTGTGTGTGGTTTAAGATCTCTGTCTGGGGCTTTGTAAAATTGGAGAAGAAAATGAAGTGTCATTGGCATACAAATAAACGTCATTAGGCAGTGTTACCAGAATGTTGCAGACCATTAAATTATATTTCTAATGATTAAAACATAGAAACTGTATGAATCTAAAAAACTTTATAAAACTAAAATAAGAACATGAAAGCCAGGCTTTAAATACACACGCACACGCGCACACACACGCACACGCGCACACAAACGCACACACACGCACACACACGCACACAAACGCACACACACACCCCACACACCACACACACAACACACACACACACACTCACACACACACACACACACACATACACAGTAAGTCATACCCCACCGAAACTCTCGGTATGTTGTACAGGACGGGAAACGGATCATTTTTCAAGCAGCAACTCATGTCCCGAAACGCACGGTTTGGGCGCAGTAGACAATCAAAATGCCCGTTCTACATGAAGTCAATACAACAAAAGGTATGAAGCACAAACGAGTTTAACATTACAAACGGGGTTCAAACTGGGCACCTCCAACGTCATTGCAGATCCTATATCGGTGGCGCTGGGCTTTACGTAGATACTCTAATATGTATGGTTCACCTGAAAGAATGGCAGTCGTTCCGTACTCATATACTCGTGCAATGAAGTCCTCTGATGTTCTGGGAGTAGTGTACACTGTAGTTGTCGTACTACCCCATGGAACATTCTCCAGTGGTGTCAGATCTGGTGATCGTGCTGGCCATAGAACTTGTCCCTCTCTACCAATCCATTGACTGTGGTATACAACGTTTTGGTGATTCCGTACATTCCTATCAAAGTGTTATGGAGCTCCGTCGTGTTACAGCCACATTACCTGCCGAATGTGTAGTGGTACGTCCTCCAATAATATATCTCTAAGAAATGCGAAGTAGATCGGTCTTTTAGTCTGTTTGGGAGCAGATACGGACCAATAATACAGCCAGCAATTAATCCAGCCCATAGGATAATACCAAACGTGTGTTGGAGACTTCGAACGACCTGCGCAATTGGAATTTCGTCCACTGAAACATGCACTTAGGGCACCAGGTTTCTAACTTTGACGTCCTAAAGCGTGCGTTTCTGGACATGCCCTCATTCTAAGCAAGTGGTCAGTTTGCTACCCAGCGCAACATACTGAGTGTTGTTGGTGTTTATGACTCACCTGAATATATAGCTAAAACGGAGAAATTAGTGGTTGGAGGAGAAAGTGAAATAATGACTGACCAGCTCACTTGCATGATAATGGATGTAGGGGTTAGTGTTGAGTGTGAGTTAATGCCTTACATATGTGTCTGCTTTGTGTTTTAGTCACTCGCCCACTCCCTTCACTTCTCATTTCTCCCCTCTTGGCAATGACGTTTTACACAATCCATGTGCGTACAATGCCATGCAAAATATGTAATTTTTCATGTAGTTCTAAGTCTTACAGGATTTTCAAGAGCACTGAAAGCAAAATAAAGGTGACTAGAGAGACAGTTGCTGTATTCCTACTTTACAATAAAATGAAAGTTTGCGAAGGTAGATGCAAGTGCCAATAATGAGTACTGCTGATACAAGTGAAAGAAAACCTTACAAATGGTAATTGTGAAATCAGAAGAATGCTACAGGAAAGTGTTAAGTAGTAAGGAAGTTTATTAAAATATTTCATGTCGCTACATCTAGACCTCTTTCGAAACTTCCTTAAGAATGTAGATCTAAGTCTCACTATATGCTGAAAACAAATTCCCACAAGAGTATTAAAAATATAATAACAAATGACTATTTGGAGAATGCAGTATCTTTCATTTAATTTTCTGAAAGAAATACCATCAATTTCATCAGTGATACACAGAGGTTTCCATTAAAGACGTAGGATTATTTCCAAGCGAGGAAGTGGGCTTAAACTAAGAGGAAAAGAATGCTATGCTGAACTATCAAACCGTATATATAGTTCTTCACCATTATAATACTTATTGGTTCACTATTTCACTGATCAGCAGAACTCTGATGTATGTGTTTACACATGTTGAAAATTTAATTTAATTAGTATTAAACATAGTATAGAAATAATAAATAATATATGTTTAATTAAACAGTGGAGAATTCCGTTTATTTTTAAGAAAAATATTCAAACATTTTATTTATCCTTCATAGTTTTTGAGAGAACTGTTCCTTTGTAAAAGAAAGTACCTTTTACGGGAATATTACGAGGGCTGTTCAATAAATAATGATCATAATTGTTTACGGCTATAAATTTTCGCACTAAAGTTCAATCTTGTTATATTTTGTTAGCTTAATGTGAAACAAACACGCCGAAGTAGTTTCATTGTTGGTACTCCTGGTTCCCGCCTGTGAGAACCAGGCAAGTTCAGGCAGGTACAGTATCGCCTACCGCTGCAATGGAGGCAACATGCAGTTAAAGTTTATGCTAGAGGAGGATCCGGAGTTTCTTACAAACGTAATCACTGCTGATGGAAATTGGCTACATCATTTTGATCCTGAGAGCAAACAGCAAAGCTCACTGTGGAAATCTCATCTCATTTTTTGATATTCATGGAATGGTTTATCAACATATTGTATCTGTACACACATCAGTTACTGGACAATACTACAGGGATGTCCTGAAACATTGCAAGTCCATATCAGGCGCAAAAACCACATTTCCTGAAGCAGGCTGGATGCTGCACCACAATAATGTACGGCCGCATATTGCCAATGTTGTTGCTGAATATCTTGCAAAAATCAACATGAAGTGCATCCTTCACCCTCCCTATAGTTCGGATTTAGCCCCATGTGACATTTTCTATTGCCTAACTTGAAGAAGTGCCTTCGAGGGAGGCATTATAAATCATGAGAAGCAGTGGTGAAATCTGTAGAAGCGATTTTGAAGGATCTCTCAAAAAATGGTTTCCAGCTTGTCTTTGAAGACTGGAAGAAATGCTGGGACAAGTGCGTCGCATTCAGGGGAGACCATTTTGAGAAGGACCATCAAAATTAGGAGGAGAGTAAACGTACGTTGTAATAAATAATTTTATCATTCTATATTGAACAGCCCTCGTAAAATTAAAGGAAAAAAAACAAATAAAAACTCACATTTAAAATTCCAGTGTTTTCTATTTTAACATCACACAGGCAGTGGCCATCTTTGTAGTAGTGGCAGCAATCGCTTCAACGTATATTCCACTATAAAATGAGCTAAATTTCATGTTTAAATGAAAATGAATTGTGTAGTGTTTAACGCCCACTTTTACTACATACGGCACTGCAGGCGGTGACACTGATGATACATGAGATGAAGATGGAGCACCGGTGGAATGAGATGGCGGGGGAAAACTGGAGGTCCCGGAGAAAACCCGCCCCAGCGCCGTGTTGTTCACCACAAATCTCACTTCATGTTTAAAGCCCAATTTGTTCAAAGTTATGATCTGTTTTCTTATGTGATGGAAATGAGGATTTGATGCAGCAAAATATTAAAAAAAACGTTAAAAAGTTTTAATGCGCTCCTAACACCAAACTATATATCAAAATGTTCAGAAAAAATCGAGTAATAAATAACTCTAAAACAGAACATGCATTTCTAACCCAATTGATCCCTTAATCTTCCTTAAATATGCACTAGTAAAGATAAAACATACATTGAAGGTGCCGAAGTACAGTCTCATCACTAAGAAACATTAGAAAATAAACAACGAGGAATAAATTGGAACTGAGTGCTTCTGATGGTGTAGCTACTTAGAATCCTTATTTTATTAAATTGCCACAAAAAGTTCATTCAAGCATATACCCAAGATTATTCTGAGAGTGTTTTCTTTCCTATTTGTACCAAAAGTAGGACGATAAAATATAATGAGCTGAATATTATAGTCTGATAGGGTGCATATATTTCATAATAAGAGAATGAGAGAAGTGTTGAGATTGTTTCCAATTAGATAAATGAATACTGAATCCGTATTTTGAAGTTTAGTTTCACACAATCCAATTCCAGTCCCATGAAAATTTGCAAATCTGTCTTCTTCACGTCTGCTGTAATTACCTTAGTTTTATTCTATAATCAAGGCGACTAAGATAAAACCATTATTCAACATTACAGTGAATACTGCGTTTTCATATGAAAGAACTTCACACTCAAGGTTCCTCACAGAAATGAATCCAATTAACATGAGTGGAAACGAGTTTCCAGAGATTTAAAAAAAAGCCCAGAATTCTATTTGAACGCTATAAACAAGAAGCAAAACTACAAAAGCCGTATGCACAATAAAGGACTGTACCACGTTTCTCACAAAGTGTGTGTGAGGGAAAGAGGAAATGGGAGCACGGATGAGCCTTAACCTTCCCGTTATCGCATCACACAAGCCGTCACGTCAGTCCCTTTTGATGACATGTTCTGTTCGCTATCTCCGCATCCAGAACAGTGGAATATGGCAGGAGAATATTCAGAACTGACCATCCAGTCAATCTAAATTATATCACACTTACCTGAACTCCTTCTATCTCTAACTATGTAATTGAGCTACTGTCAAGCATACCCAAAATATTAAAACTGAACAATTATATGTAAGATGAGTAGTTATACAAAACACTGAATGTATTAAGTTATTAAAGTTATGAACAGAACAGTTAAAAGAAAGATTAAACTACTAACCAAAATTCTGCACTGCATTTCTTCTAAGCTTATTAACTACAAGATTTGAATCAACAGACAACACTAGATTTCTAATAAGAAAGCATAGTCAAACTAAAACCTATTTGTAGAAATTAATTGTTCATCCACACTAGCCGTGCGTAGGACGCACTAAATGGGTAGGGCCAGACTGAAAAACTCAATACCATAGCCGGGATTTGAACCACGGATCTTCTGGTTTCCGTCCAGCCGCTCTAAACCTATGAGCTACAATGGCCAACGTGCCGACATGACATTTACTTCTCCAACTGACTCGTGTTTCACCCGGTACACCACTAGGAAAAAAAAAAAACCTAGTGGTTTACCGGGAATAACACGAGTCAGTTGGAGAAGTTAATGGCATGTTGGCACGTTGGTCATAGTAGCTCAATGGTTTAGAGCGGCTGGACGGAAACCAGAAGATCCGTGGTTCAAATCCCGGCTATGGAAATGAATTTTTCATCCCCACCCCCACCAACCATCACCATCATCATGTCTTTATCAAAGAAATATTCTTCCGCTCTACCCTCGGATCTCTTTCCATCACATTGAACTTCCGAAGCTCTTTCTTCCGTACCAATGACAGTCATAAAACAGTCTTCACAATTTGCTTCTTCCAATCGTTTCTATTGAGATATATTACATCATTCAATAGACAAATAGGTACCCCTTAATCTTCGTTCGCAGGTATACCATTTAACTACTGCTTGGTAATAATATTTATTTTGTACACTAAGAACAAAAACGAAAATTCAAGTTTTTTTTATACTAGCCAATCAATTCAGGCAGCGTGACGCATCAGAGTCTCGTATCTTATGTTTCCCCTTACTAGACTTCCAAATACTTCTGAGATAGACAACGGCAGCAAGAAGAGACTTCACGTTGATCTCATAGAACATTTAGTTGATTGATACTCATCTAAATCGAGGATCTTTATGAGAAAGTAGGTTCTGGTTTCATCAAAACGTGCAGTGTAAGATTATTATTGCTGACAATCAAAATTAGTTCTCGCAAAGAGCGGTTAAGCAGAATCAGATTTTAAAAATAAATCCATCAAGGTATTCACACTTGATTGCAGATGTGTTCCATATCAGAATCAACTTTAGTCTTTCGTCTGCACACCGCCATACAGTAATGTCACTAATTTGTAAGAAATTATTCTAAAAAAGTTACTATATTTCACCTTCAACTATTGTCCCTAAAACCAAAATTTAAGATTTCGAGTTGTAATTTTATTTTCAGTTATAGCAACTGCTTTTATAGGTTACGTATTACCTTGAGGACAAATATCTTTTTGAGGAGCTACACTTAAGATTAGCACATCTTCTTAATTGTAAAATAATTTCAGTTCTATAATTAACAGTGATATACCTCTATTTTGGTTTTGTAAAATAGAGACATCCATTATCTGCATGAAGAAAAGCTTTTCGATTTAATTCGTTCATTAATTTTCGCACTAATGAATGTTCCATATTGTGACAACTTTACAGTGTAGCTATATTTCTATGTTACAAGTTGAATTTGTTTTTCAGAGATGAGTAACTTCACAAGAATATAAAACTGTTTTTCTTCCATAGCGAAAAATCTGGGTTGAGATTCAAACCTTAGTAGAGAAAGCTGAATAAACTATATGTAACACCAATTTTGCCCTGTTTATAGAAACTATAATAACCTATTATAAAGTTGGTCATGATTATAGAAGATTATATATATGCTATTTAACAAAAGAACAATAAGTTTTAGAATATCCGGTATGGTTTACTTGGATAAAATTACGAAATGTGACTTCGAGGGACTAGACACCGCATTGCATCTTAAATATTTCCTATAATTAATTGAAAGGAGTGCATTGCTGAATATAGATCGTTAAGGCAAATACCCGTTCAGCTTTTTATGAAATACAGAAAATAATCGTAAATGATTACAATTTCAAATTCGTTGAATCTAATATGGACTTCAAAATTTTAAAAATTTCAATTTCCTTGAAGCTATGACATTACTATAATACAGGTACACGTCATCGTTGAAACGTAATCCGTTATGGCTGGTCGCCGTCAGCACTTATCTGTTCAACGTTTTGCTTCAACCTAGTGTAGGCATCGGTTCGATTTGTGCGTTATGTTCAAGTGTATTAAACTCTACCTTTGGAATAGATAGCTAAAATATAAGATTTCGAATGAAATTTATTCATTCCTTTAAAGACAAGAGTTTTTTTTTTCTCATAAGTAGATATAAATGTTATGAGCACTGATTAAAGAACAAACTGTCAGATGATGGGAAATTGCTGCATTTCTTATTTTACAGGTCTTTAAAATTTCTTTCCAGTTTCATAATTTGGAAAAAAAGGAACTTAATTTTCTTCCTTGTGACTGTTGAAAGGTGTTTGTTTGGCTAATTAAATGCCCAGGCGCGTGACGAAACTCTTCTGAAGAAGCAGCACGAAAAACGTAATTTCCCGCTTGTAGCGTCAGTATCCTTTTCAACCTTTTAATTAGATTTTAGCAACAAATTGTATTATAAATGTAAAGGATACTCAGTATATGTTGTCACCATAGAGTGTCGATAGTTAGGAATAATTTATGGTTAACTGAGCACACTAAAATTTAAGGTTATATATCCCAGAATTTTGAAACGTGTCTGTGGTTAGCTCTTCGGTGATTTAAGTTAAGAGTTTCATTGATTTTCATGCATTAATTCTGATACATATTGTGACCCAAGATTTATGAATTTCTTTCATGAAATATAAGTTTTGTAAATTTTTGTTTAAGGCAAAATGTCATTATTCTATTTAAATTACTGTTTTACTTGAGATTCAATTACACGTGAAACTTCTGCTACAATGCACGATTTTCTTTAAGTAAGGTGTGCAAAAATAGTCTATTCCAGTCAAATAGATGTCACTTTTCGTGTCAGTATTTTAATACTATATTTTTAATTTGGCCTTACAATAGGTTCAAGAATAAATGTTCGTTATACAGACAGGGAAGTTCACTCCAGTATACATGTTTAGCATTACATAATATATAAACCAAAAGTATTACGTTTTCGCCATTTAAGCACCAAGGTACTTTATTTGGGAAAAAATTATATGTTACATTTACATACGTTCCTCTCTAAATTTTTCGACAGTCTATACTTACAGCTCAACCGAAATAGAAATAAGGAAATGTGCTTAAGTGCTATTCAAAATTTTAAAGGTTGTGCTTCAGAAGATATACTTTTTTGTCCAACAAGTTTTAACATATCTCTTATGATTTACTACAAGTTATGCAAAATTCATGAAGAGAGCACTTCAGCGTCTATTTTTAGATGCTTCGAATATACATTTCATTTATTAAGCAAAAATCTTAAACATACGTTATTTCAATCGTTAGTCAATTTGAGACAATTCAACATCTCCAAAAATACGATTAAAACGTTGTTTCAGTCAGGATATATCTTACAAAGCCTTCGGAAGAACTTCAATGCCAAGTTCGGTTCTCAATACACTTTCACTGAATCTCTCTGCCTGTCTCAGACACGAACCTTCTTTTATAAATACCTTTTATGGTACACGAACCCCAGTGAAACCTCTAGAACGAATTTTTGGGGTGGAATATAATGTTTGCCCTTCGTGCTGCTATAATAAAGTAAAAAGACCGAATAAACTTTCTTATTGGTCAACCTAAAGAACTTTATTGGCGTTTATTGACCAAGCGTTCAATTGAGCTTTGAACTGTGTCTAAAACTGAAGAGCTTCCAGAGCTCAAATCTCGGTTGATTGGAATTGGCGAATAAGGTTTTCTTAGGCATGTTTCCTTATAAAAGGAAATTGTAGGGTAACTAAGCGCTGTAGCCCATGGGCTCATTTGACTGTCATTTCATCTACTCATCGTTCCAAGTGCCTGCATCAACATGAAGATGATATGTGTATAAGGGCGCCCAACTACAGGGGTTATCAGCGCCCTTTAAAAAATTATTCATGGCAAAAGCCAGATATAAATTGTTCTAAAACGGTATACAAGTGTAAATAAACCTACAAAATATACATGTACATAACAAAAAATAAATAAAACAAAAATAAATATAAATGAAACTGCAAAAAATTTCTCTTCGGTAAATTCTAAAATATAACTTAGAAAAGAGCCTAAAAACCTTCTCCACTACTTTGCGGTCATCCGCTAGCATTTCTGCAAAGCTGGCCGGCAGCTGCAGAGACGTCCTTAGGTGTGCTAGGCAAAAACACTCTAGCAACACGTGTCGGACAGATAACGCTTTGTTACACAACGGACTAAAGGGAGTAGGCTCGTTTCTAAACAGAAAACTATGCGTAAAAAGCAGTGCCCAATGCTAACCGAGCCAAACTCACCTCCTCTCCAATTAGCATGATGCTTTCATTGCCACTTGTTGGTTGTGGTTGTCGAGGTCTTTTTTACTCTGGTTACGAGTTTACTTACAAAGCACTCTTTGTTGTTGCAATATGTAAACGAATTTGATATTCCAGTATATTGCAGATTGAAAGTTGCAATGAAATGTAGCAGGATTAATTGTATTTGATACCTAGTTTTGTTTTTGTTTTCGTTACAAAGCATTCATTGCGTGGCTGTATTAGACCTGTCCTACAGGTCAACATTTATAAAATCGTACTCAAAATACACCCCACCCCTTATGTGAAATGTTCTAATGGAAAATTAAAAGCTGACTAATTTTGCCAACTAGAAGACACGAGGGAATCAGTGCAGAGGGAGACACCCCTAAGTTTGAGGAACTTATTAAAATATCGCAAACTCCTTAACATCTTACCAAATATCTAATCAGCCGTCCTACAACACTTCCCTTCAGGCAGTTAAGTGAATAAATGTTGTCAAGAATGATAACAAATAAGCATACCTAGGCTCAACACGAGGCTACTGGGAGATCGGCTGTACGAGTCCAGTTTATAAATTATTTCAGCCCGAAGTCTCACGGAAATAAATATAATTATTTGCCCATATGTATTTTTGTTACTAAATACAACTATTCAATTATTTTTTCCATGTGATCTCTACTCGGGGTTTCTAACGGTTTCTAATGAAAATGCTTATGTCGTTCCGGGTCGTGTTTAGGATGTCGAGGGTTGAAGTAAGTATCACAAGGACCATTGATTGCTAAGCATGAAACCAGTGATAATGTTTCCTTTCTTTCCCTTTATTTCTAGGAAAAAAAACCATCATCATCAAACGTTGTCATATCGGACAATGTATGAAATTGCTGAAATGATGCTTAACGAGCCCAGGCTCCATAGAACTTAAGAGTTACCCAACATTCACCTTTTGGGATGTGGGAAAACCCCGGAGAACCCCTTATCCAGATAATTCACCCTGACCGAGCTTCCAACTCGAGGACCCCTTGAACGAGGGGCGCGGCAGACAAGCTACCACCAATGGTAAGGCGGGCACATCGGGCTTAAATTATACTTTTTCTTTTATTTAATCAGAGTTGGGCTGGTCTGCTTTAAACGTTAATTTCTCAAATTTGATCATATTTTTGGAAGCATCGGAAAACTTCCCTAAGGATATTTATCGTAATAAATATTCAAAGAAGACTGGCGTTATGATCACCTAAACTGAGTACCACATACCTGGGGAGAGACATGCATGTGTTATAAATAGTACGGGGAGGAGTGTAAACAAAGAAATGACGCAGAAATAAATAACTGAACCGCGAATGTGCAAACAAACGGCAGTACGTAATATTCGCAGTATTCGAGAGAGCATGGATTGCATTGCCATTGGAGCTTGAGTACTGCGGTGTTGCCATGTGAGATCAACTTCAGTCATGCTTAAAGTGCTTTTCACTGCCCTGCGAGAGGGTTGGATGTAACAGCATTTAGGTTCCTGTAAATACAGTACCACTGAAATTACTGATCATTTTAAAGCAGGAGTAGCAGTGAAACTCTTCACTTATGAGTAAGCTGGAATCATACAATCCTTGTGCTTCATTTGAATTGTAATATACTTCTCATATCTCTCGGCATGGTATAATGGCGAAATATTTAATTATTATTTAACTTTAATTTAAAATATATTTTTAAGGAATTCACAATTTTTAGGGTTTTTACGAGTTTCCTCGATACAAATTTCAGATTAATTTAATTCAATTATTTCAATTATTTCAATTATGAAAGTTATGTTTTCTAATCACTACGACCAGTGTGATATAATATTTCTTGCCCTTTCTTTGTTCTCCAAAGATAATTGCGTTTATCAGAAGGTTTGCAAAATCCTTAGCAGCCCTCTCTGAAATTCTTTTGCTCTTCTGCATCTTCTAGACTTTAAAATATTTATTGATATATTTTAGCTTCTTGCATAAATTATTATTGAGAAATTGTAACCAAAATTGGGTGAAGTACATATCTTCATTAATACCCATTGTAAATAATCTCTCAAAATCAGATTTAAAACAATAAACGTGTTATTAAATTACAAAACAAGATTAACTGAATGAATTATCTAAAGAACCAATTTTCTTGAAAATAATACGGCTGGAAGCAAACAGTCTCAGTTTTATTTAATTTTTTTTTTTTTTTTTTTTTAGAATAGCGAACTCTGTTAAGATATCTAGAAAGATCTAGAGGGTGTAAATATTGAGTGAGAAAGAGGTTAGGATACTCAACATTTAGTTGTGAAGGTCTATATGCATAAAATCTTCGTACTTTAAAGTTACCCTCAAAACTGCCAGCCGAAAGCAGAGTTCTAGGGCATCTAAAAGTTCCTTCTCTGAGGAGTCTTCAGATGAGGACTCTGATCGACGCATGGCATCCTCGTCGATTTCTGTATCGAGTCCGTTTGAGGTCTTTGAACCGAAGTTTTCTATCAGAAAAGGCACCTCATCCATAGAAGAGATGGAACAGGAGGATACGTCCCAGACCGCCAGGATGGCTTCCAAAGAACGACCAAAAAATTGGATGGTAAAGGTGTTAGCCCCATACCCAAAAAGAAGGGAAAATTGATTCAGCCGCCCACGAAGTCGTCATAAGATGGTGTGCTTGCTGGATATTTTAGCGGACAGAGTTTTTTTAAACTTCATTTAGGGGCAATACATTTTATCGCTTTTAACATTTCATTTTTCATTGCTTTTAGATTTTGACCAAGAGCGTGCTTTCGCAATGATTTTATTCATGATGGGCACATTTAAGAACTCCAAATACTTTGGTGTCAAAATCCAGTTGAAAAAGGGTGTTGATGACCGCGCGGTTGAGCACCCTTAATCTCAACAATCCATCCTTTCATCACCGTTTTTATGAACTGAGCCACTGAGGTTTGATGCTCTATGGAGATGGTTCCACTTTATTCCAACAGGTTGAGCTGGCTGTATGATTTCCATACGCTATGGTCTTGAAACTTAAAGAATTTTGCTGTATTACAGTCTATTTAGAGGAATCTGTTTTGTGTTCGATAGTCCACGTTTTTTCTTAATTTACATCCTTCAACGTTGAGTCATATCGGACGATGAGAGAAATGATTGAAATGAAACTCAAAAAAGCCCAGGGTCCATAGACCTTAGAGTTACTCTAAATTTGTTTTTCAGGATATGGGAAATCCCCGGAAAAGACTTTATCCAGGTAACTCACCCTGACCGAGATTCGAACTGTGGACTTTGAACATGAGGCAGACGAGCTACCATGTACGCTACCAACGTGGGCTCTATATTTCTTGATTAATCATCGTAAACCCATTTATACAGTTGTTTGTGTGCTGCGGATTAGTCTTTGTGTGGTGGTGCAATTCTTCAGAGCAGATTCATTACATAAATTTTACACCTCTGTACTTGTTAGGGTAATAAAAATTTGCCATTCAATTACTTTTGTGGGCATTCTTATGTTTTCTCCTAATGAAAGAAGAGAAAAGTATTTAACTGTATGGCTATATACCTATTAAGGAGAAAAAAGAATACAGTCTTGTAAAATTTTAATTTTTTTCAAGCTTATGGACTGTCTATTCTCAAGCATTTCAGAATAGCCTTTTCCCAAAGCCAAAGCCTGCTGTTCACAGCCAAAACAACAATGGCGCTTCTCAAGAGAATATTCTCTCTCAAGAGAACATTGACTCTTATTTAGGATGACTGGTCTGACAGTAGCCCAGACCGAAACTCCTTAGAGCACCTATGGGCCAGACATGATTCAGTCTTTGAAGAACCGCGTCCACGCTACAGAGACCAGCTTTTTGGATTTGTTCAGGAGGAATGGAATACGGTCACCTCAGAAGAGACGGCAGTGCCCGAGGAGAGTTTAGGAAGGCTATGTCTTCACAATCAGGGACACCATGCCAAATACTAAGAAAGTAAAAAAGACAACATTGCGATAAAGTTATACTTGAAAAAAAAAAACACATTTGAGGGAGGAACTTTCTACCCACTCTGCAGTAGTAATTCCTGCAGTCCTATGAGGAAATAACAAAAGATGCGAAGAGAGGCGTTATAAACCCTGAATAATGCTGGAAAATATTTGAAGGAACAATGGCAGCTCAGTCCATTAAAAGCCCTAGCATTTAAGCATGGCACTAAATGAAATATGTTGAACGATTTCTTTAATGTTTCAAATTAAGGGCGAAAATACGCTTTAGTTGAAGGCTCAAGGCTCTTTATAAGTTGTTACTTACTGCATTCACTTCTATAATAACTAGATTTTCTTTAGCTGTGGTAAATAGATCATATGAGGTGATTTCTGATGATTGACGAGATTTATGGGAGTGGGCCTATCTCTTTTCAGGAAATTTTGCGGAGTAGTCATTAGGTGCACCTCTTAGATAACATTATACTATTTTTAATTTATTTGTTACCTTTACCTTCGCTATTACTTACCTTAGTATGTTCAGGAAGGTATGATATGTGTGAACCTCATAACTTAAAAATGAAATGTTGGTTAAATATTAAACCTGATGTTTAAATTCTGTTTAATATGAATATTTCCAAAAACAAAATCAAACCCCTGATGCAAAATAATGTCCGAGAGTGCATGCATTATACACATTTTATGTCATTCACTTCAGCAATTATTTAGTTATGATGAGAAAATGCAAAATCTATAATTTCAACATACAAAAGAAATGTATCCTTAATGGAAAAACAGTTTAAATAGTGTATACAAAAGCTAACCTGCTATCTTGTTTTTGGACTGCGTATAAGATAACCACGGTGTACTTGAGTCATTTTGCAATGTTGCTAAAAACTTTCCTTGGGATGAAACCTACCTCTGTCATGGATAAGAAAAATTGGACTTAACTTTTACTGTTGCCTTTTCGGTTTTGGGGAAAGGCCATCTCTTATAAACTTTCAGAAGTAGGTCGACATTTAAAGCGAACCTGAACAAATGACGGTCTTTAGACCAAGGACAATTGGTGCCGTGGAAACAAGCTGATATTTTCGTTCGAAGGAATCATTCGCTGTCGAAACGCTCTTAATGTTTTAATTTTCGAACCCAATTGGAGGATATCCATTATTTATGTAGCAAGTTTATAGAAGATTTACAAAACACAATGCAATTTCTAAGCGCATATTAGACTGAGAAGAAATGTAATTTAATATTTGGGCTTTAGTATTTATTTCGTTAGGCTAACTGGATTAAGTGCGCAACATTTCATCTATAAGTAGATCGAAAGCATAAAAACTAATTTAACGATTACCTTGAAGTGTATAAAAAGAGTTTGGAGATCTGTGCTCAAATCATTTTGACGTTCAGAAATGTGGTAGATTGGATCAGAGAAACCAGATATTTACAATACTGCATATCCATGCTAAGTGTAAAACCTGGAAAATCAAACGTTAAACAGCAGAAAATATGAATATTTGAACAACTGCTTGTCCGCACAAATATTAAGATACAGCCGAAATTTGGGAGCCGTCGAATGAAGTTAATGGAGCACACAATTGATGTCTACTCAATAGTTTTTGTCCTATTTAATAATTCAGAAGATCAAATATAACATTAATTTCCGATAGAGTATTGTCAAGTATGGTTATTAATGTGTAATCTATGGTATAGAACCTCATTCCAATGAATTCTATAATATGTGTTTTTGAATTAGAGACTTCATCATAATTAAGTTAAGGACTTTTAATTCTTAAGTATTTATCATAATTAACAAGAAATAAAAAATATAAAAGCATTTATAATTTCATGATACATTTTTAAATTAATAAATTGATAAGCAATCGACAAAACGGTAATTACTACATATCAGAAACACTATGAACTACGTCTTCCTACTCTAAATAAATAGTTATTAGATTCACTAATCACCAAATGGTTTATAGAAATGTCTATAGCTAAGAAACGTATTGTTAGACATGAAGCCGTATTTAAACCCTCTCTTCGCTTTATTACTCTTTATGTTGACCAAAATGTATGTGTAAATATACATTTTGCCTAATAGCAACACACAAATTTGAAGTAGAATTTTTAAACGAATGTTGTACCATATTGATATTTGACGGTAACACAATATGCTGCCAAGTGTGTAGATTTGATTTAATTTAATTGCTTTTTATCTCATCGTCCGCAACATTTTTAAATTAATAAACAATTGTAATGAAGAATCTTTGTTTATGTAAAAGCGAGTTCATTTTAAATTTGTGGCAATATAAATATATCACAAATTAGATATCTGCCAGCGCGGTTACTGTTTATGCATAGAGAAATGAAACTCCCTTTGTGCAAAAAGCGACTGTAAACGTAACTGTAAACACAACACTTAATTTATATTTCCCCAAAGGGAAGGCGGAATCTCCAGATGTACAGATCAAATTAAACAAACACCTTTTGGAGCGGACCTTTAGGAGAGCCAGAAGAAGAAGAATAAGAAGGAAACCGAACACGCTAACACACACTAAACAAACGAAAGGTGAACGCCTAAAACTTACATCATTAACTATAACATCAATCATGTTTCATTTATATCACATATTTTGGGAGAAAAGCGGACTCTTAAAGCTTACATTTTTCTAAGTGCACATGGTTTCCACGGTCGGTTTACAATGGTGTCAGGAAACGCATCTTTTTAACTTAGTACTATTGAATGCTCTAATAATAATTATAATTTGAATAATGAGAATGTTTCACAGTTTATATTTTGTTTCGTAGGTTTCTTGCATATTTACATAGGGAATCCTTCCTTTTCTCGCAACCCTAATGGCGTAGCTGGACCTACAAAGATTTGAGCCCCAGACTCATTTTGATTTTTCTTTTTTGTGCAGAAATAGGAAAGGAATGTTACGCATATGTAATATAACTTTGAATTTCTTAGGTTTACTTAGTTTTATGGTACTTATGCTCACACATAAAAACTGAAACATTCTACTCTATTTTTAAATGAAATAAAAGTGCGTGGTTGAGTGTTAGACTGCTTGGCTCTCACCAAGGCGGCTCGGGTTCGATCCCAGGCGATCCCTAATTAGATCCGCTGGGGTGGGTTTTCTTCGGGTCCTCCCGTTTTACCTGCCAGCATTCCACCAATTACTCCATCAGTATCTTTTCTATCATTTTATCTCGCCCTCATTCTATCATTCACTTCCACCACTGTCATACCAGTCATTGGACTGATCACCCATCCTAGAATCAACCATCCATCCATTCTCTCTCACCCATCCATTCTCTCTCTCATTGAACTAGAGATTCCGCTCCTCACCCTCATAAGGGTTAACTGGAACAAGAAAATCCTGACACCACGTAGTGGTATAAGATGGCGGGTAAAGAAGATGAATTAAATGTTTTATTCCTATTTGTAAAATAAATAAAAATGGAAATTAACTTAGTATTTGGTGTGTAAACCTTCTGTTTGTATTACTGCTCTCATTCTACAGGGTATGGATGAGACCATATAACTGCTTAGTGAAATTTTCAAGATAGGATATTTCGCATTATGGGCCAGTACCACCATTCATAGCATATGAATGAGCCCAAGTGTTAACACAACTAATACTAAGGCAATTTTCTAATAACATTGCATTTATTTTGAAAACGATATTATCTTATTTGCATTTAAGGTTGTCATGTATAAAATATTTTTTTTATAAATGCCATGAAATTTTCTTTCAATTTTAACATCTTCTACCAATTATTAGTTTCCGTCAGGAATATCGGTGTATTTAAGCCTTAGGTTTGCTTGCCGCTGTTGTGCTCAGGTCAGTGGTTCCATTTTCAACAATGGGACGGCAAATTTAAGTTGGCCCAACTATCTCCTGACTGGTCAGATGAAATATCTCCAATGCTGAAGATGGTTTGGATTCCATGATAAAAATACAAATACAAGCAACACAGCAGTATTTGGAAACAAAGCAATATCAGTTTTGACAGTTAATTAAACACAGAAAAGAAGGGAACCGAAGGGCACAGTGTAAGCTAGGCTTCATGAGTAGATATTATCTCCTTTTCTGAAATATATTTCGAGGCTAACTACAGTTATAGATGTGTTAGAATTTTTTCACAGAAGTAGTATGAGTTTTAATTACATTTTTTATTTGTTCCATTATAGCCCACCTTTAGCTCCATTGGTCATATCGCAGCCGTTCTCCTTCGGAACATATCGAAGGTGTTGGGGTTTAATCATTAGATCACGCACACATTCGCACTCTCATTCATACTTCCAGACTCTGGGGAAAATGAGGAATTTTATTGGTCGGAGAAAAATTCCCACCCCATCGCCGGGAATCGAACCTGGGACCGACTGAGCTACGGGGCCAGCCTTTCATTACATTACCTCAAAAGGTTTTTTTGTGGCATAAAGAGAATATTTGAAGTTTCTTAACGGAAATTTATTCACCTACTTGAAACTACTTAATGCTCATAAAGTTTCACGGAATACTTACCAAGTGCTGTTCGGACTATAAATCAGGCATTCTTTATGTTACAGAAATCTAAGTAAGGTAACAATAGTCCAAATGATCTAGTGTACATCACGTGAGTGATTGCTATGAAACCCCTCATTATCCAATGCCTAACTAGCGTTGAATCATTAGTTCATTAATGCTACAGTGACATCACCATCATCATTGCCAGAGTAAGCATAGCAATCTTTATTTTCATTAACTTTTTGTTAATGTAATAATTTTACTGAGAATAAAATGAGCATCAAAGTGTTGAAATATAGTATCAGAATCAGTAGGTGTATGGCTAATCAACTGAGCAAATATACAGGAAAAGATTTTAAATGTTATTTTTTGTTTTCATTGACTAGTTCAAAATTCCATAATATGCTTTTTTACTTTATTAAGAAACATTCGAGTCAAATATTGACACATTTAGGGTTACATATTCATTTCTGAGGAATACAAAAAGGATGACAAAGTGATATTTTGCTTCATTCATCTTTTTTGTCGTCCTTATTGGCTACAGAGAATTTTCTTCAACCTTTAATGTAGACAGTACGTATTCAGGAATGAGTATGAAAAAAACTAGGTGATTCATAACATTTGACAAGAAATGCAGTCCAAGAAATTCCTAAGACTAAAAATTTCTGGAAAGGTATAAAAAGTAAGAGAGGGCTTAGTAACGTCGGAGAGGAAAATAATTCCATTGTTTGTACGAAAGGGAAAAATTAATACTATGAGCAAACAGATGTGAGCGATTTTCTTCGACTGCTTTTAAATCACAAGGAAGTATTGCAAGAGATAAATTACAAAGAAAATAATGAGCAATGTTAAACTATGTTGCAAGCATTTACCTTGAGAACATTCATCTTCTTTGCAAATACGCAACTTTGTGCTTATTTACAACTGTTCTTTCTTCCTTTGACTTCAAAAGCCGCCACGCAGTTTATCACCAGAGAAAAGTGCGTATACCTACAAGTGTCACACTGTTATCTGAGACAGATAAACCTTCTGGGAAAACATTTGCAGGAAATAACAAGCAGCCCGCCTTCTTTTGATCCTTTGGCGTCTGTTATAACAAGCCAAGGAACTCAAACAGCTTTTTGCATTTGTCTAAAGACGTTCATATTCTTTTTACTCGGTATAAAATGAATGTAGTTAAAGTAAATGCGCACAGTTAAACTTCAGAATGTAAACCACCTGCGACCACAGACAGATTTGCTAGTTAATGTTGCACTTACACCATCGTTTACTCACTTCGTTAGTAATATCCAAATTATCGTTCTGCTTGTGGGAGTCAAGTCAGCGTACCGTTGAAATTTGCCATAAAAATGAAATATCCTTGTTTTTACTCTTTTACTTATATATTATATTGTTAAACTAACTGTTTGTATTTCCATGCCAAATTAGTTTTGATGTATACAGTTTTAAAGCCACAATTAGGTATTCTAATTGGCCTATACTACTTAAGTAAAGTATCGTACGCAACTTCAAACTTTTTGTCAATTTCCTTCTTCAGAAATTTTCACAATGCGAAATGCTTCTTGAACATAAGTTTACAGCTTACAAACATGATAGTTTCAGCAGTGCTTCAGAGGTATGTATTTCAAAGGCTATTTAAAGATGAATATATACCGTTGTAAATTAGTTAAGACGTACTAAATATTTCATTTGAAACGTTTGCTGTAACTCAGATTGAAAAGTTAGACAATAATGCAGGATAATATGCATTATAGCAGTATATTAATTATAAGACCTAGTTCATTTAGGATAAAAACGATTTCGAACTTCTTTGCATAAAATTCAGAATATTACTTTTGTAATGCACTGTGTCAAGTGACATTTAAATTAAAATCATCAAAGCCATTTTTGAGAAAATGTAATGTTTCCAAATAAACAGTAGCATGAGGAGTACAGACTTTCTAGAAAATCCTCATGTTGTAATTTTAAAAGGTTTTGAACTTAAATGCCAAGTTGCGATTCTAAAAAGCTTTTATTTTTTGGGTTACACTGTTTACAAATTCCAGGTTTCTCAAACGTGTATTTCTACGTAACGAAATTTTGGATGGAATGCAAAGCTTTCTCTATTTGCTAAGATATGCAAGTAGTTGAGAAACTAAAAATGGAACACACACACACTGAACAAAAAGGATAAGTAATAAGAATGTGTTGGTGGAGATATTAAATGAGAATGCTATGTGATGTACTAGAAGTAACGGAAAATTGTTTTCATAACATTTGTTTATTTCGGAAGTTGCCCTTTGTTGCAACCTCATACATAAAATATCAAACTTCACCTGCGATGACTCACTTTTATCCTGCAGATTAAACCTATATCCATAAATTTAGCCACATTAAAGATATAAATCCCTTTTACTGAGTTTATTATTATACTTTTTCTTTCCCCAAATTAATATTAATATAGAAAAGCAATTCTGTGTTGTATTGTGAGTCATTAAAGATTGTGAACTTTACTGGTTAATTATCTCTGCACTATTTATATAAACTTAGAACATTGACAATGCCAACATGAACTTAAATAATTCTAGCAGCCAATTACCACAGTAAAGACTAATTTTAGCATGTACATTGGCTTTTCGCGACTGCAGTTTTTCTGTTTTACTTTTCTTTTCTTCTGGTATTATGAATTATAAAACTATATGTACCATATGATTAGATTAACTTTCTTGTATTTATTATAAATGTTTTGTGGGATAACACTACCTTATTAAAATGCCATTTAAATAGTTGAAAATTAAAGTAATAATTATAGCATTCAGGAAGAAATATAATTGTTCACATCATGCCAAAATCAGTTAAAATTATATTTTATTACTTAACTTTTCGAGTTGTTACGAAAACAAGTGTTGCATATACTAAGTGTATAACAGATAAGGCTCTAAGCAGCTTAAATTATCAGATGATCAGTAACCCCATTAGAACTTAATAACAATGAACGCTCCATTAAAAGTAAGGCCGACCTAAATATTACCAACTTCACAATCTACAGTGTTAAGTGAAAGTAAAATTATTAAATCTAAGTAGTGGATTTTCACACTGTAACCTTTTTAATTTATTTGTTTAATAGCAAATCAATTCTGATTTCTTCTGCATAAACTTGATGATGCTATGAATGCGAGCATAACAGCATCGCGTGATGCGATAAATATAGCCTTACTTATGATTTAATTTAGGTTTAATTTGTGTTTAATTTGTGCAATTTATACGATCAAATGAAAATCAATGATTCACAGTAGTTTCTCCACACATGGTTATTTCTTATGACTCTAATTCTCCCTTTCATTCCTTGTTTTTTCTTTCTTCTACGTTGACATTTTCCATATTTTAATTATTTGCTCTTAACATGGATTGATCTATCCTTTCTTTGATCCCGGATTACAAATCTACACGAAATAGTATGTGCTTGTGTACGTATGTGTGTGCGCGTGCGCTTGCACGTGCGTATTCATGCGTTTGTAGCAAAAGGTAACGTCCAAAGTTATCATAATCCTTTCACCGTTTGAAAGGCAAGTTCTTTTCGACTGAAGAGGGTGATAAACACCAAATGTGTGACATACTAAAATGGATGTTTAAACCTTCATAACACAATACAAAATGTTGGATGCAGAAATAACTTATTTGGGAAGAACACCTTAAATTATGGTTGAGAGCGGTACGGAGTTACAAAATAGTTATAGCATATAAAATGGGTGTAAAATAAGAATAAAAACGGTGGATAATTCATTCCAGGCAATTTAAATGGATGACTACATATATGCATTATTTATTAGAGGATATATTATTTATTTATTAGTATGTGATATTCATGCATAAAATTGTATGTAGCTTGCAAATAAAGCTTTTTCTTACAACCTTAGGGTTAACAGATCATTGCCAAACTCATTTAATGGGTTGGAAAATTTCACATCTTCCATTTTGGACCCATTTTGTTGCACATACAATTTAACAACTGGGCAACTATTTGTGCTATTATACGTATAAATAGGAAACCAACGAGATATTATACATACACTTAAGAACAGTACTCCTAGAAATATTTATTTTAAATTAAATTTTCACTTGACTGCTAAAATAGTTAGGGTAAATAACAGAGTTTAAATAATGAAGGAGATATTTCTCTAAGATTTTGATAGCTTATCTGACCTTTCAGATAATTATTTTATCGCTGCAATTTATTTTCAAGCCATAAAAAGTTTATATCACCTGGATTGTCAAAGTGATACTAACGAAATTAGGACTTATTAGGATATTCCATGCTCATTTCCGTAGATATTAGGTGAATTTTCATGAATGATACAGTTCGTACAAATTACTAGAACCAAAGGCGAAGATTTACCGTGAAAATCTTCTAGTCATCATCATCACCATCATCATCATTTTCAAGGATTGGGCCCTGTGACCCGTTCCGATCTCTTCAAGAGCCTACTGATTCTTCCAGCGTGGAGTTGGGCGACCCACATCTCTCTTTCCCTTCGGCATATAATCTAAAGCTGTTCTTGGAAGTCGTTCCGCGTCCATACTTAAAATATGATTTTTCCATGCATTTTTGTTCTTTATTATTTTACTGATTAAATTAAAAATCCCAAGCTCTTCTCTTAGTTTTTCGTTTCTTACCTTGTGTATTCTTTTATAACCTGCCACGCTTCTCAAAAATTTCATCTCTGCCGATTCTAGTTGTTTGCGTTGGTTCTTTGCCAGTGTCCATATTTCGGAACCGTATGTTAACGTTGGGACTGCCATTATTTTATAAAATTTCATCTGTTTTTCCTTTCGTGTTTTCCAGTTCAGTGTTCTCATTACAGTCCCACACATTTGATTGGATCTGTTTAATTTCACCTCCACATCCTTGTTATTTGCTACTGTGTAGCCTAGATAGATATAACTATTAACCTGTTCTATTATTTTATTGTTTATAACTATTTTTGCTCTTATGTTGCTCTTTCCTCTAAAAGCCATTACTTTAGTTTTGTGTTCTGAGATTGAAAGGTTTTATGTTTCCGCTATGTTGTTTAAACTATATACTGCTCTTTGCATGTCATCTTCTGAGTGGAATATTATCACTTGATCATCAGCAAATAATACTGTATTTAAAGTTATATCCATTTAGTACATTTTGTTTTACACTTTGCTGCCATTCTTGTACCATATTGTGACTTTGTGGGTTGGTAGAATTGAAAGGCCGAGTTGCAGAAATTAAAAATCTCCTTTATTTCCGTAGAAATACACTGTTCAACTCTCACGTAACAACATTACATCATACAATCTTCCACGGTCGAGGACAATAACAAACCGTGACAGCTGATTACATTAACTCTCGTTACAACAACACTCTTGTTACACAACTGACTCACTGTTTTACAACTACTTCTTGCCCGCCTCGGTAGCGTGGTGGTAGAGTGTCTGCCTCACGTTCAAGAGGTCCGGAGTTCGAATCTCGGTCAGGGTGAGTTGCCTGGATAAAGTTTTTCCGGGTTTTTCCTTATCCTGAAAGACGAATGTCGGGTAACTCTAAGCTCTGTGGATCCTGGACTCATTTGAGCATCGTTTCACCCATTCATTTATCGTCCGATATGACTTAATGTTAGAGGTTTTTGTTGCTGTTTCGGTTTGTTTTTCGTCAGATTGACCGGTCGCCAAGGAAGTAGGTTTTCCATTTCCAAGACCTGAAGACTCGACGTTCATCAAGCTTAAAGCTTTAACAATGAGGAGCACGGTATCGGTGAATTAAAACAAAATATAATAACTGCTGAAGTTACACCAACTACATATAATTTAAAAAACGTTTCGGTCTGTAGAGAAGTGCCAGATTGCGTGTCTATTCGGAAAATGGAGCCCCTTGGGATACACATACTTTTATGTATATGTACATGGTCTGAAAAACCACCACCGCCACCACCAACACCGCTACTAATTTCATTTATCTCATCTCTGTATTGTGGAGTAAGCTATTCATCGCTAACCTAGAACAAAATGATTGTAACCAAATGTTATACGTGTGGTTTATCAATTCCACTAATTCAATTATCAGCGTTGTCATGCGTTAGGGAGTCGCTTTGGCAACATTGCTTACTGGACAACTAGTAAAACTGAAAACAGGCCTTCCCACTAAGAGTGGTACAGCTATCTACTTCAGTAGCTAAAATTCACCCATTGTACAGCAGCTGTTACATTCATTCGGAACTGTTCATAATGTTAATAATTTGAAAGATTTGGTCTTCCCTCACAGCAAAGATTTTGTCCTCCAGTGTGATTAATATGTTAATGTCAAATCTTGCTTAGTCAAGCCAATCATTAAAACTAAAATGTCTTTTTAATGCGCAAATTTTGAATAAGGTTTTATACTTTTAATTTTAAGGCTAGTATTTTATTGTAGAACCTGAAACTCTGTATTTTGAAATGTGGAAGTGGTTCCTTTTTCTTTAACCATAATCAGGACAATAGACAAAGTAAACAAGGTAAAGGTAGTCAAACAAATGTTCCAATTGGGGTGTAGGAAGAAGTTGGGTGATGATGGACTTCTTCGAAGTTCTCAGAGTTCGATCTAGTCGTTCCTCGGCTGCTCTGGTACCTGCATGGACTCTTCTTTTCAGGGGTGGTCGCGGATATGGAAGGATAATGTTCTTTTAAGTAAAATATTATTTATAATTTCCCCAAAGAATCTCCAAACTTTGAGATTTATTAAGAATGCAACTTTTTTAACATAAATCAATCGATATCAATATTCTCTGGTGCAATTCTTATAACTGTTCACCAATAATCACTTTTCTGTTGCACCAAGTAACATATACTGATACATATATTCTTACACACAAAAATTGCCTTTGCACATGAGCGTCTATTTGCGGACTTACTCACACGTCCTTTCACCATGGAAGTCAAATGAAGAAGAAAGAATCACCTCCAGTCCAGATGCTTATATAGTCTTTTCGCCGTTGCCATAACGACAAATCAACATCATTCAACTTTTATACATTTCTTCATAAATTTTGTATAATAACTTTTTCATACCATTATTCAATGTTCTAAATAATTCATTTTACTTATTGAAATTTTTAAATGTATTTAATAAGAATTTAAATCGTTTCTGTATCAATATTGAAATGATTCCAGAATACCATCAGCTATGATTTAACCGACATATTTGTCGCCGTGAGTAGAAAAAAATCTCTAAAAATGAACTTTATCAGACAAATTTCTTTGAAGCCTGAAATATCTGATTTGTGAAAATTATTAGTACACAAATACAGCGGTGATTAATTTGAGTGTGGATGATTCGCGTACATATGGATGATTTTCGATTTTAAGACTGATTGAAAACTAATAGCAATTAAAGTACCATTTTTATGTCACAAAAATGATAGGTCATTATTCCACACCATGCTCCTAATACATATTGCAATATACGTACTGAAAGCAGTTGTAAAACATACACTACGGCTGTAGTAATGTGAAAGGTAAATCAAAATATAGAGTGAAAGTGTTATAAATTTCGCAGGTCAAAACACAATCATAGGAAGATCAACTCATTAGAAAATTTGATATTTAAATTAATATTTTACACAAATCAAAGGAGAGAATCACGTTAAAATTCTTAAATTTTAAAGTTTAAAATTCATTATATAAATTAATGAATTCTCCAAATATAATAATAGATATATAATCTTATAGATAGCACTTCGGGTAATTGAATCTAACAACTAGTCACTCACTACATATATGAAAGGGCATAAAATGGTATACGGTGATAAAGGTAAAATTAGATAATTTCACAATCCTTTTCTGTGGAATTAATTAAATATCACATTATTTGGATCTTCATGAACCTGCTGATATTCTATTTAATACTATTTATTATAACAATGAATGTAAATTTCTACAAAGGCAAGCGTTCTATTCATTGCCTATAGATATTCATTTAATATTTATCTTCATTTTTTAATCTAAAATGTTTCACATACACACTTCATTTAAGCATCATGAATGTATAAAAAAATCATTTTCAACCTCTATATAGAAAACTTCACAAAATAAAGATCTACTTGTTTATAAAACTGTATTTTAGTGTATAATTAAACCATGACAATAGTTAGATAATATTAACATCTATGGCAAACTCAAAAAAATAAAATTATACTTCACATAATGCCGCCTATAAATGAATGTAATTTATATCTAAATTGCAAATATTACAGCGTTCATCGAGACAACAAGCGTAGAAAGTTTGATTTTAATTACTGGGGAGTTTGATTTCTCGTGCACATTTAATGCATATGATATTTTAATAAAGAATTTTAGCCCATTTGAGGAAATCGAAAATATATTCCATTTAAGTTTAGCATGTGAGAGAAGCTAAAAATCTTCTGTCGTATCGAAGTTATAGATTTAGATACCAATTTTGTTACTTATATAGTGAACTACATTTTTAATTATCCTGTTTGTACAAAGACATATATTGTTTGTCAAGGCCCATTTTTGTATTCAGCAGACCTAAAAAGCGTCGTTAGTGAAACTTATAAACTTTTTGGTGTAATGCAATCTTCCTTTGCGTAATAGGCAGTTTAGAGACACTAAAACGCCAAATATTAACTGGAAATTTATTACTTAGGCATTCCTGTGAATTAATACAACTATAATTTCTACTAAGTGCAGGTAAAGAGAGAAGCATTTTGCAAAATATTCCCCCCTGGTTACTAAGGATAACATTGCAGACGTCCTTAGTGCTTGACGCCTTCAGAATATCTTTCCCAGCTTTCCGTACCAGTCTTTCATCTAAGTTTCAAATAGAAACAGAAAAATTCCCTCTGGAAATGAAGAGAATTCTTCTCAAACTCCCTTATGCTGTATAGCTGGCTTTCAATCCAGAGCTCCACATGCAAGGAACAGCAAGGACCTCATGCATTTCCATGCAAATATCTAGAGGGAATGAGTTTGACATTAAGTTCATCAGCTAGAGAGCGTCTACCGGAGATTGCTCTACGGAAACTTTGCAGGTCAATTATAGAATTCAAACTATCGGCGTTGTTCATTGGTAGACGCACATCGAAACCCAAGAAATCTATCTCACTCTGAATTTCTCCAGTGAGTTGATTGTAATGGGAAGAATAATGGCTATCCGTTTTATCAGAATCCAGCAAATCACACTACTTTAAGACAAGGTATAATCATCAGTTATTAAACAAGACACGGCCGTGAAAACCTTAGTTTATTGACATATTTTTGAACATTTATTTTCTGATAAATGCTCGAAAAAATTTCCATTTCAGTTTTGCTTGTAGCTAATGATTCCGCACATGTATGAGCTTCAATGATTTTGATACAAGAGTATACAAAAGTCAAGTTTATGTATATATAAGGCTTAAGTGATGTCTTATGTTAACACAGCTATGTAATAGGTGCAAATGACCCACCTATGGACGGCCTCTTACCTCACACACTCACTCACTATGTACCAATAATTTCATAAAACATCTCTTATTTTCGACGGTTCTAATGGGTAACACTGCCTCATTGAAATAGGAATACTTAAAAAATGTTCTCTTTCAGTGTATGTGGTAAGAATACTTGTGCATCTACTGTCTGTTTTTCTAATTGTATTTATAATTGCGTTGCTTCTGCCACAGTTATTTCGTAAATTCAAACAGAAATACGTGGGCTGTTCAATTAAGAATGATCATAATTTTTACGGTTATAATTTTTCGCACTAAAATTCAAAATTTTTATATTCTGTTAACTTAATGTGAAGTTCAGACATGTTCACAATCGCCTACAGCTGCAATGGAGGCAACACGCGAGCAACAATATGTGGCTTTGAAATTCTTCTTTCGTCTCAACAAATCTTCAGTTGAGGTCTATAAAATGTTATAGGAGGATTATAAAGAGTCTGTACTTTCCTACAGCACAGCTCGAAGGTGGTTTAAAATGTTTAAAGAGCGGAGACAGTTTAATTCAAAGGAAGGTGGACCCGGTGCCCCAGTTACTGCTCTTACGGAAGAAAATATCAACACTGCTGCTACCATTGTGAGAGAGGATCGACGAATTACCTTAAGATCAGTTTCTGAAATACTGAACAGTTCATTGGGTACCACATTTCCGTGAAGCAGGCTGGATGCTGCACCACGATATTGCGCGGTCGCATATTGCTAATGCTGTTGCTGAATATCTTGCAAAAATCACCGTGAAGTGCATCCCTCACCCTCCCTATAGTCCTGATTTAGCCCCATGTGACACTTTTCTATTCCCTAACTTGAAGAAACAGATTCGTGGGAGGCATTATCCATCGTCATAAGCAGTGGTGAAGGCTGCGGAGACGATTTTGAAGGATCTCTCAAAAATGGTTTCCAGCATGTCTTTGAAAACTGACAGAAACGCTGGGACAAGTGCATCGCATTCAGGGGAGACTATTTTGAGAAGGACCATCAAAATTATGAGGATGAGTAAAGTTACGTTGTCAAAAAAGTTGTGATCATTCTTTATTGAACAGCCCTCGTATTTACTTACAACAGGAATTCAAGATGAACAGTGTACGAGAATGTATATATATATATATATATATATATATATATATATATATATATATATATATATAATGAACCAATGACAGGATTACGGCGAAGCTCCAACGTGAATTATCGATTACATAACATACTCCTCTAATTAGATTATAATAACCAAATATATATTAAGCCCTGATGGCATAAGACTGCTGTGATATAGGAATTTAAAAATAAGACGTAACAGAAAATATATGTTTTGCAATGTTTGATTTGTAAGTTAATAATTGTGGACATTTATTTGGCTGTGTAAGCTAAATTTACAATATTTGTCAATTGCAGTGGCTATGCTTACGGTTCAAGTTTTCAATACTTAAGGTACCAATAGAAATAACGTGATACCCAACAGAATAGTACCAATTTGGATGTATTATAGCCTTTTACGCTTTTTGAAAGTACTGCAAAAGTAATTGGCTAACCGCGAACTGTACATGAACTTAATAAAGTGCACTATGTTTCTACACAATAAGGATAAAATTGTCCCAATTTTTGAAGCTGTGAGTATTCTAGGTATTTATTTATTCATTAATTCGTTCTTCATTCCCTTACTTATCTATTCATTCGTTCCTTCATTTATTTATTTATTTATTCATTCATTCAGTCATTCATTCATTCGTTCGTTCATTCATTTATTTATGATGGGAAACGAAAAACTGAGACTGGACAAAGGATCCGCAAAATAGTTGGCGCAATTACTTACCCGGGTTCCTAAGCAACCCAACTATGAGTCAAGTTTTTAGCATTTTTAGAGAGATACCTACGACTGTACAGGCTGATCTGTAACAAATTGTGAAGGACATGCGAAAGACGACGGTTGCAACAAACATCAGCAAAAGCCTCCATTATTTAATAAAGCAGAGGGAATATCATAGAGTCGATTTTTTGGGATGCCAAGGGCGTACTGTTGGTTGATTTACTCCTTCTCTGGAGCGTATTATGCTAACATTTTGAACCTATTTAAGATCGAACTTAGCAAATAATAAAGCCATAGTCCATCGGATAATCTATGCCCTCACACCTGTGGAATTACAATGGCGGAAATTAAAGTGAGAAATAACTGGTGGCACACCTACATTATTCTCCTGATTTAACTCCACCAGTCTTCTATATCTTCCCTGAATGGGGAGCTCGCTGGTGGAAAAAAACAAAACAGCTTTCTTCGACAAAGGACCTTAAATTTAATTTGAGGCACATTTTGCTGACATAAAGAAATTCATTACAATGTATAGATAAAAGCTGTGCTACATCGCTGGAATAAATACATTGCTTTTGCCGTTTGGTGCTTCATACCAAGAACCTTTTAAGTGATCCATGAATTTATGCATTTCTTTGTTCCTCAAAGATCCATTTTCGCTCTACTTGAACTAATGTTAATTGAGCATTCTTATGGTAGCCAGTTGTTATAAATAAACGCAATGTAAGCGTTTAATTAAAGGTAAATGCGTATAGAAAAATACTGAATAAATTTTCAAGGCGAACCGGGTTCGTTCCCAGGCGACCGCAAAGTGAGATTTGTAGTGGACAACACAGCGCTGGGGCGGATTTTCTCCGGTACCTCCGGTTTCCCCCGCCATCTCATTCCACCGGTGCTCCATCTTCATCTCATGTACCATCAGTGTCACCGCCTGCGGTGCCATATGTAGTAAACGCGGGCGTTAAACACAACACATTTGAGTAAATTAACTAAGGCGTAATTTTATAAACTTCTAAAAATTTGAAAATGCAACTTTTCGGTGTAGAAGTTTTGATCGCATTCCAAAAATACTTGGAAATTTTTATTAGACTTCATGAAACTTGAAAGAATTTTATCATAAGTGCAACAATGTGTTAGTTAAGTGCGAATAATGTGCATTGAAAGTATATTTTAACACTTTTAGTGCGATACCATTAGAGTATATGTTCAGGAATAGCCGCATTTGGACATGGGTAGATTTCCTGAGAAATTTCAATTTGAGGATGCGGATGTATTTCTTCTTACATTAAACTAAACCTCACTCCTCCCACGTTATTATTAATATCCCAATAAGTCGTGTACTAATCACACTTGTGTTATAAAATATGTATAAATATTTTTTCTGGTATTCGAAATATGGCGCAATAAAGAAAACAGCTCCCAATTTTATCTGCCCTCAAGAGAAGGTTGGTCGTGGAAATTTTCTCTAATTGGAATCGCTTTTAAGCCTTTTCAGGGAATTCAAGTTTAAATGAGAGTGAACTCTGTGAATATTAAAGCACTAAAATTATGAAGGGTAAAATTTCCCCTAATTGGAATCATTTCATGCGTTTTGCAGGGATTGAAAATGGATATATGAGATTTAAACGTGCGTATTTGAAAGTATAGTAATAACAAATGAAACAAATACAAGTTATATTCAAATGAATTTTGCTACTTAGAAGAGATTAAGAAGTAATAAAGGGCAATTGGTAATGGTTAAGTAAGCTGCGGGTTTTTATACAATTAAGACTGCAAACGTTATTGTTTACTTGAACAATAGAAAATTATATATTAGGTTTATATGTTAAGATAAATTTGATCCGAAATATTAAATGTCTCTCTTTATCCCCCTTAAAATCTATTAGAATAAATAAAACAAGCTCGCATTAAAAGTTATGTAGGTACAAACAATAATAATGAATATCAAGTTGATGTTCTTTTGATTCTAAGACATATCCACAGGAATTATCTTAACCTGGGTATCAACTATACTTAGTTATCTAATCTCATTTTGACGTAGTTTGTAGTTTCCCGTTGAGGACTAAATATTTTACAAGATTCGTCCTGAAAATTTACGAGTAATGTAAAATAAACGTGTTGCAGATTAGTACATTACAGATAATGGATTTAATCTAATACTTTCATGACATTTAGTGTTCTGTTTAAAAGTCAACCATTAAAGCTAACCACAATTCCTTTAAGAAATTATTGCCAGCTATTTAAAGCGTATCTTTTGTATTCTCAAGCTTATTTTATTGTTTTATTTTGTCCTTCTTTAAATAATATATTGGATGAAATAATGAAAATGTTATAGTTTTGAAGATCAAAAACGTGTTAGCAAACCATATATTAAAAGCATAATTATTCACATGTTTCTAGCGCAGGTTATAAGTCTGAATTGAATTTAATACCAAGGTGGCTTAATAAGTATAAGAAGATATCATATTTTGAAACATAAAATACTTATTTTTGAACATTGTTGCCTTTTATTGACACAGCTTTCGAAAATTTCCTGCAATTTTAATCCCTAAAAAAAGGTAATTGTCAAGCTCTGGAAAAAACTTCTCTGTCTGCACGATGACCTCATTTGATCTAAATTTTATTTCCACAGCCGCATTTTTATGTTTGAGAACAAGAAGAAATTGCAGGAAGCTGGGTCGGGGGACTATGAAAGCGGGCTGAGGCTGTAATTGCTAACGCAATTTTTGCATATAGGCGGCCACAACTTCAGAGGAATGTGCTGGTACGTTGTCGTGGGTGGTAGCACTTTTCTTTTTTTCAAAATGGGACAATTTAACCTTCAGCATCTTATGAATCAGGCAATAACGCACTGTATTATTGCCCAGTAATAGTTGATTTTTCTAAGAAGTCAGGAAATAAAAAAAAAAATAGAAACAAAATTGTTGCTTTCATTTCCTGGCAAATGAGACCGTATTTTTCTTCTTCTTCGCAAAGCTTCACCTGAAGCAACCACATTGTTTCGATATTTTCTTGGTCTCCGGACGAATATTAATCAAATTCTAATCAAAGGGAAGCCGATCTGGGTGATTCAGGCAGTTAGCCTTTGCCGTAATAATCCCTAGGTCACGGGCGCAATCCCGGCCCAAACCGATGCCTTTTATGTGTGCTTAAAGGTGACAGCACAATATGAGCAGATCTACCGTCATAAAACACAAGTCCGTGGGACAAAATTCCGTCGTACCGGCGGCAAATTTTAGCGAACAATATTATATATCAACAGTGATAACCCCATCCAAAAATTCTTCAGATATCCTATCTAAACATAGTTTTGAAGTTGACAGCCGCATCGTCTACTATACAAAGTGAGCAAACACCAACAAATAGCCAACTGCAGTAAAAGCACTTTTAGGATATTAAAGTTTTAAAAATAGCTTCAACAAATTTGATTAAAATGACATCTATTTAAGATATTTACGTGTCAAATGAATGCAAATGCAAGTGTTAGATTTGATAGAATATCTTGTGAAGTAAACCTCTGAACAATAGTTCTATGACTGGTAAATTATAAGAGATGGTCAAAAGTGTACTACATAAGGACGACTTAGAAACTGTGGATGTTTCAAAAGCGCATAATTTACGTTTAAATCACCTGGTTGGTGCATAAAACATTATCAAGGTATGCGTTTTTGTTAGTTTGAATTGCTCATTGCGTATTCGTTTTTTTAAATTAATGCCGCCATTCACGTGATTTTAATATACCATGGAAAGGCCAACATAAAGCAACTAACTTTTGAGCATCGGTATATCAATTTGGATTCCTGTATTGAAGATGTATTTGAAATGAAATTGTAATGTAGTCATTTGTGGAAAAGTTAAATTCGTTTAATCTGAAGTAGATAAAAAATAAATTTTGGTAAAAGAGTTTTGTGGAAGCTGTTTAAAAGTAATCGATATTGCATAAAAACATCATTTGAATGTACACATTAGAATTTTTCGCGTGAAATTATGGGAAAAAAATTAACAGAATCTACCAACCATTATTTTGGTATATTGAATGCATTTAACCATAAAGAAATATATCTAAGTCAGTTTTGCCACATTTCATAGGCCAATGCTTTTTTTTTTACCTTGTAAATGTAAGGTTTACTTATTAAATAGTAATCGCAATCATAAATGTAAAAGTTATTTAAAACAAAGCACCTAAAATATCTTAAATGTATTTATATCGTGTGCAGAACACGTATATCTAATCATTATTCTTTAATCTTTGCCACTGTTCAGTACCTTTTTAACTATAACTATATTTTTTCTCATATTTCCGAGAGCATTTGAAAATACACACCCGAAAATACCTCGCTCATTTAATTTGGTTTGATGTTTATATCAGTGACAGAGAGAAGTGTGATAATAAAACGTATCTGTGTTTATATGTACAAACAAAAGTCATTTCATTAATAAAATAAACATTAGATGGGAAATTGCATGCATTTAATTAAATTTTCAAAATTTCTATATAGGCAATATAACAGTGGCTTTATAACATAACCTCGATTCTTTGGTAGAGCAAGCAAATTTATGAATTATCCAATAATGCAGTACTCGTGCAATTATAAAAAGGAAGGGAAAGAAGAAATTGTTTCAAACTGGGTAGAAACTTACTTGTCTTTGGCTAAAGATAGCAAGACGTTCGTTCTCGTTATGTTAGAGAAATACTCATATAGTCTGAATTAACTGGCTCTCACATACTGTTAAACACAACACCAGAAAATTATTATGTACTGTATATAAAACTAGTAAACTTAGGTTAAGATGGACTATAGGGATCTTTACTTGTTTAGTGTCTTTAATTATCTCATCCTTTCATCGAAAAGGAGAAGAAAGTTACTATTCACTAAGCTTTTAAGGCGTTGCATTTAACGTAATCAAATGATTAAAAAGAAGTGTTATAATAAATATTTGGTATTGAGGTTATAAAATATGTACATATGAGCAACAATGGAAATCAATAGATAGACTCAACCTGAAAAATTCAATGCCAAGGCCGGGATTTGAACCACGGATCTCCTGGTTTATTCAAATCCCAGACGTGGTATTGAATTTTTCAGGTTGACTCCATCTATACAAAACCTTAGCCAATATACTGCTAGTGTGAAGAAAAGATTAATTTCCAACAATTAACTTAAACGGAGATCAACTTTAATAGACGGAAGTTTAACGTTCATGTGCTTCAAGGGTTGATTCTATAACCTGAAGCATCGAAATAACTCCTATTTTACATATTTCACTCCTGTTGGTTATATATCTTCAGAAAGATTTTATTCTCTTTTTAGTTCTTGCATAAAAATAATATATGATTAAAATTTGAAAAAATCAGATTTTCTTTACAGAAGGCAATAATTAAGGTGTTCTGCTTAAGACATTTTTATTCTAGGCAATTAAATTATAAATGAAACTTTATCATTACTACAGCATATGAAACAGCCAGAGAACAATGAATGGCATATATACAGTTAACAGGGACGAATAACTCTCACTAAGCCTATGCATATTTTTGAAATATACTAAAATTAACATGTTACCTAAAAATACGATTTTTAGGATACAATAAAGTTTAAAATATTCACTACCTTAGCTACTAATCCGTTCCCCCTTATAAAAGAGGGAAGTGCATCCCCCCCTCATAAAACACAATTTTGAAAGATACGAGCTTTAAGTAAGCACTTACATTAATTCAATTAAGAACATAAAAGTCCATGTGCAGTTTGTTAGAGAAACAAATTTAGGAAATTAAATTTATGTTATCACAAAAGAACATTGTATTATTTTACAAAGTATATAATCAGTTAAAGCAATATTATGGGCGTAAGTTATAGTTACAACAGGAACAGCAAGAAATTTTAGTTACATATAAGTGATAAAATACGTATATAAAGCTAATAGGTAAAATGTGTATCAAAAATTGTATCAGGTGATCATGGAAAAATAATTCGCATCCCGCTATACACTGATTAAGAATTGCATTTATCGAGGAGAAATAGAGAAATGAAAATAAAATAATCTATAATTAATAAATAGAAGTGACAATATTGCGCTTTAAGTGAGTAATAAGTTTTGCACAGCCATATTCAGATAGTTAACTTTGCCTTATTGGATTATCTTCCTTAAATTGATTATAATAAAGATTAAACATCTCCTGCATTTCAAGCAGTTATAATCCAAGGTAAAACAGTAACAAAAGAGGAAAACAATTTGTATTTGCTGCACAAACTTTCTAAACTACAAGTGGAATTCTACCTGACAAAAGAAAGCCAATATCCTAGCAATAATAAACTCTCCAGTTTGAGTGATCCTGTATGCTCCTAAGTGGAAAAAAAATATGTGGAGACCTAACCTTGAACCTTAAATCTATATTAAATCAAATGCAGCTATCGTAACAGTTTCGTTTACTATGTATAGAAAGAAAGTAGAGCACATCGAATTCGCATTTAATCCCTGGGTTCAATATATATAATATGTTTTGTTTGTTGTGGTTTATAAGGTTTGTAGTTATGACGCTCCTAAGAACCAAAGTTGTTTAACAGTTAGGATAAGCAGTTTAAGAAAACATAAGCGCGTGTTCTGTAGTGTACATGCACACGAGCTCATTTTCCAATAATGTTTACGTATGGTAAAAATATACAGTATTTCATGGCTACTAAATGATACACACACACACTAAATACAACCAACCTATCTTTGTGCTCTGTAAGGAACAAGTACTTGCGATATTTACACATTTGTAGAAATGCATTAAAATTTATTTTGTCAAGTTTCTAAGAACCTGAATGCAACTTCGTATTTTACAGTTAGTTTTCCATTTTCCATCAGCACTTTTAGTCACTATTAAATAACCCAGAAGCTAGTTAACTGATTGTTTAACTGCTAATTTCTATTCGTATTTTACTACATCATTTATATTCCTTTATGATAAGTTTAAATGAATAGAAGATAAATAAATTAAATGTGAACTTACACCATAGTTCCCCCTTAAGATGAAGAAGCTCTCGCTGTTTCTAGCACTTAAAAAAAAGAACACCGCTTAATATCACTAGCACTTTTCACCAACACAATGCACAGTCTTGAATAGAAATGATCCTTATTTTACACTCTTTTCCTACCGAAACGTTCAGTACCCTTTCTCAGCCAGCAAAACATTTCAAAAAAGCACCATCGAAATAGTTCTTCACAAAAATAATTCACAATATATGATTCAAAACTTTATACAATTTGTAATATGGTATAAAGAATATAGTAAAATACGTTCCTCACAACAGTTTACAAACGTGACCGCGCGCGTAGGAAGTCCATACTAGCTGCTAGAAAAGTGGGGGTTAAAATGCTGATGTCAAAGGCTAATGGGAGAGTTCTAAAATCCTGTTTACTTGTGACGTCACGAGCCGCGTGTCGATCGTACCTGCGGACGGGACCGACTGACTGGCCACGCGGGCCGGTAGCGAGCAATGCGAGTAGGGGTGGTCGCTTCGTTCTTCCCCTCTCCACTTGGTACAACCCACCCCCACCCTTCTTCCTTCCTTCCTTCCAGCACAAGAGGTGACGCTAACACTGAAAGCGAATCTGAAATAAGCTAAAATTTCAAAAGAAGTTTTTTTGCTAGTCCCACCCATCCCGCTAAATTCTGCAATCGTCAAGTTTTTCTCTTCTTCACGGTTGCGAACGGTTGTTTTCGCAATTGAAATAGGAGTTGTTAGATGCCAGAAACACAAGGGATGCTATATGGAGTATTTTGTCTTCAGTCTTGGTGATCGGAAAGAGAGGAAAACATTCTCATAAACTGTCCTTGAACTTGATATATCCCTGTTGAAGCCGTCTATCGGGCTCCATGTATTAGCCACTTCATCATTTGAACTTTGGACAGAATTACAATACTTTACAGACGATGTCACCACGCACAGCACCTAGTTATTGTACCCTACTGGAAAAGTAAGTAGTTCCCCGGTAGCACACATTAATATTTTCGATCCTAAACTAGGGGTTCCCTTGATTTTTCCGTATAGGGAGTTCATTGAAACGGTGGTTCTTGTGATAACACAGCCATCATTTCCTTCACATCTGGGGTGTTTAATGTGTTGCAGCTAGGAGAGGTGATTAATATTGTGAAGAATTTCCCTTTGGGAAATGCCAGAATCGGATTACTCCGGAAACTGCAAAGACGGTCCTCTTTAACCGACTTCACTTAAGACATACTCGAAGGGGTTGTTGGTGCTTGAAGGAATTTGAGATCAATTTTTAACTGTTAAGGACCCCGTCCACGCTTGCACAGGTGTTACCCGTATCTCGTGGTCCTTGCAAGTATCGCGGTGGATGCGAAACGGTGCAGTGCTCTGCCACTGTTTCACAGATGTCTCCGTAAGTCGCCGCAAGGGTGCATACTTCATTGTTTATGAGAGACCCTAGTAATTTACCGGAAAAATACGAATCATTTGGGGAAATTGATGTCATACTGACATGTTGGCCTTAGTAGCTCAACCGGACTGAGATCAGGAGATCTATGGTTCAAATCCCGGCTATGGCATTGAATTTTTCAATGACTCTACTTAATGAAATCATTGCTTACACGTAGCTAATGTGGAAGAACCATTAACTTCCATTAATTTACCTAGTAGTCCTAACTACGACGCCTGGAAATTAAGTATTTACAGCATAGTAAGTCACCGCAAAGGGGGTGTGTCATGATATATGAGAGCGCTAGTGGTTTACCGGGAAGTTACGAATAATTGGGTAAATTAATATCATTCTGACATGTTGGCCATTGTAGCTCAGTGGTTAAGAGCAACCGGACGGAGACCGGGGGAGTCGTGGTTCAATTCCCGTTTAAGGCATTGAATTTTTCAATCTGACTCAACTGATTCGAAGACTGTAATGGTGCTTCATGCTTGCGGCTCGTGTTTTATGTTACCCTTCTTCTTTTTCTTCTTCTCATGGCTTAGAACACGGTCCTGTTTATTTATGGTCCTTATGCCATTAGACGTCGGGTGAGGGAGCCACGCCTATGAATCAGAGAGAGAAATAAAGGAATGGGTGATCAGCCCGGTATGAGAGTGTGGGAATGAGAGCGAAGTGGATGAAGGGAATATGATGGAGCAGCTGGTGGAATGACGGCGGGGGGATACCGGAGTTCCCGGGGAAAACTCGCCCTAGCACCATGTTGTCCACCACAAACCTCAGCCGTGTTATTACTCAACTGGAAAATATACATAAATTCACTGGCCCCTCAGCTTTACCGTAATGTGCCCTTGTAGAAAATCAATGGTTTCCCACATATTGATTAATTTCGAAAAACATTCTTCTCCCTCTCTCATTATTTATACTCCGTTTACAAATTATACGTTGCTACTTTATACGTTATTACTTTACTACCTACACTCCATTCAAAGTTAAACACCGAGGTACCACCTAGCTACTGAAGCTCCCTCATTGTAAAAAATAAATTTTATAAACTTCTGTAGGTATGTGCAGCCTTGTGTCTGTGAACAGCAAGACTTAAAATAATCGGATGAAAATAAAAAAAAATGTAATTTAAGTTCACTATCTTAAAAACATACAAAACGATATTCATACCAAACTACCTTTAACATGAAAAATGTTTGGATGATTTAATTAACCGGAACTGGCAGAGTAGCTGATAGAATAGGGCAGTAGTAAAGTTAGGCCGTGACAGACTGTTACCGGAGCTACAAATACGTTGTGAAAGCCAGTCAACTTGCACACTTTTCAAAGCTGTTTACAGTGTTATCCAAATACGGATATGAATAAATAAGTAAATATTGGAACAGCATAGTCAACCATTATGAACTAGACATCAAGATATTGCAAATTTCGAATCCCATATATGTCAGTTTCAGTGGTTACCAACAGTGTCGTTTTTGGAAATATACTCCACTGATCTACAATATGGTATGAACAAATAAGCCTCTGGGGTGTGAGATCGCATTCGACAACTACCGGGTTCTATTTCCATTCAATAGACAATCTTGATCTTGAGTTTTCTCATGGTTTTCCTAAATCAACAGGAGAATGCTGAAGTATGAACCACGAATTATGTTACACTTTTTTGAAATAACAGTTGAAGTATTAACAGAAATATTTTCTAACAAATATTTTCTAAAGAGTTTACAAACACGTCTACAATTTAAACCATGTGAATCTCAGAGAATATCAATTTGGAAAACCTGTTACTGAAATTTACTGCGCAAACTCATGATGAAAATATGCACTTAGATTCAATCCAGTACCTAAAATAGGCCAATAGTCTGAAATGAAATTTCTACTTGCACAATTGCGTACTAACTATTATTTATGCTGTTACTTAGGATTAGGACGGAAACCAGGAGATCCATGGTTCAAATCCCGGCCATGGCATTGAATTTTTTCATATTGACAGTACCAATCAAATTCCTTAGCCTACATACGGCTAGTGTGAAGAAATTATTAATTTCCATCAATTAACTAAAATATAATAAGAGATAAATGATGAAGCCTGGGACTCAAGTACTTACAATAGTAAGTTGCCAAAAGCGGCGTATCTCGAATGCGAGAGCCCCTAGTGGTCTACCGGGGAAATATACGAGTCAACTGGAGAATGTCATGACTTGTCATGACGGCAAGTTGGCCATGGTAGCTCAATGGGTTAGATCGACTGGACGGAAACCAGGAGATCCGTGGTTCAAATCTCGGCCATGGCATTGAATTTTTCATGTTGACTCTATCAAAAACCTTATCCTATATACGGCTAGTGTGAAGAAATGATTAATTTCCATCAATTACCTCAAATAAAAATATGTTTATCCTACAGATACTTGTAATAGACGGGCCACGCCGTGGCTCAGTGGTTAGACCGCTTGGCTCTCACCAAGGTGGCCCGGGTTCGATCTCAGGCGACCGCAAAGTGAGATTTGTGGTGGACAACACGGCGCTGGGGCGGATTTTCTCCGGGATCTCCGGTTTCCCCCACCATCTCATTCCACCGTTGCTCCATCTTCATCTCATATCTCATCAGTGTCATCGCTGTGGTGCTGTATGTAGTAAAAGCGGGCGTTAAACACTACATATTTCATTTCACATTTGTAATAGACGTCGTTGCTATGGAGAAACGACGTAAGAAAGCTTGGAATTTATATCAAAATGAAAGTTACTAGGACAACGATTGGGATAAAGTAGACAAAATTAACTAATTGCTCCGGTTACAGGTGGGATAAAGTAAATAAATAAATGGTTGATAACTACAAATTTTCTATAAAATTTTAACAGCAACATAAAACATTTTTATTGTTTAACTTCATGAAAGTGAACTTGTTGTAGATTACTATAGATGTTAATACCTCCTCCAAATGGATTAGAAGTAGTAACACTATCAGTATTTATATCATTGGAAATAAGATCATTCGTTTCCACATTCATAATGCAATGCCTTATACCTTATTTAATTTATTATTATGTGTTGTAGAATCATTAACTGAATATTTGTCATATATCAATTTATCGTATCTATAGGATAAAATAATATATTATACAAGTGGACAAACCTCTATTTTCAACTTGTAAAATAAAGTAATATTATGTATCTCTGAAGTATTCACTTGTTTTTTAACATTTAATGACATATTAAGCGAAATACTGGAAGCTTTAAGCTGCCGATTTGTTGTTAGCTCATACATTAGGTAAATACCTATATAATAGAGTTAACCTAGATTTAGATTATAACACTAAGAAGCAGTCTTGGACTTGCGGAATTTAAATCAGCTTTATATTAATAACAATTAACCAACAAGCCAACTTAACTGCAATACCCACAATAAACTGTACAACCATGTACACATTGTTTGCCTAATTGCCGTAGGTGAGTGACAACCTGCTTCCTATTTCGTCCACAGCCTGTGCTGTTGACTTAGCTCTTTATTCAATTAACATCCTTTACCCTTGACTTTAATAAGAAATTATGGATGACTGACAATTACAAGTTAATAGGTATGCAAACTTCCGGTTGAAGTATGTCCTACACTAAAGTTACAAAGAATACTTATCATAGGCTTCATGCAGATAAATATGCTGTTATAAGGTTCACTCAACTATAATGAGCACACACCAGTACGAATTTACCCATAAAGGTTGGCAAACACCCGTCCGTCAATACAATTACTACAACTCAGCTGAGAAAACATGGTTCCGTTTGCCGTCAGCTGGAAAGCAAACGAATTGATAAATGCGGCAAATGTCGCCCAGTCCAAGAGTGCTGCTTAGTCGCACCATTCTAATTGCAGAATCAGGTGATATCATGATTTGTAAGTATAGTTAGATAACACTGGGCAACAAAAAATAAATTTTGAATGTTTCAAGCACTTCATGAGGCAATTTCTACTAATTTTTGGTTGAGAAAAACAAATATGACAATGAAAAATTTTATTATCTCTAATTTCTATGATATACACAAGGTGGGAAGTATTACATATTAACGGATTGAGAGAAAAGGATACATTTTAATTACACACATGCTAACAACAATGAAAGTGCATTTGATTCTTTTAACTGGTAATTACATGCTAAGAGTTCCAAATTGCTGTTAAAATGGTGCTCAATTGAGCCCATGGTCCATAGAGGTTAGAGTTACCCTACCGTATTTCAGGATAAGGGAAAACCCCGGAAAAAACCTTATCCAGGTAACTCACCCTGACCGAGATTCGAACTCGGGACCTCTTGAACGTGAGGCAGACTCACTACCACCACGCTACCGAGGCGGATCAGATTTCCTTAGACATCCTATATAAACAGTAAATTAATATACCTTAATGCAAATAGTTGAGAAATGAAGAAACTCTGTTGCGGTTGAGGGGCAGCAAATCAAAATTTGTAATGTCTCGACAACCAAACATCTCAGTGGAAATGAATTACACTGATAGTACACAATTTGATACGTTACAGAGTTTCGAATGCTCTTTGAAGAGAAATTATACGTTTCTGGGCATGAGTACAAAATGAGTATAGAACGATATATTACTCATTTTTTTCACCGGTGGACATTATAAACTTTAATTATTTTCCCCTCAGATTAAATTGAATTGAGTTTCTCTTACATTTATATTTTCTAAATGAGCGGTCTTCAACTGCCGTATTTCTCAGCATCCCATTCTACATTGAGCGTGAAAGAGTATGTTTACTCTATGATAAATTAAGTAGAGTAGTTCAAAATATCAAGGCAGCAAACAAATGATAGTGAATTGTAAAATCCAATTTTAGAATTTCAATCTATGCTCTTTAAGGTAAAAGGCCCAATCAGTCAGCATATTTTTGCACTTGATTGTAAATACCTATCATAATAACATTTTTATCTGGCAAAATGCATAAATAGGTCGAGAGCAAGGTCTCTCAATTTTGGCATAGAATACTCTTACGTCCAAATTAAGTAGTCACATATTTCAAGGTAGCTACGTTTTGATTATCATATGACTTAGAAACGCACTTCACCTGTAGTACATTATACGGAATTGCATTTAAATGAAATTATACTACTTATACATTCAATTAGTTATAGCACACGTATTTTCCAGTTTGTTAAACTACAGTGGATAAAGGCATATAAAGATCCAAAAGCTTGCTGCGGCACACATATTAAAACAACTTTTATATAATCGTATATTAGAAAATGTTAATGAAAGACAAATTGTGAGCCGGAATTCCTCATCTAAACCCTGCAAAGACCAGATATGACTTCGTTATAATTGGATCGATCCGCTCATCCGAACCTGATATCGAAGCGCACTAAGTCGAATTCCCGAGAGTAAAGACATTCTTTCCCGGCGGTATTTGATGTCTATAGAACTGGTGCTGATCTCTCGTATTGTGAAGCTGCAGCAAATCTGTAATCTCCGCTACACAACGAAAGCTTTCAAAGCACCGTCCAAGGATCACTAGAGCCATGTCAAACAAGAGGAAATAATAAGAAAAAGAATGTCCCTTAAATTCATGTATCTGCAGGGATACTTTACTTTTGTTTTAAAAACAGGAAACAAACTGTAGAAATTTGAAGCTTTGACAGTATCATAATATTGATTCTTCTGGGATTTTTCTCTGAAGTAATATTTTTATTTCCTCTGGCGTGTATCTATTGCATTAAGTGAAGATATTTAATCAGAAATTCCTGTTAAAACTACTCTCATTTCAAAGAAAGCATTTTCAGCAGACTCTTGAGTGCGTCTATGAACAGAATAACCACAGAAATGACAAATTGTACAATACTTAACTTACCATTTAATTGAAATTAATTGTTCTTTCACACAAGTAGCGTGCAGGAGGAAGTAAGAAAAGGTAGAGTGACTGAAAAATTCATTGCAATGGCTGGGATTTGAACCACGGATACTCTGGTCTCGCCCGTCTGCTCTTAGCCATTGAAAAATTAATGGGGGTAGTTGATTAATTTAATAGTTAATTTCTATTAATTGACCAAATAGTGGAATGAACTATAAAGCCCAGAACTTTAGATACTTACAACATAGTAAGTCGCCATTAAGGTAGTGTCTAATGTGTTTGAGAAGTCCTAGTAGTTTACCGGGAAATACTGGGACTCAGTTATAGAATTTAATATCATGCTGGCATGCTGCCATGGTAGCTCATGTTTAAGTGCAGTCGGACGGAGACCGGACGATCTGTGATTCGAATCCCGCCTAGGGCATTGAAATTTTCAGTGTGGTTCCACCTTTTCTTACTATTTAAGTTCAGCATATTTCAGGAATGTTCTCACTTCAAATAGCCTTAAAATGTAAAGGCGTTCTTATTTGTTATTTTGTTATTTTTACTAAGCTTGTTATATTTCAGAATAAAACTAATTTTAATTAAGAAGCATAGAAACTGTCCACTTTCAGATATTATTTGCAAACCTGCCGTGTATGAGAGTAATATCTTAATAAAATACAGTTTTTGCCCTTTCTGGTAGTACATATTTTCGAAATAATCTGCGTATAATTTATATTTTCCCAACAATGAACGTACCATCAGCTGGAATATGCTTGGAAACTTTTTTTTTTCTTCTTCTCCCTTTTTCCGCGTACGCTCATTATTCACCTTATGATATAGACATTTCAATTACATTTCCGCACGTTAAATTAAGGGTTGCACATAAATCGTTTACAAACATATATTTATTATGAATGTGCATAATATATGAATATAAAATGTAATATATGACTAGGACAGATTTACTATTTAATTGGTAGAAGTGAACTTTGGAATCATTTCTTTTAAATATCACAGTATGCTATAAAATGGTTATGTATACATTTTAAACGTTACAGAAAATTTTGAGAGCTTTATATGTTAGATTTCTTCTACTTCTTTACTGAGGCTGGCTATTACATTTTGATATTAATTTTGGAATACTGCTTCCACACATTTCATGCAACTAATCCTAATTTGAAATAACTTCTGAATCAATACTTGTGGCAAAGGGCATAATACAATTCAGTAGCAAAACACTGTTCAAGTGGCTTTTAAACCAAGTAGTTTGTGTGTTCTTCAATTTTCCGACATTCCTTTACCGAAATGTGAGATGATATCACATAGTACATCCCTCTCTTGCTCCTGTTTTCCAAACTGTGCTTTAATTTGTTCCTCCCCTCTATGTTTGCAGGCAAACGTCTTTCACATCTTTTCTGCACTGATTCAACAGCTAGTTTGCTTGTTGACGACAGAGAGTAATCTTTGCTGATGAAGAAATCTGACGGTTTGACTCCCACTAGCAAAACCGGAAAGCTAACTGCTTGGCGTAAATTTCTCAACTTCCAAGTTTTAGTTCGCCTCGCTGGAAGCAGAAGAAAATGATATTGACACATTGAATCTATGTTTTGTCACAACTCCGAATTGCAAGTTATCACGTCTCCAATGTTTGATATCTCCGTAAAGTATAATTTATCCGAAAAACGAAAAAGCGACATCAAGAACAAATAATGCCGAATTCTTTCTATGAAACGGCGTTAGCTTTTGAAAACACAATATCTATGACATAAAATAAAAATAATGAAAATTTCCTTTTAGGATTTACTTATGCAATTTATTTTATTGATTTACTAGATGGCTGCCCAGCACTTTAAATGTAACATTTTTAAAATATGAATGAGAAAAAAATATATATATCATTAGTATATTTATTTAAACGTAAAGTAAACATTTTACTGTTTAAAGGAAACACCTCTCCGAGAGAAAAGATAAAAATAATCGATAATTATCAGATGATTCACCAAATACAAAATGTTAACAACATGACCTTCTAAAGGTCCCTTCATCTACCTAAGAACTAGGCCATTCGGCCTGTTCCGGTCTCAATCCATCTTCGCCTTTCTGTTCAAAAAGGTTACAAATGTCTAACTCTGTATTATATATCCCATGTTTCTCCCATATCTTATTTCTGCACGCCGCTATTTACGCGCACTCTATCATAAATTGCTCCTGCTCTCTTCTCTCCCACATAGTTCACACACACACACCTTTTATGTCACCCCTTAGCCCCTTCAGGAACAACGTTCCTATCCTCATCCATACTAGTCCTTCTCTTTCCTGTGAAGCATTAAAAATTATATAAAATGGAAATAAAGGTACATTAATTCACTCATTATATATAGTGCAATGACACGAATAACATTAAACAGAAAAATGAAAACCATATCGGTTTTTGTATGGATATGTATGTTGAACGCTAAAAACAAAATAAAAAGACAAAAATACAATAAATTATAGCACAAATGATTCCTAAGAACGGTGGCGGGCTTTAAAAAGTAGATGAAAGATAAACATATTAGAAACAGACTAGGTATTCAACCTCTGATTGAAAGAATAAGAAATTACTTCCAGGTTCTACAAAGGATTGAAGACATTGGATTCTTAAACAGCTGCTACAGCATATACCAACAGGAGAAAAGCTCCAGATGTGGTGGAAAAATCAATTCACAATTTGAGATAATAAACCAGGAGGCCTTAACTCTGAAAATAATGAATATCGAATATTTAATAAATTTAAACACCTCTACTTCAACTTATTCCTTTTGAAATGGTTGTACAAGGATCCAATTTGTTTTTAACCGAGCGGAATGGCTCAGGTGGTTTCGTCTGTGGCCCGCATTTAGGAGGACCGATTTCGATTCCTGTGGGTAACCTATGTTACCATGGCTCTATTGAGAGGTTTTCCCGGATCGCTAGGACAATGTTGGGTAGGTAAATTGCATCTCTCGAATTTGCTGTAAGTTTATTTCATCTGCCTTATCATTTCACATCATCTTTCATCTCTTGGTCTCCTTCAGGATAGAAGTGTCGGCGGGTGTCTCGGCGCGGTCCTGACTCCCGCCCTCTGTCTCCTCTCACCTCATCCTTCCACCCGCGTATGTGCCCCTTGGGGCTTTGGTAAAATAAACTACATGTTTCGGTGCTGAATCCCCTCCATAATAATCCTAATCATAATCATAAATTTAAGAGCAATTCCTCTTCCTTAAAAACCCTTATAATTGTAATAGTAATAATTCATATTTCGTAGAGTGACGGCTCTTGAAACGTTCAAATTAAAACAATTTTGAATACATGCCGAAAAATTAACATAGGTAGAAACTAATTAATTCAGCTGCAATTGGATGGAACACTTAGTTATATGTTTTTTTTATGTAATTTACGCCCTCCAACGTTAAGTCATATCGGACGGTGAATGAATTGGGTCAAATGATGCTCAAATGAGTCCAGGGTCCATAGAGCTTAGGGTTACCCGACTTTCGTCTTGAAGGATAAGGGAAAACCCTGGTGAAACCTTATCCAGGTAAATCACCCTGACCGAGATTCGAACTTGGGACCTCTTGGACGTGAGGCAGACTCTCTACCATCTACGCTACCGAGGTGGGCGTCATATGAAGTGTGCATGGGGATCTTTGGAGGGTATTATTAATATAGCACTGTTTCGCCCTGAATGCTGAATGAAATGGCGCAACAGAATTAAAATAACAGCATTTGTTTTATCAAAACAATCAAATTATTTGTCTATAAATATCAGATATTTGTAAATAAAGAGGAATTTCTAAAAGTTCAAATAAATATTAACACAGTCACAAATTTTTGTTGCACGTTAGTAGTTCATAAAGGGGGACTTAAGCACAATAGAATATCTAATTTGCATATAAATTGCATATAAATTGATAAGGGGTGGGGGTGGGAGACATGTCGTAACATGTCTGGAATGTTACCACCCCCCTAAGCTGTCATGTGTAAAAGTGCAGGTGTGTTTCTTTGTAACATTTTTCTTATAATTAATGGGTCATAAATAATTCGATGATTGTTAAGTCCTTTGATGTAGATATGATGCCGACCAGATGTCACCGAGCGCTGGCGTCAATGAACTAAAGAATGTCTTTCTCCCCTACTTTAGGGTTTGTGCCGGTTGGTACATGTTTGAGATGAAAATAATGTTAACCTCCCCTCCCCTGTTGCCCATGTGACCAATGGTTGGATGGAAGACCCTCCCTTCCACTCCATCTCCGGCTATGGGTATGCATCGCTCCTCGCTCCTGAAATCCCCCCCACTACTGAAAGAGTATATAAGACTCTCGAGCTTGGAGCATCACATTACTTCGTGAATTTTTTTCCAGTGTATTTATTTGCGTCTCTGATATGTCAGATATCGACAGTGAGTGCGCAGCGGAGGCGTATCATTACGCGTATTACCACAAAGAGTTATGCAATGGTCTAATGCATTCAATTGTTTGCAATCGGCCTTCATACCACGATCAGATGTCTTCTCGTGAAGTATGCACAGAAAACTGCCCAGTCTACAGAAAGCGATACATGTAAGTACAATAATTATTAATTTTCTTGAGAATTCATTACTGTTTTTTAAGTAGAAAAAGTAATTTGAAACCTATTCGTTATTCCAGGCAAGAGCCGGTTCATGAGCAAGAACAAAACGGAGTTGATGAGGTTGATAGATTCGCTTCAAGTCACGAGGCCATACACCACTCTGAATTTTGTAACGGTGATACGCATGCAACCCTGTGCACGCAGCCCGAGGCTCATGAACATATGTACTCTTACTTCCTCTGCAATGAGAAGTGTAGCGTGTACCAGCTCAGACAGAGACAATCAAAGTAAGTGGAAGTGAAAAAAGAAATTCGCGTCTCTTTCCTTACAGAATCGTTGAAATATCTAATTCTATTGAAAAACATTATTTGTTACAGGCTTCGAATGACAGTTCGAGATCCTAGGCCTGTTATTGATTGCGATACCTCCAGTGATAAGGATGAAAACGATGTTCCTATTGCGGAGCGATCTACTCAGGCCATAGATGACTTCCTGGTAGATCAGGGTGGTGAAGCTATTGAGAATGTTACTCCTGTGCGTACCCCGAGCACACAATTGGAACGCCTCAAAACATCAATGTAAGTATTCTTGTCATACTCCTTAAAGAAAGAAACTGTTTCACCTGTCAGATGCTATTCTTTCAAGATACCATCTTTTTTCTCTTTCTAAGTAACACATGCAATGTGCTCTGTTTCAGGACCGCTATCAGGAAACCTCGAAAAAAGAGAACCAAAAATAACTTTGCAGATCTGCAAAGGAGGCTGACACTCTTAGAAGAGCGAATGACGTCTGCTGCTGCTACCCCAAAGAGGCATGCAAGTAGTTCGCGTGTACCAAGACGCCTGAACCTCTGAAAGCATTAGAGGGAACGGACTCATTCTTCTTTATAAAAATCTGGGAAACATGTCACAAGCAACCATGCTCCGCGATGTTCACATTTCCAAAAGTTATAGTGTTAACATAGGACTAATCTATCACATTCCATCTCTGATCATTAAGAACAGAGTCAGTGACAACTTCGTGTTTATGTCAGCACATGACTGGGAAATAATTAGAAATAGTCTTCACGTATTCGAAGCATTCTTCAAAGAGAAAAACTACGTGTGTTGTGATTACAGTGAGAACATTGTATATTCGTTTAATGTCACTGTGTTTATGGAAGATGAAAGGATCAGATTTTTGAATACAGTTCTAAATAGCGGTGAAATAATTTTAAATTTTAGTGAATTTTGTCAGTTAACGAGGTTAGAATGCTATATACAAAAGCATTTAATAAACCTAACTCTCTGTAAAGAAATGACATATGTAGGAACAAGGAGCTGGAGAAGGATGGTATGCGAAATGTACAATGATATTAAATAAAAAGAAAATGATGTTCAACTTATATATCTTTTTATTCACTTGAATTCCTTTACATGTTTCTTATATTCCTAATATCCTTCATTACAAGAATCCCTGCTGGAATTAGATTAAGGACTGCATCACATGAGTCAGGGGCTTGTATGTGAAAACTCTGTCATGTATTATCAGACAATACAAAGTAGTCTGTGCGGGTATATTTGCACTAGCTTGAATTTCAAGTCTGATATTCACAGCACCATTTACAATCTCCTCAGGTTGATGTGAGCAGTCTATGATGAATAATGGCGCATATTTGAGAAAATCTTTTCTCTTCAATAGAGGGTAATTGTCTTTCCCGTAATATGAGTTTTGGAACTTTGAATACATTTCATATAAAGCTGCAAATCTTGAGTTCTCAAAGTCCAAGTTCATGTCGTGATAGGGATAACACTCACTATTGAGATAAAGCCTCAAATTTGTTATGTTACAATGATCAAACTCGGAACAGTCCATCGACGCATTATTTGTTCTGGACGTTTGGGCTCCCACAATAACAAATCTCGGCTTCTCCGGTTTCGACGTTGTTGCGACGTTCCATGTAAAGGATCTAGTTTGCGGAATAGCAGGTTGGGTATGTAGATCCATGGTTCTAAATGCAAGATGCAGTGCTCTATCAGACTTGACGATCTTGAGGATTGCTACCTTTTCAGCGTCTGAAAGGCGAATTACAGGCATCCTCCACTCGATGCGAGTTAGTTTAACAATGGCATTTCCTTCTCCCTCAGGTGTCAAAATGCAGTTCTTGGAGTCCTTAGATCGAATTAGCACCAACTCAAACTTGCTATTGAGAACGAGGTCCTTGTGGTCATCTGCAAATCCCAGAAGCATTGACAGGGGCACTATGGCATTGAATGCTCCGCTTGTTGAATGCACAATATCTACATCCTCCCCGGGGTAGCACCATCCGGCATTGAGCAAACGATTTGATTCCATAGGGTTGAGAGCAGCATAGTTGCGCATAGTCGATGTAATGCCTGGATTCCTTGTTCTGTCTATACAAGTTCCATTCATGTCCAGTCGAATCTCATCAAACATAAATGCCAGAGCATTGTTAGTCAGCTTCGAAAGCGTAGGTGTTCCATTAGGCTTAGAAATAGAGCCCTCAATGTAGAGATAACTCCGGTTAGGCAGAGTATATAAATCTTCAGCTTGACAAGGGATCCTAATCTCATCATTAGCATCCAGAGCCGATGTGTTATATGGGAGAAACACATGTTCCTCTTCTTTAGCAATTTTATCCTCAAACGAAGGAGTTTCGGTCACATTAAAGATGTCCATTACAGAATTCTGAAGCCCAACGTTTCGAGGAACTTCTTGTTGCTTGATGTTAACACTCTGAGCGTCAACGGGAGAGTATGATAAATCTGTGACTGTCCTGTCTTATTATATCTTTTGCGATGGTTTCTCCTTCTAAAATCTATTCCCATTTCGACGAATATGAAGACGTATGCTTATATCCTCGTTTCTAAAGTTGATGCTATCTCCGTTCTGGTCAACCACCCGAAGAGTGATTTGATCGATGAGGTTAGTGTCTATGATGGGTAGGTAAATGGGGTTTGGAGGCTCTTGAGAGATGTGATATCCCGGTGGGACAGAAGGGAAGAATTCATAGATCGAGCGTCCTCTTTTACCATCGATGAAAGAACCTGTCGCAATACTGCACTCGATTCGAATGATGCTCACCTTAAATATGTTTACTAGGAAATCAGACTCAGTTAGCTGATTAGGAGCAATAACTTTTTCACTGAACCCTAAAAGAGATCCAATAGAGCGTCCCCTAGAAAAATCAATAGGAAAGGGGCACTTGATTTCAGCCTTCATTGTATTATTGTTAGGGCGAATAAAGAAGTCGTTTTCATCCAAGTTTAGCTTATCTTTGAGGTAAGTATTAATATCAGAAATTTCATATGTCCCATGCGGAATATCGATGACCTTAGTGGTGTCATTGAAAATGTAATGGAAGAGATTATTGCTCTCATCCACATTGGGAATGGAATAGAAGGTTTCAAAATTCAAAAGAGCAATTTCATAATACCCTTTAGGATCAATCCTCAGAGGAGGATTCAGGTAGGTGGTAAGATCTGAATCATTCCCGCTAACAGCAATAGTGCAACTCATTGTGATAGAAATTGCAAGCACAGGTGCCCGCAGATGACTGAGCTAAAACTCTGAACTCTTCTTGTATTATACATCAACTTAACGCCCTTGAGATAGCTTTCTACCTCTTTTGGAGGTTTCAAGTTTCCAAAGCTGTCGAAATAAAACGCGATATCACCTTCCTTCTTTATTGCTACCCAATGTGATCCTTCATTATCAGAGTAATCGAGATTGACAATAATCCTCTCTCGTCGATATGGCTTTGAAGGTAACTTATCGAGCATATATACACCTCTAAAATGAGGAATTCTTAAACGACGAGCATATAGTGCAAGATCTATGTTACTTAAGGCTTTTTCCGGGACAAGTATAGTCCCCGACCCGAGTTTTTTGAGGTCTGTCTGTTATTCTGGGAATTTTTCCTTCTCTTCAGACCGTTTCCTTTAGTAGTCTTATTTCCTTTTAAGGCTCTGGCTATTTTGGAGGCAACTGCTAAAGATGCGGTCAGTGGTAGCATTGGAAGAAAACCGCCAGTTCTCTTTTTCTTAATCTTCTTATTACTTTTTCTCCCTCGGAGACCTTTTCCTTTCGCTTCCATCTCTCTATTATGGCGAACCATTTCTGCAAGCTGTTTGTCTGCAGCTTTTTTCTTATTCACTGCTGTAGCAATTTGAGCCGCACCTCCAGCTGCAGCACCTAAGGCTGCAATAATGGGTATGAGGGGTAGAAATCCGCCACGCTTCTTCTTCCCGGATCCTGCACCGATAGCTATCTTACCCTTCATAATTGATGTTACCAGCCGTGCAGCCAACTTTTCCCCGAGGCTAGCGTCCGATGATTGAACTCTCTTCCAGGCCTTCTCTGCTAAGATTTTATCAGCAATATTTCGTGAGACGGTGTCCTTGTGCTCTGCGTATGCTATGTCATGATTTTTACAAGCCTCATCCAAAAGATTTATTGCGGAATCTCCTCTCTTGAGGCGTTTTTCCAGTTTTGTCCCGGGTCCGCAATATCTGTAGCCGGGTAAATGTACTTCAAACGGTAGGCGGTTAATGACGGAGTTAAGTAAACCTGATCCTCTTGTGGTCTTATTGCTCCTACCTCCCATAATAAACTAATCTATTTTATGATTTACTAGCGTCTTTTATACATTTTTTCAGATATAGCCCCTCCCTTTGAGGAATTTGAGCGCTCATAATATCCCACATTTTTCCGTTTATATACTCATTAGAGATGATCCTAAAAGTCAGTCACTAAGATGGAGCTTGTGAAGCAAGATTGCTCTCTACCTATTCAGGTGCTAGACTTTGAAAGTGATTTCAAGCACGAACGCCACGGTAAGCTATTTCCTTCTAACGTCAGAGCTCTTATTCTAGGGAGCTCCAGTGCAGGAAAAACCAATGTACTACTGAATTGGCTGCTCCACGAGAATGGTCTGCGTTTTGAAAATGTACACATATACTCAAAGTCCCTTTATCAACCAAAGTATCAATATCTCATAAAACTGCTTGAAAGCATTGATGGTATCGAAGTATATACGTATGATGATGGAGAAAACGTATTACATCCCACCGATGTTAAAGAAAACTCAATCTTTATATTTGATGATGTCATCACTGAAAAGCAGGGAAAGATTGCCTCATTTTACAGCATGGGTAGGCATCGTAACGTAGACTCAATATATTTAGCACAATCCTACGCTAAAGTCCCGAAACATTTAATTCGTGATAACACGAACATGATCATTCTCTTTAGGCAAGATAATTTGAACTTGAAGCATATATATGACGATTATGTAAACACCGACATGACATATACAGAGTTTAAAGACTTGTGCAAAAGTGTCTGGGAGAGTGGAACAGAAGGAAGACCTTTTGTAACGATAGTTCCTGAATTCTCTATGAATGACGGTCGATATAGGAATGGGTTTGATGTATATATTAAAGTAGGAAATAAGGAAAATGTCATTTGAAGCTCAAAATGAGCATTGACAGGTTCGGAGCACGAGGAGCTCTCCCAACCAAAAGATCGCTTCACCACTTTATCATAAACAGAGATGGAGAAGGTAACTATCAGTTCAAGAACAAGAGACTATGCATTGTTCAGGATCCTGAAACAGATAATGATGCGAGCACAAAAAGATATGTGGATGCACTCGAAAAAAGGATGATTGTTTCCTCACAACAGAATACCGGAAGACTTGAGACTAACTTTAAAGCTATGATCCATGATTTGGTTTCAAAGTATATTTTCAAGAGAGACCAAGAAAATAACATTGTTATTGATAATGCTAGATTAAAAGTATTATTAGATCCTGTTCACGATAGTGATGTAGCAAATAGAAAGTTCATCACCGAGTATATGAACTCTCGCATGCAGCCGCAAGATAATAATGGCAACATTATATTCGGTAAGAAGCGAATCATTGATATAGCAGATCCTGTCGGAGATCTGGATGCTGTAAATAAAAGATTTCTCCGAGGCATGATTATTCAAAAAACAAGCGAAACACGGAATCAGTTAAACAAATTTGTTACTAGGGAAATTGAGACACAGGTGGACAAGAAGCTGAAAACAATTAGAGAACATTTGAACAAAACTGGCAATATGGTAGATACACTTACGCACTCCACAAAAGAAAATAGGGATTCGCTGAGAAATTCTATTACACAAGTTCAAGAAGTCCGTCAAGCACTAGAAAATAGATGTAATACGCTATCAAGTGAAATGAATAGCCAGATCAATGAGAGTAATACCAATTTTGAGCGTGCAAAAGCAATTACCGAACAGATCGCTAAAGCAGTGGATACATTGAGAACAGGGATATCATTAATGAGAGGGCATCTTATTATTCAACTTCAAGCGTTTCCAATCAGGTCTGGTAACGGTACGTACATACTTTCTACTACCGCCGGACACTATTCATTTACAATAGACGGAAATCTCTTATCGTGCGCTATTACAGCACCCGAGCAAGAATTGAGGAGCGGTGAGCGTATACTCCCTCATCACAAAACCGATATTACAATCTCAATAAATAAGAACACAATTGAAGCCTTTCCTGTAATCATTAAAAAGGGTGATCGCATATCATTCACTCCACCTACAAATCGTGTATTGGATCGATGTACTTTACACATAGAGTTAGTGCTTGAATATAAACTCTCCCCTGCACCTACACTATAAATGAATATAATATCTTAGTACGAGACCATTTGCACAATGAACAGTGAAAGCATAACATTAAAGGAATCTATAGTCAAGCATTCCAAGGCTATACGCGAAAAGTTGAGGGTATTAAAAGGCCACCAGTTCGATACCCAGAGAGTAATGAGCGAGGCTCTTCAACCAGTAACAGAACCACTGCATGATATATTACAACTCCAAAAAAACAATACTGATATAACCAAGGAAGAAACCATGAAAAAGAATATTCAACCTAAAAGGGATAATGAAGAGAAGATCTCAAACTACCTACAGAAAGTTCGAAGGAAGGATAAAAATGAATTAGATGCATCATACGGTATAAGATACGAAGATGGCAGCTACATGCTTGGAAACAAGGTCATTGACTTTATTAATAATCGAATTCGAGTAGGCGAAGAAGCATATGAGGTTACCCCTGGATTAAGTGAACTCATCTTTAAGAGGATCCCTGAGATGCATGTCTATACAGAAGAGGATTTGGATACTTATAGCAAAATACTGAAAACAACTCAGGTGCATCGACGAAACTATAGCAAGCAAGGACAGCTGAGGGCGGGCAATTCCTACAAGTATAAAAGTGTTATACGACCATTAGTGAAGAAACACAAGGGCTTAGGATTGGAGTGGAAGGAGCTTCGTCCAGGTGTAGAACAAGACTACATCTATTGGAACGACCCCAACGAGTTGGTAAATCGTCTAAGACTTCTCGTTGCATCTAGGGACGCGGGGAATAACAATCATACCCAAGAAATTGAGGAGATTATTCAAGAACTGAAATCAGCTAAGATTATAGCATGAACCAAATAAAGCAAAATATAGCTAGCGAGCTTCATGCTCCTGCACGGAGAAACTTTCTACGCCGCAAGATTATCAGCAAAGGACTACATGATTTGGTGCAGATCGACTTGGTGGAGATGATACCACATGCAAGAATCAACAAGAATTTCAAATATATCCTTATTGCTGTCAACTTCTACTCTAAAATGGCGTATGCCAAGCCGTTAAAGAGCAAGACGGGACTCCGAGTTTCAAAGGCTATGGAGGATATACTACAAGACATGAAAACACCTCCCAGGAATATACAGAGTGATAACGGGAAAGAATTTTATAACAAACACTTTATGAATTTAATGAACAAGTATAATATCAATCACTACAGCACCTATACGGATGTGAAGGCTGCAGCTGTGGAACGGTTAATAAGAACTTTAAAGAATATGATGTATCGAGAGTTTCTAGCTCAAGGATCCTACAAGTGGTTAGATCTCTTACCTAGAATCATTGCAAAATACAATGATACCACACCACTATCCGGATGAAGCCACGTGAAGTGCAGAATAATGATCTACTTTTGTCTGTTTACAACTATGATCAGCCAGCGAGTGAGAAGAGGAGTGCCAGGAAGTTTAGTGTTGGTGATTATGTGAGGATATCTAAAAATAAAGGACATTTTGAAAAGGGTTTTGAACCTAACTGGAGCGTTGAAATCTTCAAAGTTGCTAAGGTGAAGCGAACCAATCCTACCACCTACATTCTAAAGGATAAGGACGGTGAGGAAATAAAGGGAGCCTTCTACGGCCATGAACTTCACTCTACATTATTTCCTAACACTTATTTGGTTGAAAAGATTCTGAGACGCCAAGGAAACAGAATCTTAGTGAAGTGGTATGGATTCCCTAATAGCCAGTGGATTGACAGGAAGGATTTATTGTAAAAAACTATTACTGAAATAAAAGAAGAGCAATAAATTTCAAAACATGTGTTTTTATTTCTTCAATATACCATCTCTTTTCCTTTACATATACCGGTACATCAGTTTCCTGAAACAACTTAAATATATACAAGAGTTAACTAGAACATTTTTTTCTTTACATCAGTTTCCTGAAAAAAACTTAAATATATACAAGAGTTAACTAGAACATTTTTCTTTACATGTACATCGGCTACCTGAAGCAACTTTTAATATATACAGGATTTAAAAGAATGGAAAAGAAAAAAACCTAAGTGTCAGCCATACTCAGCGAATAGTGACCCCACGCTAATGTCTGGTCGGAACCTTCTACTAATTTTCTCTTGTCGTCACTTCCACAGAGTGCGACCTTATTCATCTCTATGGTTGAGACTTTATGTATAAAGCTCCGAAACGTTGTTTGTTTTACAAATATTTGTTTTCTAATGTTATTTAAGCATTCGAAATAGTGTTCAAAATTTATGTTCTGCATTCCGGTTCTGTTAATGCCCTTTGCTTTCATGACAGTTTGGTTCTCATACCTGAATGCATATAACTTGGACCTCAATCCCACATATTCTAACATAGGTCTTCCAGCAAGCTCATCCTTAAACAGTCCGATAACTTTTCTATTTTGAGGGATAATACCAAATCTATTGTTGTTATCGTAATTTGATGTGTCAAAATATTGTTGAGTTTCTTTTATGAACATATAAAAGTCAGTCGAAGTTTCAAATATGAATGAGTCAGTGTCCATGTAATTTAAAGTTAAGTCTCTGAGTCTGGGTTTCATAATATCATAATAGAAGCTGTACATGATATGTTTTGAAATATCAAGGATGGCTTGACCAATATATATGGGTTTGTTCATGAATACTTCCTCTCTGGTAAGTTCTATTCCTACAAGATTTTCTGTGAAGATAACACTTCGAACATATGATGCTCGCGCAGTCAATTTCTTACACCGACCCCAGTTCGTGACTATTTTAAATTCTTTATATTTCCTAACATTTTCTATAAATTTACCATATACAGAGTTGTTCATTAGTTTCCATAAATTCTGTCCGAATTTGGAAGTTTCCCTTGCTCGTCTCTCTGTATTTAAATTAATGTAGGGCTTCAGCCAATCAGACTGTTCATATGCCACAACTCTATGTATTTTTTTCAGGATGAGACCTAGATCAATGCACTGCTGCAAGTTTCTATAGTGCAAGGTGTACTTCTCTTTGTCGTGTAATGTTGACAGCAGTTTCTTGTATTGGCCCTGTGGTGGTATCTCACTTTTTGGACAGAGAGGAAGATTATTGTGCTCATCGTGGAGATGCTCAGGGTAGTCAAGGTCCACTTCAAGCACATATCCAACCTCGGAATCAGGGGAAATTGTTGTGAAATCTATTGCTTCGATCTCTTCTTGTGGCACCCATCTTAAGTTCCTAAACGGTAGGAAATTTCCCATTCCTTTACCATATAAGTTATTTAAATCTATGTAAAATAAATAGTTGTCTGGTTGTGAAATATCATAATTTTTCATGTATTTGTTATTGGCTTTACCGTAGCGTTTAGAAACAGAGCACATTCCACCCCTGATTCCGGATTCGAAGAATTCCAACATTTCCTGATCATGTATAAGATCTAACTTAACCTTAGTCACCTTAAGCATTGCATCAAATGCAAGACCAGGTAATGTGTAGTACCAGCATGGGTCCAAATTATACACTTCAAGCGAGAGATCCCTGAACTTCTCTATTATATCGGCCAGGAGTAACGTATCCGTCTTCAAATACAGGTCACTGTAGTCTCCTAAATTCTTAATTTGAAAAACACTCCAGACCTTGATAGCGTGATCATATTCTTTTTGGGTTATGTTATCGAATTCGTTTATTGGAGGTAACTGTGTTTCATTAAATTTTGAAATACTGTCACAATAACTATAAGGAAATATCCCCTTTTCTCTTACCAGTGCCCTTTGCTCTGGATTAGAGTACTCTGAGTTAGTTATCTTGAATTCATCCTCACTTAACATACTTGCAAGGTTAGATAGCTTATCATTCAAGAACTTATAGCTATCTAGAAACCTGAAGTATATGTTCCTGTATTTTTTGCTAAACGAAATATATCGCTCAGAGGAATTTGAAATACATGAAATCGGTTGATCATCATACGTCAAGTGTTGCATCAGGAAATGACTGTCATAATTGCTGAGACAATGAAAAAATATAGGTATAAAATTAGGTGCCTGTCTATTTAAATTGCATACATTATGAGCAGCTCCAAGGAATACTCCTGTCATATGACAGTGATCACGAACCCGGACCTCTCCCATTTCAAACTCCATCTTACATATGTGACAATGGCGAGCATTATCGAAATCAGCTTTATCCTGGGTAGTCATGATCATTTCCTCATTGCGCTTATACTCTGTAATAACCATATCTGCAATGGACCTAAGCTCAATGAAGAACTCCTTGATTGCTTCAGGACCTCTAAAAAGCTTGAATCTCGATAATGATTCATCATGACGACATACCAGCTTAAGCGATATTGATACTGCTTCATGATGTTGGATAGCCCGAGTCCAGCTCTGATTAGCAAACGGTTCAGTGGACTGAACTTTGGCTAGCACACTCTCAATATCAGCATAAATAACAAATGATACAGGAACACCCTTTGAAAAGGATGAAAACTGAATAACTTCACCCTGTTTCGGCATTTTAAGGACTTGACACTGCAGACACTTTAACTGATGTTTTCTAAATGTATCCATGTTGCTAAAATGCTTCATGCATGGCTCACATATCCAGTGTTTGGTACGGTGCTTAGTTATTTGTCTTCTTGTTAATCTTGAAATATCAGTTATTAGACAGTAGTGCGCATTGTTATTTTCTTCTATTCTAAGAAGGTTAACATTCAAGGTTTTATGCTTTCTGGCTTGATATATGGGGATAACAGAATTTTTACTGTCAAGGCCAAATACCGATACCGAAGTGTCTTCGTTTTGGTTTTCAAATTTCTGAACATCATGGAGACTAACAGGGAATTCAATACCGTCGTAATTAAAAGCTGTAAATAACTGTTCTATAGGGTATTTGTTCACTCTGTTCGGATTTCTATTTACGGGATACTTTGCAGCAAGCAAACACCATGCAAAACAGTATTCATCTTTATTTTTAATATTTACGACGGCATGTTTTCTTTGTATTGAAGCAGGTAACGGAATGTAACGTGACGCATTTAATGGATCATAAAAGCTAGCTCCAAAAACAAGAGCCCGGACTGCTAACAGAGATTTTGAACTACTTCTACCTTCAAAATTTGAAATATTTTCAATGATTTCATCAACCATAGAAGTATATAAGGTATCTAAATTAGTAGATTGAAGCGCCAACTTAGTCTTGCTATTAAAAAAGATGGATTCCGTGTGCACTTCGTCAAGCTTTTGAATTAGAAACGTTAGTTCACATGAACTGTTAATTTTAAAGCCTGACGGGTTTCTGCTTAACAAGGAAACCATATCTTTCAATGCAAGATGACGACATTTTTCTAGAAATTCACGTGGGTCAACTATTTCTAGAAGGTTGTCAATTCTGGTATTAAATACTCTGCCTTTAAATGCAGATTCAACAACCTTACTTTCTAACTGTGTATGGCTTACCTTTAGTTTTTTGTTGTTGTTCTTTCCGGTTTGCTGTCCAATACCCGATGGACCTGACTCCGCCTGTATGCTTGAAGATGAGGGTTCTTGACAGATGATCGAATCCGAAAGCTGACAGCATTCATCTGTCGATTCTTCTCGGTTCTCAGCAATGCACCCTAGGCTCTGCGACTGAGGTTCTGAGACTGTAACAAGAGAAATAGAACAAAATTAGGTTTAAGATAATATATATTTGATTTTATCTGTGAATTAAATGTTATCAGCAAACTAAAAGGATATACTTATGTATACATTAGGAATAAATGTTATCGAATAATTAGAACACTATCGAATCGTATACATATATACATTTTTGAAAATAACAATAATAATAATCATAATAATTAGAATAATAAAATCGTATTGTAATCAAATGTTTTCTGAGCACGATTCAGTATAGAGAAAAGGGGAATGATTGCTTCTGATATTACAAGAAAAGGGGAACTTACCCTGAAATGATTGAAGCAAATCAATGAGAATTGTCTGGAAGTTGCAATTCTCACAGCAACACATTTGATCTGTAGTGCCAATGGAGGATTCTTCAACGAACGACAAAGACTCTGTAAACACACAGAAACAAGTAATATAAATATCAGAAATATATAAAATGTCATGAAATTAACTTAAAGTTCGGTAAAGCTATAATGGAAATTTCTTTCAAATAATAATTGAAATGGTGTTCTGAAATTTATTTTTTTAAATGGTTTTGATTTCGATGTAGATACTGAAACAGTTAAGAAGTGGAATCTATTGAAAAGAATAAAGTGTTAATTACCATTCGTTCCGTTTAGCAGCTGCATAACTAGGGTTCTGTATGTACAGTTTGTGCAAATACACAATCCCTCTAAACCATCACCTAAGTAGGCTGGCACATGATGTGTTTCAGATTCTGTAAAAGAAAAGATATATATTAACAATATGCTTCACATAGAAAATAAATGAAAGTTGTGATCTATAAAATAATATTTGTTTATTACATATCTGTTTATTTAATATGTATAATTTGACCAAAGTTAATTTAAAGTTATATAAAAAAGAAATCAATGTATGTTGTATACACATAACGTCAAGGAAAAAATAATAAATGTACTCACTGTCCACTTCAGAAAATATCTCTTTCATCATAGCTTCGTGTGCACAATTGTCACATATGCACCCAGTATCACAAACACTCTCCTCAGCGTCCTGAAGGGGCTTGCGCACATTGGATTCTGAATTTCCTGGTGCAGTTGGCTCGGACGATTTTATCAGCCGACGTCCAGTCAAACTCAGGCGTGACGCCATCCATCGTTTTAATATTCTTTCTTGTTTAAAAGATTTGGTGTTCTTCTTTCCTGTAAATTATATATACTTTTTTCAGCTTGAAATTTGTAGTATTCTATAACTTAATTGAGTATACAAGAATTATTTTTACTAATTCTTTTTTCTAAGTACATTCACAAGTCAGTTAAAGCAAGATTATCAAATTATGATAACAGAAGAAAGACGGATTGAACTTAGAGCGAATATTTCAGAATGCATGTAAACTGAACTTGAAAGAATGAGTAAACATACGGTTGTAGTTCGCTTCAGTATGTGTTTTTAAATAAAAAGTACTGATATTAGGAGTTGCTCTGACGTTTTATTATCTATATAGAAATAATCAAGATATTAATAATAAGCAAGCTCAAACTTTCTGTTCATTTAAAAAACTCTAGTGATAATATTTAAAAAATATCAATGAAACGTATATCGTGTGATATGATGTTTTCTTACACCTCTGAAAGAACATTCTCATGGACATTATATAAACTAGGTAAATATATATGTATATATACATTCTTTATAAATATTTTTATTAAATGAATTCTTTGAAGAGAAACTAGATATCAAAGCACGTGAAGTAAACCAAAAAACAAACAAAAATACTTTATAAACACTTTTAATAAATGAATTCTTTGAAGGGAAACTAGATATCAAAGAACGTTAAGTAAACCCAAAAACAATATAAAAAGTGCTATAAACATACCTTCCATTGCTCAGTGTAGAACTCAATTCGTTGTAGATAAAAACACACTCGGTGATGGCTGTTGTAAATACACACACACATCTACTCACTGTGTTGAAATATGAAATTTCATGTGCGTAGCATTATTTTATAGAAAATGACGCGCATGCGAAGTGCAACTTTTCCTGTGCGACTCTACCACCAATGTTATTGGTTAATACTTTGTAAGGAAAAAACTCGTTTAAACCAATCACAGTAAGGCCATGGTAATGAGACGTTCTCACAAACTCCGCCCAGTTGGTCATCACTGCCCACATACGAGGTTAAACGGTTGTGTGTCACTTTTGCACAGAATTTGGTCTTTTCTCCGAAAGTTTTTTGTTTCCTCTCTCACTCCCTCCCTCTCTCTTTCTTTCCCTCTCTATGGTGCTTGCTTGTACGCGTGTGTGCGTGAAACAATCGCTTCCAGAGTATACTTTTGAGTCTGAAATATTAAGTAATCCTCTATCTAATTATCTCACGAAAATCAGTTCGCAGATAGATCAGAAAAAAAAAAGAAGCTAGCGCAAATGCTTTAGAATATTAGCAGGTATTAAGAATAATGTATACGTAAATGAAATGTTTCACCTAAATTCAAACTCTGCATCTTTAAGGCTCATGAAGAAAATAAAAAACGTTTTTTGTCATAAGCAGTTCTAAGAATGCGCACATTGTAATCATAGTAAACGAGAGAAGAAAACATTCGTAACGCGATTAAAAACAAAGTGAAAATAAGTTTAAAGTATGAACGCATAATCTTTGTCATGGATAATGTTACAAGTTGGGGATGGATTTTCCAGAGTCCTTGCTTCTCTCTGGATGCTGGAAACAATAATTGATGGCTTCTCTTAAAAATCTCTGGGAATTCATTTCAGTGTTTTTCTCCCACATAATCTTTGCCTAGTAACAGGTGGTCGATCTCATCTCCCCCTTCCACAGACGACAGATGTAGCGAAGGATAGAGAACCCTCACCTCTTACTGCGGTTGTGTGGAGGTTGGGTAAAACTTTATGTGACGCTAATTTGTGTTACAACCCCAACATTATTAACAATGTCCCAACGGGTTCGGGACAATCTCACGAGACATGTATGCCCCCTTCCATAACACATAAACTTTGACGAGTAACAGGTGGCCGATCTCATCTCCCCTTCCACAGACACTAGATGTCTCGAAGTCTCTATCTGAAACATACATTTACAATAATTTATGACATCCCTTTCAGTGTTTTCTCCCACATAATCTTTGTCTAGTAACAGGTGGCCGATCTCATCTCCCCCTTCCACAGACACTAGAAATATGTCCACAAGGGTTCGCTAGCATTTGTTAGTTTTTTCAGAAGACCGTCGCACAGGATTTAATAATAAATAACTTTAAATAACCTGCATGTAACCTATGTCCATGTCAGGAACTGAGATCGCTATGCTTACCTGGAAAACAATTTATATGAAATACCGATGGAAAACACAAAGCAGAGGGTTGAAATATTTAACATTTTGAATGTAACCTGCATAAACCCTCATTCTTTTCGATGGTGCCAGGAAGTCGGCTGCAATTCGCTCTTAACGTAAAACATGAATTCCTATTTCCAAAAGGCTTTCCTTTGTCGGTAGTGTTGGCATTCACCTGTATGAAAGATAATTGATAACTCCATAAAACTCTGGGGAACGCTTTCTGGTTTTACTTCTGACAAACATAAGGGTTTGAAATAATCATTTTCATCTCAAACATGTACCAACCGGCACAAACCCTAAAGTAGGGGAGAAAGACATTCTTTAGTTCATTGACGCCAGCGCTCGGTGACATCTGGTCGGCATCATATCTACATCAAAGGACTTAACAATCATCGAATTATTTATGACCCATTAATTATAAGAAAAATGTTACAAAGAAACACACCTGCACTTTTACACATGACAGCTTAGGGGGGTGGTAACATTCCAGACATGTTACGACATGTCTCCCACCCCCACCCCTTATCAATTTATATGCAATTTATATGCAAATTAGATATTCTATTGTGCTTAAGTCCCCCTTTATGAACTACTCACGTTACATCTGGTAAGGCCTCAAAAAACTCCTACCCCGTAACGCCTTAATTTAACAGATTGCACATGGGCGATTGAGTGAAGAATAGAGAAGGTTCAACTAAGAATTTAGTATGTGCTTATTAACCTAGTTTCAGTGTTAGAAAGGCCAATTCTGCACCAAGGTACATATTAAGATTACTGTAGTTGCTGGCCTCTGCTTCCATAAACCCTGGCTTTAATGTTTAGACTTAAGTCATTTTGTATATTCGGTTTGTGTTTACTTTTGTATCAAAACCACTTTACTCACATAGATCTTTCATTGTGCGAGAAATGTACGTACATTAAGCAAAGTCAATTTAAGTGACTCCTTGGATTTAGCATGGTGAAGCTACTTAAGAGAAAATGTGTGGTAATCGGCCGCGCCTATATGATTCAGGAATTATGTCCAGTTCTACATTAACAATCTAGTTTTGTATTTAGCTTGGAAAAAATATTTATTGCTGGCGTGTGTTCCAGAAGAGCTTGTCACCCTATTTCCTGGAATAATAAGCTATAAGGTACATCCTATATATTAAAATAGGTGAAGACGAAGTTACAGATATACTTTCTAGGGCTTTAACTCAAATTCCTGAAGTAAATCTCTTTTCCAATGAAGTAAACAGTTTAATTTTGCACACGCTTGTAGTTTAATAAAAGTATGAATTAACTAGAGGAATGAATGAAGGATGCAATGGATAGACAGAACATTATATTGCCGGTAGTTATGAAAATCTGATATTCATCATCAAGCTATAATTGCAGGTTCACTAGTTCTTCAGCTTGCGTCAAATATCCGGTACGTTTTCTCATTTTCCGCAAACTTGAAATATGTACTTATTATACAGGTAAAAATTGCATGTTGTACCGAGTTGAACTGAGGTGCAGACAGATGAAGCATTGTAAAATAAATGGAACTGAATACAACCAGAAGCAGTTACTATTCATTTTATTTCACTTGGGACTAGGATACAGCATTAGAGATAAATTTAAATATAGATGTAAATATGATAGAAGGAAAATGTTCAAATCTTTGGAAGTTGAAATTATTTACTCAGACCAAGTATTGTTTATCCTGGTATAAATTAATGAGAAAGGGTAGCAAAATCCGTAGTATAATATAATAAGATCTATAAAGACGTAACAAACGGTGTCGAGAGCAGAATTGCACAACTTTTTCGATTAGTTGCATAACTTATGAAATATAAAATGGTGGTGTGCCTTTACTGGTAAAGGAATTTTCAGTTACAGAGAGGAACTATCTGTTCGTTATACACTATCAGTTGAAAATGTTGCAATTATGTTTTAAATAAAGTTATGTCATGCATTATCAATAACCGAAAGAAGAAAAACGTTAATGATAAACACCACATTTCCGAGAATCATTAACTAAAAGCTTCATTTCATCCATTTCATTTATGGAGGGGCTTATGTTTACTGTCAAGAGTTCCCTGAAATGAACCTCGTCATTTAATTTGAATCAAGAGCACTATTTGCTAACATTTTCCGCTAATATACGGTGCTTTTTACCTAACACTATAGCCACATGAGCGTACATCATCAGATGTTCCCGAGAATCGCGTCGCGCCTCCCTCCACACGCAATTCATTGTGTTTTCTTTTTCCTTGTCTTTCTGTGGTTCGTGACATGTTCCACGCTTAACTTTGTTCAAAATATTAAACAGCCCTGGTTTAGTTACGAGTATTATCAGTGTGGAGGTTACTTAGCTCCTTTGCGTATAACTTAACAAGTTGAAAATGATAAACAAGTCAAGAGTTTTATTGGTGTTTGCTGAATTTACCACTATACCTTGAAACAATTGCAATTGCACATTATTATGAACGATTTTCATGTAAGATATCTACGCGATATAATCTTTATAAACAAGTTAGAAGGCGATTTCAAGCATGATTTTCACGTTCATATATTCCAAACAAAACATCCTACGAAGATATGCCGACACATTTAAAGAAATAGGTTCATTCTGGATGGAAATAAAGAGTATAAAAATCTAACAAAGCAGAACATGAATTAAAATTAAGGAAATTCCTACAGTAGCTTATGCATAAAACAACCGTTATAATGCATTTGGTATGGTGAATTACCGAAATCTTAAAATCGAAATTATGTAGGACTATTGTGATCACAGGAATTGCTGCTAAGTGCTCATTTATGTTGGGAAAATTTTCCATAAATACAGTTTTCGAAATGCCAATGGTATAATAAGTGACCCTTACTTAATAGTGTTTTCTGATGCGGATGGTTATCATTCGTAACACATTACATCTTTCAGCACAGAGAATTTTCTTCGCACGACGGGTAAACTGGTGTGCGCTGCAGCAAAGTCATATAAAATAATAGGAGCTAATATTCTTTAAATAAACAATAAACACAGAAAGATAAAGGAATGCCATACACATAACATTTTAATAGCTGACTACGAATTATGTGACAATAGATTTTTATTTTTTCAACAACAGTTCGCTACGGCGCCTGATTTAAGTCCAATTCGTTATTAAGATAGGGGAAATATTAACAAATCGTGATTTCCTGATTTAACCGAATAAAATTGATTTCTATGGGACTGTCAGAAAAACAAATTTCCATACAGTGAAATAACTCACCAAAACGTCAGGTGATAATTTTATTCAAATTTCAGACAAGAACGCTGAAGTGGGAATGCAAATTTATTGTTAGCATGCCCAAAATTTGCGGATAGGGGGCAGAAACCACCCCGGAATGCGCCTTGACAACAATGAAAATCCAGTTGTCATAGAACCGTTGGCTACATATGACAAGTAACATTCTGAGGAATGCCAGGTTTTTGCTAATGTCAGCCTCGCACTTTACCGCGAAACTATCTCACTCGAAAATTTAAAGAGCGCTGAGATAGTAAACGAGTGTTTTGCAACTTTTCTAACATTTTTGTGCAACTTTTTTTTCTCCTCACCAATAGTAAAAAAGGCTCTTTAGAAAATAATTACTTTCATAAAAGCGGCACCACAATGTTACAATGTAGGTCGACAATGTATATAGGGGATAGGCGATACGTATACTGAACTTTCAGAAATTGACGTCCTACTACACATACAAGTCCTTTTATTTTTATGTTCTCTATTTTGAAACAGATAACTTTATCCCAGACTCTTTTGAAGTTGGAAGGAAAATGTGCAATGTGTTAAAAATGAGAAATAAGGTAAAGATGCTTTTATCACCAACCACGTCTGGAGAAGAAAAGGTTAGATTGTAGGTTGCAGAAAAAAAGCAGCAAATAATGGAACAAACATAAACTAACAAGTAATAGAGCACCTCCTGAGCCCCTCCCTCTCTTCCCCTCCCTATCTTCTTTCGTCTTAATAAAGAGTGATTCCATACCCTACTGTTAAAGTGAAACATATTGTGGCGCAAATACTGTTCCATAATTTCTATTTTATATCACATAAAGTATTATTGCGTATTATAAGAAATATTTGTTTACTGGATCCACCCCATACATTTTACTGCACTTGTAAGGTAACGTTTAGACGTAACCATTTAAAGTAATGTTTCTAATTTGAAAAATAGTGGCAAGAAAGAACATAAAAATAATGCATTGCGAAACAAGGGAGTATCATTGGAAAACAGGAAAGAATTTGCAAATAAGAGATTACTGTGACTCATCATTTTCGACTATAGACATTGATAACTAATCTTTGTTTCATGTAACCTTGCCCCGCTGACATGTATCACTCCACGTGCAACTACCTTCCCCCTCAACCTAATTGGCTAATGCTTTCGCGCCATAAGCCATAGGCGGTGCCTTCCGTCACATTGCAACCTGCAGTAAACGTCATAATAATTGACAGGAAGATAGATAAAATCATACACATAAGAATATGAAGGCATGCAAAAATAATGAAGTTTATAATGAAACTGAGCAAGTTGAAACTGAATGAATGAGCAATGCAACTGGAACAAGTTTATAATGAAAGGCCTTTGGCCTTATCCACTGAAATTTTTTAAACCAGCACACATACCTTGCAAAAATGCTTGTCTTTCAGTCTTAAAAGTCGTGTCACGACATACTTGTCGCGTGTTCTTCATTCACCCAAGTCTCGTCAACTTTTGGGAGTTGTATCTCAGTACAGTCTGATTGTCCTTAAATAACATCTTCGCCACACAGCAATATCGCCCCTGGAGTGTTAAGTTTTCCTGTTGTCTCAATTTCATGTCGCGATGTTCCTACGCATCTAACACACCTGTAAGTTCAGAGCACAGCTGTTGGACTTCTCTCACTGACAAAGACGGATTCTTCTCTGTGAGTGCATTAAACACATGCACCACAGTTCATTTTTCGCCGCTTTTTAAAGGCCATTATACATATAATATGTACACGCGCAATAAACGATCAATAAAATAATTTAGCTTTCGCACTCAGCATAAAACACCGTCAAATGGCGATATATGAGTAATCCAGTTTAAAATAAGGGCAGTGATAAAAGTAATATAAACAAATATGTCAACACTACCGCTAAATCACGTGTCATCGTGCCATGTGCTTGAGAGCAAAGGAACCCTCTCTTTACTTCGTTTAAGAATTAACGTGCATTTCAGGTAAATCAACTGTTGCGTAATATATTTCATTAAAACAGTTACGAAAATATAAATTTGAAAATTCTCTTCCAACATATAAAGATATATCACCACGTTAAATAACGTACTAATCTTTACCGCACAACAGTCTGCACTACAACAGCAGCCAATGAGATGTGATAAGGCCACGTGGCCGTTAAGAGATACGGGGCAAGCTTATGTGAAACAAGGATTAAGCGAGAAGCAGTAAGCAGCTGTGAAGTGTTGTAACGAGAGTTGATGTAAACAAGTGTAATCAGAACACTGTGTTATCATCGACCTTGGAAGATTGCGTTGTATATGTGATGTAATGTTGTTACGTGAGAATTAAACAGTGTATTTCTACGGAAATAAAGAACATTTAGAAGTTCGGCAAATTGGACTTTTATTTCTACGAACCCACAAAGTCATAATTGGTGTCAGGAGTGAGACATTACCACCATGAAGGCTGCATTTGAAAAGATTCTGCAGAAAATGGAATAAATGAAGACCGCAAATGACGCCCTCACCGCGGAGACGAAAACAGCAAACAACAACCTGGCAGCGGAACTGAAAGAAATGAAGACGGCGAATGACAACCTCGCTGCAAAAACAGAAGCGGCAAATAACCAGCTGGCCGCAGCGTTGAAACAAATGAAGACGGCTAACGACAACCTCACGCAGAAGATGGAAGAAAATAAGGCCGAATTAGCAGCGAACACAGAAACGGCAAACAACAGCCTGGCCGCGGAACTGAAGGAAATAAGAATGGCGAACGATAGCCTGGCCGAGAAGATGACCGAGTTGACCACGGAGATGAAAGCGGCAAACGAGTTTCGCCGCAAAGTTCGAAGAGCAGTTGCCTACACTTTTGTCAACGGGGTACTAGACACGGAGATTAGTCAGCGTCTAATGTTCGGCAATTACAAAACTATCCACGAGGCGCTAACGGTAGCATTGAGGATGGAGGCGGCCAAGGTGACAGCTACCCCGATTCCAGAACACGGAGTATCCGCTATAATGGAGACCGAAGACCAGTCGAGGGACGCCGGCAAATATCTAATGACCTGTGTTGGGGGTGTAGACAGCCGGGACATTTGGAGAGAGACTGCTCACACCAGGATGGGCAGCCGGAAAACGAGTAAGGGTAGCCGTGGAGAGGGGCACGTCGGCGCCATAACCACCATCCCCTCGAGTGACACTGCGCACCGTCAGCCGGCGTATTTATGACAGCGTCATCGCGGACGGTTGGGTGAGAGGGAAGCCGTGCCGCGTGCTCGTACACACCGGGCAGCCGTTAACTTCCTCAGGTCTGACGTAGCCAAGGGTTTGCCGTCCAGGAAACCAAGCCGACCATACCAGCTTGTGACGGCATCCGGCGACAACTTGCCTGTGGAGAAGGAGGCCCAGCTGAAGTTGACCTTGGAAAGGAGTGCCGTACGTCTGTGGGTGTTCGTCGCGAACGTGGCTCAGAAGATGATACTGGGATTGGATGCCCTCGGGAGCCACGAGACGAGGTCGACGTCGGCAGGAAGGTCCTGCGGCTTAACGGAGAAGAGGTGGTACTCCGGCAACCCGAAGAGTGCCTTGGAATTTGCAGGGTCATCTTGAAGGAAGATGTGATGGTCCCCGCGAGAAGCGAAGTGGTGGTGACGTCGCGACTGGATGGTCAGCGAACCAAGAACATGAAGCTGGACCTGAAGACGTCTGTGCACGAACTGTGTGTAGCCAGAACATTGTTGCCGTGCAGAGAGGAGGAACCAGTGAGGCTGCTCAACCTGACAGACGCCGATAATAACATCTAGGCCCGGACTTTTAAATCTACAAACCCACAAAGTCACAATACTTCGTGTGCGATGCTTTTTGAGCAATGCTCAGTAAATTTAAAATATCCATGTATTTCTCAGGCAAATGTTTCAAGCATACGTTATTTTAATCAAAATCCTTAAAACCCTTTTAAGATACAATATTGAACATTTCTAACGTAAAGGATAGTTTCGAGGGAATGAATTTTCTTGTAACTTCGGAAGATGCCTAATAACCAACTTTGGTGTTCATCAGACATTTTGTTTTCAACTTATGTTTTCACACACATAGAAAAACATACAGACACACATAATGTTTTTCTAGACCTAATGCTTTTCTAGCTTTGGGAGCTTCAAACCATATAATTTTGGTGAAACATAGATTTAATTTTTGTGAGCTGGAGTGCTCTACCTACAGCACCAAACAAGGACAACATAAAATTAAGTTGTTATCGTTGTTGTATAGTATACGTACGTATCTACAAGATGATAAAAGAAACCATAGGTTTAAGGCTTATTTTCCTTTTTCAACTATGATTTTAAAGTAGACTAAGGACCGAGCTCGTTTGAAGAACATAAATTAACAAAGAGAACTTTGAAGCATGTCTGTGTCAGACATTAACAGAGAAAAAAGAGGTTTAATAATGCAAATTTGCCCCAGACAGCAGCAGCTGAATTGACAGTTCTGCCCTAGAGGCAATCGCCTAATTTAGTAATCCGTACAGCCAACAGACATTAAAGTTGCACTTGAAGAGTTCTAATGTATCCTAACTTAAATTTACTCTTTTTACAATGGAAAGATGTAGGCGCCCTGGGTTTATATATTAGTCCGTGCAGCAAATAGGCACGGACATGCAGCATGTAAGCTGGATTATTTCTGCTTAGCGGAGATCAGACCTTCTTATTAACTAATGTACATGACTGGGACACACAAACAAAGCTTTTTCGCAACATCTTTGATAATATGCAAACATTTTTTTTTCTTTCCGGGATACTTTTATACTATTTTTCTTTCCGCTCTCATTTTGTTGTGTTTTTTGCTTTCAAGTTATAGAACTAGCCTTAATTTCGCTTCAGATTATTCATGCACATGTGTAGCTATACTTTTGAATAAAAGTACTTCCTACAAATATTTTTCCTTAAGCAAATAAGGTAGTGCGATTCCTTCCTGTAGTTTCTGTTAATCTGTTTTTAATTCCATTATTAGTTGTAGTAAATTTATGCGGTTCTTTGAACTGCAGTTAAATATAAAACACTTTTCCTACTAAGAGAAATATTTCAGCAAGGAAACGTTGAGGTTGTACACCTTTTATGACTTTTCAAGGCTCAAGTATGAATTTTAGTGCACTTAAGTGTAAAAAACGTATAGGGATTTATGGAAAAACGTTGATGTCACATAAAATAGATTACTCAGTGTGGCAACGAAAAAATTAGGAACATATATTTGGTTTGACCAATTTGTTGAAACTTACGACGGCTGTTCAATAAAGAATGATCATAATCTTGTTTCGGTCATAATTTTTAGCACTAAAATCCAACCTTATTATATTCTGTTAGCTTAATGTAAAACAAGCATGCCGTAGTAGTTTCATTGTTGGTACTCATGGTTTCCGCCTGTGAGAACCAGGCAAGTTCAGACATGTTCAGTATCGCCTACCGCTGCAATGGAGGTAACATGCAGTTAAAGTTGATGTTAGATGAAGAACTGGAGTTTTTATCTAACGTAATCACTGCTGATGAAACTTGGCTATATCCTTTTGATCCTGAGAGCAAACAGCAAAGCTTAGTGTGGAAATATCCTTCATCACCAACCCCCAAAAAAGCACAAGTGGTTGCTTCTGCTGGGAAAGATATGGTCATCTCATTCTTTGATATTGAGGACTGGTTTATCAGCATGTTGTACCCACACACACATCAGTAACTGAACAATACTACAGTGGTGTCTTGAAAACATTGCAAGTACATATCAGGCGCAAAAAGACCACATTTCCGTGAAGCAGGCTGGATGCTGCACCACGATAATTCGCAGCCGCATATTGCCAATGTTGTTGCTGAATATCTTACAAAAATCAACGTGAAGTGTATCCCTCGCCATTCCTATAGTTCGGATTTAGCCCCATGTGACTTTTATCTATTCCGTAACTTGAGGAAACGCCTTCGTGGGAGGTATTATCCATTCATCAGAAGCAGTGGTGAAGGCTGCGGAGGAGATTTTAAAGGACGTCTTGAAAATGGTTTCCACAATGTCTTTGAAAACTGGCAGAAACGCTGGGACAAGTGCATCACATTCAGGAGAGACTAATTTGAGAAGGACCAGCAAAATTATGAGGATAAGTAAAGGTACGTTGTCAAAAAAAAAAATGTGATCATTCTTTATTGAACAGCCCTCGTATACATGACCTACTGCATGGCCTATACAACCCACGCCTCCGTCGACACAGGAATTCATTGGTACAACAGAGTAATGCAGTAGCAAATGCAAGATATTGTCCACCACAGGCTGCTACTTTGTCATCCCTCAAAATTCCCCAAGACCTAGGAGATTGAGCGTACTACCTACCAGAGGTTGTACTAAGCGCAGATTTCCATGCCTTTGCCGATAATAAACACTGGTTCTCTGGGACAACTGGACAGCAACGCTACCGCATGGTATGTACAAATCTGGACTAAAAGAAAGAATATTTACCCTTTGAAATAGAATATAATTTCATACGTAAATTTAACAGAAATTTATGAAAAAAGCTATAAACATATTTTGGAAAATTGTAGTGAATTTCTAAACGTTTTAAAAGAAAACATAAATTTTACAAATTGCGTGCCTTTAGGGCTAGCTTGGATTACCATATATTCCTCATATAATAGAATTTATCTGCACACAAGTAAATAGTCAGTAATCAATAAATGAAAATAAATATCCCAGACCCTATATAGCTGCCATAAATAGGTTTTCCTTAGAATAAACGTGCAGTTTATAGCTTGTGTTAAATTCCATATGTTTATCTTCATCAACAATACAAATTACATTGCTTGCTACTACCTCAAACATGTCTTCCTTAGGATTCATGCCAATATATTGGTTTTATCTTTTTTATCACTTTTTGCATGCATAATATAGCCATAATGAGTTAAGTTTAGGTATCTTCATCGATTTAAAGGCTAACTGCAGGTTAAGATAGTACATAAATCGTAAACATGGAACATTGATGAGTTTCACTCCAGAGTAATAAATCGACTGGTATAGAACAGCAGAGCAATATTTTACAGACATTAAAAGTTCACTTAAATTTGAAACCTGCAAAACGCAATATTGCAAATACCGGATAACTCTACGATAACAGTGCACCTAATGCAAGTGGCTTTTGCATCTCTTCTGTTTTACCCCTATCATATATAATTAAGTCAATTCATTCAGATGCAAAATGCATTCCAAGAATAATCCCACAGTTCTAAAATTAAATGTCAGATAACAAAAAATATATCCAAAAATTTTAGGAAAAGTCTAGGTTAAATTGGAGAGGGATTCAAATAAGTTATTTTTATGCATTCTTGAAAATGGTGGACCTAAACACGCCTTTGATATGCTTTCGGTTTTTTTCCTTCCTTTTTCCCCATTTTATCGCTTTAATTTGGTTGCCCCTTTTTGTACGCGCACATACACACCAGAATTTTTTTCTAAGATATTTCATTAGGTACAGGCAGAGATTTCAAAACAAAGCTGGTGAATTTTTCACACAGAGTTTGAGTGAGGTAAAATACTTTCTACACTTAAACGTTAATTCCAAAACAGGTACAGTGAGTTATATTATAGACAAATGAATGGAAAACTCACACACGCAAGAGAAAATTAATCAAACATGAGAAAGAAAAGCTGAGGATAGGAAGATAGTGGGAGGGAACATATGTTAGAAGACAAAGGACCTAAGGAGTTACATGCAGACTCCCAAAGGAGTTATTCTTCACCAGCAGTGTGATGAAGTAAACTTTCACAGTTTAAAGTGAGGTTAGAGCAATCCTAGAAGAGGTAGCAAAAGAGAACATTGTATCAGATAATGTTTTAACGCGTGTCTATCCAGGAACAGCTGTAAAAATCGGTAAGTATAGTTAACAAAATTATGATACTAAATGGAAAACAAGCATACCTATTCCCCCGCAAAAGAAAGGCGATGAAGAGGAATTAAACTACTGTAATGTAGTGATTCCGTTTTAAATTAACAAAGATATTATACACATAGTTACCCAGGTTATTTCTGGAACAACATCACAGTTGCGAAAATACGTTATTCGCAACTTTTGGGTTAATTTCTTGTTATTTATCATTATTGATATAACTTACTCATATGCATTAAAATTTATTTATTTTGACTAAAATGCTGTAATATTGGAGAAAAACCAGATGGATTAAATGTTAGCCAAAGAAATATACTTTACTTACACGAAGGGATAAAAGGGATGGACACACAAACTTATTTCTTTCGCCCAGAGGTGGAACAAAACATAAGAACGGCCGGAACGAGGGAGCGAAACCTTGGTAGCTCTAGATGGATATTGGAAAAAAATTGTTTATTGCCTGAGGTGTTCTCTGGTAAAAAGAGGGAAGTAGAACAGTTTTCTTATTTTTTACTTACTTCAGAAACCATAATTTGTTACCCTTTATTGAGAAGAGAAGACAAATCCCCATAAGTGCTTGTACAATGTTCCATATTTTTAAGGTATTCTTGAAAAACATAATACTCCATACGTCATACAAAACTACTAAACAATAGCTGTATATGCAAATAATGTTGAGTTTGTTCTGTCCGTCTGCCTGTCTATTTGTATATGTATGTGTGTATGTATGCATGCATGCATGTCTGTACGTATACATATATGTATGTATTTGCATCATAGCCAAAGGCACTGTATATAGCTGATTCAACAATGAGCCAGTTAGAATTTAAGATGTTTGAAATTTCTCATCGGTATCTTCCTGGAAATTCAAAATATTAACTGTTTCATTCTGCTAAAATGTAAATAATGCATTCATAACTTAGAGGATTTATTCCCAAGCTAACGGCGTAGTTAAAATATTATTAAGTTATAAAACGCATTGATTTAATACCTGTGCAGTTCTGATTCTACCATGCTTAAGGAAATGACAGCAAACACAGCGTAGATGGCAGCGTAGATGGTAACGTGTCATTCTCACGTTCAAGAGGTCCCGAGTTCGAATCTCGGTTAGGGTTAGTTACATGGATAAGGTTCTGTCCGGGATTTTTCCGGGATTTTTCCTTATCCTGATAGACGAAAGTCGGGTAACTCTAAGCTCCATTGACTCCGGACTCATTTGAGCATCACTTCACTCATTTCAGTCGTCGTCTGATATGACTTAACGTTGGAGGACGTAAATTACAAACATATATACAGCATGAGTGATTTTCGCAGCATTGTATGGTTGTTTAGGGTCATAGTTAAGGCCTATAAATTGATTTTAATAACATTTAGAAGGTAATGTTTAGAGCTAACGTACACTATTTTAAACAGAACAAGCCGCACATCAATAGCATTTCGGAAATATTGACGGTACAAGTTTTCGGAGATTCAGCCTGAATAAAATATGCCAGTTTATGAAATCTAAAAATACTATGGAATATGTTTCCGAAAACATATCGACTAAATGTATATTATGACAAAAATGAAATGTGTAGCATTAATGCCAAATTTTACTACATGTGGCACCGCAGGCGCTGACACTGACGATGTATGGCGTGAAGATGGAACACCAGTGGAATGAGATGCCGGGGGGAAACCGGAGATCCCGGAGCCCCAACGCCGTGTTGTCCACCATGTATTTGACTCTTCGGTCGCCTGGGATAGAACGCGGGCCGCCTTGGAGAGAGCTGAGTGGTCCAACCACTCAGCCACGGCTCGGCCGTACATTATGACAGAGTTTCATCACATCCTCTAACATATTTATCTACAACCAGCTCTTGGAGTTTTATGATCTAAAATTCACCTAATGTACAAATTAAAATTATCGTGAACTTTACAAAAATATGTTAATAGTATAAAAGGCAAGATCTGAATGTGTTATAATGGTATACTTACGTAACGTTTTAACTGCTAAATAAACTAATAAGTGAGCTCATGAAAACGACCTATCTGGTTAATAATAGAATTCACGTGAAAAGCAATCAAAGAATGGAATTTAATATTGTAATGTTCTTCGTATTTTATTAAATTTAGCAATTCATAGTCAAAGTAAGCTGAGACTTCGGTTTATGAAATCTGAGTTGCAATACGTGTACGATGAACACTCACAAATTTTCGAGTAAGGGGGTGTAATTTGTCAGTCAGAAAATAAATATGCAGAAATTATTGTTTTCTCAGATGGTAAAGAAGTGGCATACTTAAAATGCAAATATTAATTTGAATTAAAAATTACTCAGGCAAAAGTTTATCCCAAATGAATCACTGAAATGGAACACAATCACTGATATTCTTCTTATTTTAACTATTTTTCTGAGTAGAAAATGAAATCCTGGAGCTCAAAAAATTATACTCCAAAACTCAATCTAGAATACCAAATGCTGCTTCATAATATATATACAACCTAGAAGTAGCAAAAAGTGACTTAAATTGCAGTCAAAATTGGTTGTAATGTGGCGTCATTATCACTATTTCACCATCATTAATTCATATGCGTGTATACCTATGTAATAGCAATTTATGAAAGCTTACCGCAATTGATTTACAATATAAGCCTTTATCCATCAATTGAAAATACTGGTTACCTTACTGAGACACCATATATAATTTTGTTCAAAATACTTTACGGAAATTTAGACAGTTTTTCTTTACTATATTGGACATACCTCCGACTTCAACAACAGCAATTAGACACTCGCCTAAGTCCGGAAAACAAATTATATAGTACTGACTTGCTTTACAACATTTAATATATGAAAGAGTTTCCTGTGATAAGCTGATGGTTTCTTCTTGTGATTCATGCAATACCTATAAAAATTGTAGAAAACAAGGGTTTAACATTCGTTGTGGTTCTTGTCCACATGATAATTTTATTCTGCCACATGTCAGGAAATCGAGCGATATACCTTACATGGTGACGTCAAGGGCTTGATTCCTGTCGACCTCCTGCACCTGGGTATTTGCAGGGATTCCAATGGTATAAAGGTTCATGCTGGATTGACTTATTTGATCCACTGATTCATTCTCTTCGCTTCAAGGTCTCATTCCCTTGTTAATCATTTATGTATTGGTTGTCAGCGTGTTGTTGTGGGCATATGCCTGCAGATGGTGTAAATTCTTGTGCTGTGTAAACCGTATTCTGTGGTCCCATTGAAAAAGCTCGTACTGCTCTCCAAATTGCTTCATCGCTCCTTTTCTCTCTCCGAGAAGTGAATTATCACTGCAGTCATATCGCTAAGCACCTGAAAATTTGATAGTAACAGGTCATCAATAACTCCCTCCACACTAGGTAACTAGGGTACCGCTCGAGAAAAGGTTGGCATCTTTAGTTCTCCGCTTTCCATTCGGAACCATATATTATTTTATCCAGCACGTACTCACCGGCTTCAAGTGAGTCATTGTTCCGGTCAGTTTGATGTATGTGCTTGTGTTTTGACGAGTGTTTGAGGTGTTGGCAATGTATTCTACTGAGGAACGTGTCTTTCTAGGGGAAAACTATTTTAGTAAACGCAGAAACTACGCCGAGAAAGTGATACAAACTTTCGTTTCCAAGTTTCCTAATTCAAAACTACCGCACCGAGATACTGCGCATCATTTAATTAATAAGTTTCGGCCGACAGGTTCCGTGCAATATGCTGCTAGGAGTGGTAGGACCTGTGTGCTTACAGCAGAAAAAGTGTCAAATATATCGGATAGAATGCTTAAAAGTCCACAGAAATCAATAAGCTAAGTGACCTAACAATGTGATATTTCTCATGGTTCCGCATACAAATCAGTCAAAATAGAAATCAGTTTGTACCCATATAAAGTCTCAGTCCTGCACGAATTCAAACCCACAGATCACGTGAAAAGAGTGCGGTACTGTAAATGGTTCCAGAGGTTTATTTTGCACATGGAATTGACGAGTCAGATAGACATTTTTTACTGATGAAGCTTGGTTCAACTTATCCGGATAAGTAAATTCACAAAATACGCGAATATGGTCTACTGACAATCCCAGTGCTATTCAGGAAACACCTATATATTCAGGTGTATGGTATGCAATTTCTCGCTCTCGAATTATTGGACCAATTTTTTTCTCGCCTCAGTTAGTTCAGATGTTTATTGGTCGGATATTCTTTTTCTATTTATTTCACAGCTAAATGAAGATGAAGTGAACGATGTATTTTTTTCCACAAGAAAACGCCACTCCTCATTCATCACAAAAATCTAGTGAACTGTTAATGGATTTTTTTGGGAAAGACTAATGACTAAGGGGTTGTGGCCTCCACGGTCTCTTGATCTTACCCCTCCCGATTATAATTATTTTTTTAATTTTTGGTGAGCAGCTGAAGCTTTGGTCAACAACAACAATCCAAAACAATTAATGAGCTGAAATCGGTGATACAAGTATACATAACTCTTTTCACTCTAACACCTTCTATACAGAGCAGATAAATTAAAAAATGCTGTCATATTTTCTGATTCTGAAGCAGCATTGTGTGCAATAAGTTCATATAAAATGAGGTAAATCCAAATTAAAGAATGTCACAAAATGATCCAACAACTTCAAAAACTACAGACAATAATTATATTACAGTGGATACCTGCACATTGTGGAATTGCTGGAAATGAATCAGCTGATTTTCTTACCAAAAAGTGTCAATTTAATTCAAAACAAAAGTAAATACTTACCTTTTACATCCGTAAAAAGATTAGTCAAAAAAAAATATAAAAAAAACCAATCAATATCTAACAAAGTCCAATATAAAAATGGAAAATTTTAATTGAAACTCCAGAAATTATTCCAGAAATCCCACGTAAAGCTGCAGTAGCAAATTTTAGATTACTTACAGAACATGATTATTTGGCCAAACACTTACACAGAATAGGAATTTATACAAGTCCAAATTGTCCTCTGTGCATCAAAGAAGAGGAAATGACTGAAGAACATCTTTTAATCTGTGAAGTCCTACCTGCCGGACCCACTACACAGAAATAATGGAGAGCAAGAGAGCTAATGGCTTCATTGCCAAAGACTAGCATTTGAAAACAACAACAGTATACATAACACTATAATAAGGAGACGTTATTTACAGTGTTTGAAAATAAATTAAAACGAAAGAATCTGTGATTTCAAGACAATGGTAAACATTTTCAACATCTTCTTTAAACAGTTTAGTTGCATATAATTGTTCTATATTATCTTTCGTTCATGTCATATTTGAACCTAACAGTTTTCTTAACTGTCCAGGGCTGAGTGGTTAGACCGCTTGGCCCTCACCTAAGTGATCCGGGTTCGATCCCAGGCGATTGCAAAGTGGGATTGTGGTGGACAACATGGCGCTGGGGTGGGTTTCTTCCCACCATCATTCCACCAATTGCTCCATCGTTCATGATGGAGCCGACCCCAAAACCCTGATCTCATCTATCAGGTGAATATGCTTGGGCTCCCTCGCTGAAGGAACCCAAGCGACTCCTAACAACAGCAAACACAGGGAACTATAAACAAGTTTTCTTAACTAGCAGAACGTTAACAAGTTAGTATTAACAGCATATTCTCGCGGCATGCAGTGCTGTCACCGGAATGCGCGACTCTAGGGGAATCTTGGTTACTCGGTAGGTACGGAGCGACTTTTCGATGACCCAATATAATGTTTGCTGTATATAAACTATGTGCACCAAAAATCTACAGGGGAAGAGAACCGCAACGTCCGAAACTGAAGCCTGGAATGTGCCGCATGTGACCACTTGCAAGCAGTTGCTGGACATCCCTCGTCAGCTTTGTGTGAATGTGTGGGACGGAGCTCTTTACGTAAGTCATGCGTAGGCCGCTACCCGTCAGAGATAAACAATCCCTCCAGTAAAATGCCGTGTTATTATACCTGTACCTCCCTACGTATTCTGGGCTTTAAAGAAAACATTAACTTGAAAATGATAAGAAATTTATTTTCTGTTTTTTGATCCCTCTTCAAATATTATAAACCTCTCAATAAACTACCCGCCTCGGTAGCGTAGATGGTAGCAAGTCTGCCTCACGTTCAAGAGGTCCTAAGTTCGAATCTCGATCCGGGTGAGTTACCTGGATAAGGTTTTCCGGGGTTTTCCCTTCAAGACGAATGTCGGGTAACTCTAATCTCCATGGACCCCGGACTCTTTTGAGCAACATTTCACCAAATTCATTTACCGTCCGATATGACTTAACGTTAGAGGGTGTAAATTACAACAACAACAAAAACTCTCAATAATTTGATTAGGAATTTTATTGGACTTTTGGAGGGTGGGTTTTCCTGGTTTTATCGGGTACTTCCAGCTGTACTCTGCGTAGTTTACGATAGATCTGTTGCAGGTCGCACTGAACGAGGTGCTCCCCTCTGTGACTGTCACATTATATTGCATGTGAGTAATATACCCTATATGTTTGGCCGTGTCATTGTGCTTAATTTCGTACATTCTGATTGGTTGTTAAGAGACAATGTTAAAACGTTAGGAGATAATTGCCTAAAATTAGCACTTTTCCTCCTATAGGTCCTTAAAATTTAATAATGGAGAGATCATCTTTTAATTTTGAGGCACTCCTGAACTTTTTATTATTTTAAAATATCCATTTTCTGAGAAATCTGAAATTCTCACGAAAATTCCAAGCATAAGTTCTATGATTTAGTACTAATGAGAAAACTAAAGTCCGGTTTCAGCATTACCTAGTTCCTAAATTATTCCCAATATTTTCTCTTCATTTTCTCTCGTTGTTTGTTTTATTTATTTTACTGGAAGTAGATGGGCAGAGAAGTATAATCCCTAGAGCCAGAGGTAACATCTCCTGCAGAAAGAGTACACGTCTGTGTTTATCGCGCTAACCAAATAGCTCTAAGACATTTATTTCTGTTCTCTTATTTGGAGTCTCTCTTTGTAGGTTGTGCTGGATGGAGTCATAACTATATTCAATTTTGTAAGTGTATTTGCCCACTACCATTTTCCAGATATTAATGTTACATTTTAACGGTACATGTACATTCACAAAAGTCTACTTCCTGTCTTTATCGTTCCTGGAGGTGGAGTTGCTGACATAAACATCCGCTCTCAAAGCTGTCTGCATTTATAATTAATTAGTAGGTTTACGAAGTTGCCGTCATTAGTACGAGTAAATCCATAAACTTGCCTGCATCGTTTGTGAGTGCGTCTCATTCCTCTCTGCACTGATGGTTCCTCTGAATTAAAGGAACAAATCCAGTATGTAATCCGCTAATTAAAGAAGCGTGGATTTTGAAAAGTGCCTAATAAGCAAGCTTTCGAGTGCCGTACTCTTATTTTTGTTTACTCTTTGTCAATTTTCATTGTTAGAAAATCAGTATATGCCTGCCCTGGCTTTTCCAGCAATTTGAATGCTACCTCTACTGGATTGGTCTCTTTTTTATCAATCTTCTACCAACATAATTGTCAGTTTGCTTGTATTTCTTTCAGAATAATAGCTGAATTGAGTGTGCAATAATTTTAAAGAATGGTTTCAACCCATGCTTTAAACTATAAGATCAATTGAAAGCTTGTGGTAAATATTATTTAAAATATAACATTTGGCTGCTAGTGTTTATACGTGAATGCTTACACATTTTAAGTCATTTATGCTTATAAATAGATACTGCTTAATGGAAACATTTTATTTCAAAGGCAGATAAGCATTTATACCTCTTATTCACATTAATTATAGTTATTTCAGGATTGTCAATAGATTATACATTACAACTTCAGCCTACAAAGGGCCAGCTTGAAGAATGATTATCTGACATTCATGCCCATCGAGATGGCTCCTTGGCAGCGCACTAGGCCCGTATTCGAAGATCCTTGTTTCGGACTCCTCGTGGCTTTCCATTCTGATCATGGATTTTTAGATTTGCAAACTGAATGCTGGGGCGGTATATTCTATCATGGGTCTCCTCCCATTTTTTCTCATTTCATCCACCTCTTTAATATTTCGGGAGTGCGTCAGCTTCTTACTGCATAGAAATTGTCATTCTGTTTAGAACACAAATTATGTCTTATACATTTTTTGTGGAGTGAACCATTTCGGAGATATTCCTTGTTATTTCTCTGAACTGTCCAATATATGATTATTTTCTCAAATGGGAGGTCATTATTTATTTTTATTCTAACTCTTAGCCATACGAAGAGAATGGAATTTCAAAAGCGTCACAAAGCAACCAGCTCCTGTCAGGTTGTAGTTTCAGTAAGGTTCGGAGAAATAAATCACTTGTATTCAATAATAACCTAAGGTACAAATAGTACCATAGTCCATTTTAGAGGGTTTAATGTAGACACACATGCAACATGAACAAACTATAAACCAACTAAAAGGTTTTGCATGTAATGATGTTTGTGCTCATTGGAACACCCAAGCAATAGATATATTTCCGTCCAACTCAATTATATACTGGTGGAGTACAGCAACGGGAAATTTTTGGGGGGCTCAGCCTAGGAAGTGTGTGCAATATTTACATCGAATTTTGTAACAGACTTGCCAGCTACTTATTTTTTCGTTGGTATAATTGGAATATGTTAGAAGTTTATATACTAGTTAAGCATCTCTGCTGCCTAAATTTGAGGTTCAACAGAAACCTGATTTATTGCCACTTATGGCGCCGCCGCGGATGTTTTAATATCTAGGAGTAAACGATTACAAAACCGAGTACTTGCCACACTCTTTCAGACCTCCTAATCCCTCCAAGAAAACAGTTTTTCGTCGATCTCCAAGAACAGTAAGTCTGACAGTGTGGTAGCACTTTTTCAATGGCCTTCTTGGATATTATCTATTGGAGAATTTCAACAAAAAGGGGCGAAGCAATCCAACAACTCGTTTAAGTTATATGTATGTATTCGATTCAATTCATGACAGAGGATCTACTCCAATTAGTACTGGACCCGTAGGACCAAGGATCCGGGCCTCCTTCCATCAGGGAGTTACCGAGCTGTCCCGAAAGGGCGCCCGGCGCCTCCGTGGGGCTTTCCATAGGGCAATACCTAGAGACTAACAAGCCCCCCCCCCCTGCCCATTTGGTCCTGTGGACTCAAGACGGGATGGAAGTGGATAAGCCACTTACGCGCGCCAACACCAAAATGGGAATGCTACCGATATGACCTCGGTGGGGCCGCCTGGTGATTTAGCACACCTTCTACTAGCTATGCTGGCTAGTACGCGGAAATATTAATGGCTTCCCTCAACCCCGTCCGGAGACGTACCCGATCACCCACGGGTATCGAGAACCACTGCCCCTTCGAGTCCAAACCAATCCGAACAACTCCCTATCAGGGAGAGGCTCGAATGTTCGGCCCGAGGTTCCTCTAGTAACGTCAGAGGTACCACGAGTTCTGGGGGTCCGCAGCGCCCGCACTACGGCAGCTGAAGACGTCGGATCCCCTCCCCTACGGGGTATATGTATGTTATTACTCACTTCTCGATTTCATTATGTTAGCGTATGTTTGACACTGAGTAAATGAACAATCTCTAGTCTGAAACGGAATATGCTGCCAGTGAGGACCTTTATCCTTCTAGAAAAATCATCACAAGAAATTCCAGTATACTTATGCAAGTACCATTACCACTTTGTTTACTTCTCACGATGATGGCGCCACCATTTACGTTGGCAAATTGCAGCCTGTGTCTTCTTCATTGATGATACCTGTTTTGCAGCATCTTTGATAACCTCTACACTATACTGCATCTCTAGCTATAATCGACGATCCTTCAGTGTCTGTAAGCATATTAACAACATTATCCTTTACCGGGATTTAGATTTCTGAATTTCTGACGTTTAACACTGTAGTTCCAACTCTGTTATAGTTTCAAATGTCCTAGTTTAAGATTTTGCTTCTGACTTCAGCTCCAACATTACTGTTTTCTTTGCTCTATCATTAATGAATGTATCTTATTGCGTCTTTTACAAGCTTGATTAAATTTTTCCAATCTGAATGTTCACTTCAATTTTGCTTTAAGTATTTGTGTAAGCATCTTCCTGAAACCTACTCCACTATTTTGATACCATCTAGCCACCTTCATAGAGGATATTGCCAGATTAATAAATGTTCATCTACTTATTCTGTTCCTTTACCCTCATGGAAATTCCTGGTTTCTTTATGTAAAATTGTGTAAAGTTTGAGCCAAAACGCTGGCTCGATTTTACAACCATTTTAATAGCTGATCGATGTATATGACGAACTCCTTCACTAATTGCAATCCTAACTAGCTCTTATACGTAGCTACCTTTTACTAATTGCATCTAGATGGATCTTTTGATAATTAGTTCCAATTTATTACTTCTTGCTTCTTTGACATTTTAACTAATAGAGGATACACGATTAGAATATGGATTCAATATGATAATTTTTGTATATCAATACAAATTTAACGGGAAGTAACCATAATGTAGCACTATAGCTGTTTCTTTCATGTCCTATTTAATTGGTTGTTTTACTAGGGCTGCTTTTGCAAAAAGTAGCCTTTGAACATTGATATTTGACGAAACCAAACTAAAATTTTGTGATATATATTTGGGAATGATACCTCTAACTCCCAGGTTTCAAAATTTTGGATGCATTATATGGCCCATGGCCATTTTAAAGAATAGGGTTTTTCAATGGTGAAATAATCATGAAATTTGGGTGAGCAGTTATGAATTGACGTTTGCTAATCTCACAAACACTGGAGAAAGGCTGAACCGATTTCACTAATTGGGATTTTGAAATATTTGTATAAGTTTCAAGGAAGATTTAAAAGGTGAGAAAAAACTTAAAGTGATAATTGACCGGGTTATTAACTTAATATAAAAGTGCATTTGCAGACATTTGTGGAACACGTACACATTCTTTAATTTTCGACAAACAAAAGCATTACACCTTGCCATATTCTTCAAAGATATTTTGGACATACCATATTTTAGTGAATAACGTTTATCGTTTGTTACCAACACTCATAGTTGTTATGTAGTATGATGATATATCTTTCATCATATACTAAATACTACATATTTGAGTCTCTACTCCGAGTAGTGGCGGCCCGCGGAATAAAAAAGTGTGTGTTCATAAGACCTACACTTAAAATGCACACTAACATTATCCGCTACTGCTAAAACCACTACTAGTGCAACGCCCCACAAAATTTGATACAATGTATTGGTCCAGAAAGAATATATATATATATATATATATATATATATATATATATATATATATATATATATATATATATATTCCTATCACATTGCTTATTGTGTCGCTTTACTGACAGTCTATAAGCTGAACATTAATATTCACACGACCAAACACGGCGAACTGAACACATGCATGTTTACGTCAGCGTGAATGTATATGCTAGTCCTGCGCCGTGGCGTAGCGGGCTAAGGTAGCATGTCTTGGTCCCTGGCCACAGAAAGCGGCCCTGGTTCGATGCCACCCATGGGATGCGGATTTTCGGTCCCGGGTATAGGACCAGTGCCCACTCAGCATCCTGAGGGCAGTGAGGAGCTTACACTAGGTAAGCGGCCCTGGTCACGAAAACCAACGTTCCGGCTGGGGGAAGCCGAAATGCCGACCACATCTCCTCCCCGTATCAATTGGATGATCGCCCAGCTCTGCCGTGTGCAAGTTGGCGTGAGGCCCGAAGTCGAGTTGGTAAGCCCTGGTCCTGTTAGGGCTGTCGCGCCAGTGGTTAATTTAACTCACTTCAGAGCTAATCAGAAGGCATGGAAAGCTAAAAAGTGTATTTATAATACTGCAACCGCATAGCCAGTTACAGGTTGTGTATACATTGTTAAATTTGCGTCTGTAGTCCCACTTCTGATTTTTGTAACACGCCTAACTATACAATTGGGCTGCGGACGTCCTAGTCGCCTTATTATTTTTTCTTCGCTAGACACTTTATCTATTTTATTTCTTAAAATCACAGGGTTCGTAGCTAATTCTTGAGAGAAGTTCAAGAGTTACAAAAATTCCAAAAACGTCGCAATAGATCGCTGCACATAACAAAGAGTAATTGTTTTGCGCTAAGCACTAGTTGTGCTTGATATACTAGGAAACTCACAATTTTCTCATCCCTGATTATATACAAATTCCAAGTTATTTTTTTTATTTGTTATCTGAAAAGGTTCCCAGAGCCATAGCTATTGCTAGGGAATAGCACACAAATATATAAAATGATGGCAAACAGCCCTTAACAATACTTACATTACATTTTCATAGTAGGAATGAATTACCGTTCAAGAATAACATATATGAAACATACAAAGATACAAACATTCACTATAACTCAATAAATAATAGTAGCAAAGAACTTAACAGAAAAAAGAAGCTACATATCACAGTGTTTAAAACAAAACATCTGTTTAGAAACTGAACTGTAAAAACACACCGTATTCAAATCAACATAAAGCAACAAAGCAAAGCCTGAAGAGTTGTAAACATTCTTTGTATTTGGAGATATTTGCAGTTAAACTCTACAGATAGCACTTCCCAGAGGTGACCAAGAACTCCTCTGGCGTTGCCAATGTGAATTTACGTGTACATTGACACTGTGCTCTGATCTGGGACCTCTCCCACAACTTCAACTCCTTCATCCGCGGTCTAGGTGAGTACATCGATCCTGGAGAGCGCTACAAACGCCCGAGACTGCTTCTAGGCACATAAAATAATACATCAGATGGCTTATATATAACTCCAACCTTATCTTCTGCCGTATATTACACTTCCTTATAAAACACTCCACTGCCAGTAGAGGACCTAGCCGTGATCTGGCTTGAGACCGAAGGTCTGACATTTAGAACTGTCCAGTCCTGTGTGTGTGTGCTTTTATCTGGGCGTACCCAACCAATGCCTGTCTGTAGCATTTGTCGTCTACGCATACGCAGAGCTTTAAACGTTACATGATGTGCTAGCACAAGAGCAGTGCGCTACCTACAACGTTGCCACATACTCATGCTATCGCCGTCTACTTACTACACATTAAGCAATCAGCGCGGTAAATGCAAATAACGAATGTAAAGAGGAAAACCGCTTCTACAAGACAAATATTGGGGTTCACGTTCTCTTGTGCTCCTAAGCAGCAGCCGCCTCTGGATATATCTTTCGAATATTAAACATAAAATTAATTTATGAACGCGTTATAACACTATAAATATTTGACCACAGACAATTGTCAAATATTGGTGAATCCTTGGATAACTTCTTCATAATTTGTGTTTGTGAATTCGTGAATGTGAACTGAATTAACACAAAATTAATTGAATTCCTTTGTGACTTTGTGAAGTTCACGGAAACCCTTTTACTATGCCAAGCAGAAGACGACCTGGCTTAAGTCGTAGAAGTCAGACAAATGTGCGACGAGCTACATCACGTGTTAACCGCACGTATGAACAGCGAGATGCAGCTAATGGTAATGGACTTTTATTCTAGAGTGTCTGTATCTTCCGGCAGAGTTGTCTTCGTACAAATCAGTTGACACAGTTATAAACCAGAATGACGTAGTCCACTATCCCACAGAGTTTTTAAATTCATTAGAATTGCCTGGAATCCCACCCCACAAATTAAAATTAAAGGTGTGATCAGGCTCCCTAACATTAACCAAGCAAGACTGTGGAATGGAACGAGACTAACTGTGAAAGAGTAATGAACAACGTCATCGAGGCAACAATCATCAAGGGAAAGTACAAAGGAGGGGATATTTGGATCCCGCATATTATGATGATTCTAAAGGATTTTACATTTGTATTTTAAGCGTCTACAATTTTCCGTCCGTTTGGCATTTGCAGTGACCAAAATAAATTGCAAGGGAAATTGTTGGAAGTCTGCGGAATTAATTTAAATTTGCCTTGTCACATGGAGAATTATACGTCGCGCGTTCACGTGTCGGAAAGCCTGTCTTTATATATTTACGAACCACAAAAAGAAGACAAAATATATTGTTTATCACAAAGCTTTCAATTGATTAACTTAATTGTAACTTTGTTGTATTTAAGCGTCACCCCCAATTGCAGAATAAATAGCTAACTAATCCGAATTTGTTTTATTTATAAACCCGTAAGCATTAATTTATCTTTTATTTCCCAGGTGCGACATGCCAAATTATGCAATCGCTGCATTCAAATACACTAGAAGGTTCCTTGTATTACCGCATTACATATTTGTGAATCCATGACAACATAACATAATCTATCATAAGAGCTTGAATTTGAACTTTTTTTTTTTTTTTTTTTTTTTTTTGTTTTTAGCTGGAATAACGCCGTCCCATTTATCTGATCAATATTCTAGATGGCAGCCACATGAATTCGTGCATGGGTGGCTTACGCTGTACCATGACGGTGCATTTTCTCAAATTGAAATGACAGGAAAAACAAAAAATAAAGGGAAACGTTACCGTATACTGAGAGCTTTATCTTTTCTGGGGGACGTTTTATAGGGAGCGACACAATATTTGCCTAAACGGAGGTAATTCCGAGAAGGAAGAAATGCTTTACGACGAAACGAAAATGTTGCCGAATTTGTTACATGATATCTCATCAGAAGCAACATCGAGCTTGCAAAGAGCAATGTTGTGTCATACAACCTTCATCAGGCAATAACGATACAATCTCTAATGTAAAAATCAACGCTATACGTAGTACTCACGGCAACTAAGAATAACGGTATAATACGATCATTTGGAATATTTAATTAAAATGGACACATTTCGTAATTAAATGTATTACTGACATAACAGTATTCAACATTTTAAATGTTTCATATCTCGTTGCTAACTTGCAAAAAATCTGATGAAATATACTCATAACAATTGTTAAGGATTATCAAATTTGATAATGTTTAACACTAAGCTATTTTACAGGGGAGTTAAGTGATTTTCATATTAATTTGTTACTCTATATGCAAATAACATGTTATATACAGGATGAACATAAAGTCTAGATCAATTTTAGAGAAAACAGTTGATTGTTAATTTCTTTTACAGGAGGTCTAAATGATGGTGTCAACTGAAGAATGAATCGCTTTTGTTTCTGCACATTTGGGAGGATTTACATATCAGGAGGAGGTTCAAGCAGATTTTGAACGAAAACTCCATAAACCCGGTCCTACAAGGGATAATATCAGACTACCGATGCAGAAATTCCAAGGAACAGGCAGTGTGTAACGTGAATCGTCCGGGTATATCCCGGGTGACCAGTGAAACTGTGTAGCACTTAAGCGATGCTGTGACCAGAACTCCCAAAGCATCAACCAAGAGATTAAAACGAGATTTGGGTGCACTATAATCGACAGTGTGGAAGATTCTGCATTTAACTTAAAAAAACGGTCATACCACCTCCAAATTCGACATGCACTGGGACGGGAAGACTACACTTGTCGCAAAGCAATTTACAACCTGTTCAGGGCAGTTGAAGAAGCCAATTTGTTGCAAAATGTGTTGTTTAGCGATGATGTCACCTTCGACACATGTGACATGGTCACCAGACACAACTGCAGAATGTGGGCGAATGAACAAGTAAACGCGATCATAGAGTGGGAACGAAACTCTCCAAAAGTTAATGTCTGGTTGGGGCTGACAAAATCACAGGTGTATGGGCCAATCTTCTTTAGAGAACAAACAGTGGCGGACATTTCGTACCTTGATATGCTACAACTGTTCCTTCAACTACAATTACAGCTGGATGGTATCTCGGATACTGTGGTTTACCAACAGGATGGAGCCCCCTCATTTCGCACTGATTGTCCGGGAGTAGCTGGATACCGCATTCCCATGATGATGGATTGGCAGGGGTTCACACCGCATATGGGCGCCACGTTTCCCAGATCTCACTCCTCTTGACTTTTTTGCATTGGGATACGTGAAATCAGAAGTCAACAAAGCTAAAATCACCTCCATTGGCAATCTTAAGGAGCGTATCAGACAGGCAGTGCGCAACAACACACCTACAATGCTGAACAGTGTCTGAGGAAGCAGTGCATCGCTGGGAAACATGTATGGAGGTGGAAGGTGGTCGTATCGAATGAGACTTAAGAGTAAACGTTCATGGATTATGCATTACCATGTCATATGGCTTAAAATATATGTAATTGTTTGAATCTAACAATACGTTTTCTCAAAAATGGATCTAAACTTTTTGTTAACCTGTATTATATTTGTCTTGTAATGATTACACATTATTTTCATTATTTTAAATCAATTCGGCTAACCATCCCAAATTATTCTGTTTACAGTTTTTGGCCACTTTATTTACTGATAGCATTTATAATAGTCATCGTACTTTCGTCTCAATTTTGCTTTTGGTGTCTAGGATAAAACTTGACCTAGCTACTGGAATTCTATTTTGACAGTCTCTATCACAGTTCTAAACTAAGTGACTTTTGTGTGTGACTTAATAAACCGAGTATTTAAATTATATAACGGTTTTTCTGTTGGGTCTCTTTACCTGAATTTGTTCAGACCGTTTTCGCTTGCAGATATTTTATATTAAAAGGAGTTAATATGAGGACTGTTAGCCGACGATATTTTACTGTATTAACTTTAAAGCTTATTTTTAAGTTTTTTTTATTGGTACGTTTTGATAATTTAACTTCTTGGTGTGTTAAGGGTTTAACAAATTAGCCAGATTTCCTTGTTTCAGGACTTCATAGGCGTTATTTAATAGTAGTGTTTACCTGCTTAACGGTCAGTGGGATAAAACACTATTGTGCGAGTTAAATGTGGAAAGGTCACTATTTATTCAAGGCGGTTTACTTAATCTTTCTTTCTAATTTTAAGACTATTGTGAGCTCATCCTGAAACTCTTTTAGATGCTAGTTGTGTGTTCAATGACAGTATGACGATTTATTTTTCCCTATATCAAACATTTTTTACTTAAATCCGGTACATTTGATTATGAATTTCGTGAAAAAACCTGATGGGATATTCTCTTATCTAGTAAAGTCTTTCCATCGTTAATTATCACAAGACTCATTGCTTCCATTTCAACAAAACGTGAACAAGAAATTTGTAGTTAAGGGTGCCTAAACCCCTACCTTCTTGATCTTAGCCTACATACATTTTCAAAATTCCCGTACCTGATCAAATAGGCTGTCAATCTTTGAGATCCTAAAGTGTGTCTTATTGTGTGAAAATAATATGGCTATCCTTTTCTTATTTCCGTCTTACCTCATTGAAGTTTTTATCCACAGGGAAATGGCATTTCTCCAAAACAGACCTGAAAGAAAAACTCCTTTCGCTACCTATGAGGCCATAGAATGCACTTCTTCAGTAATTCCGAAATTAATATCATATAGTTATAATTCCGTTATTGTTCTCAGAGTAAACAAAAGAAAAACAATATACCCAACACAATTTGCACGTGCAACTACACAATTTGGAGATGTGAGTTTCTTGAGATTACTGACTGAATTTTACTAACTTCTTAAGAAAAATGGACATGTGTTACCATTCAGTTAAAGAAGTAAACAAATCAATAAAGTCGAAAAGAGAAGTATAAACTTATTTACTATGTCTACATTAGTCGACTTGAATGGCTAACAAAAGGTTATAATCAGGAAAATTATTTTATGACACTCTTTGGTTTTAATCCTCATCCTATCTGCACCCAACTGCCTAAGGTGTTGGTAGTCGTAATTTAGGCGACACAGTGGTAATAGCCATTAAATTGTAGTCAAATTAAAAAATAAAATAGGCGAAAGGGTAATACATGTTCCATCACTGAACCAAGCTAAATGCCTCCATCATAACGCTGCATGCTCGCATTCGGAAGGTCCCAGGTATGATTTCCGTTTATTTCTTTAGTTAAGTTTCTCCGGGTAGGTGAATGCTGGGTTGATTGATGTCGTCCGTCATTTCCTGTCATAATATTTGTTTACAGCTTGCTCACACCTGCTTCAGAGTTATAAAGCTAGGTGACAGTGGTTGGTAGGTCACGGAAGGACGGAAGAATTTGCAATCGGGAGGGACATTTCCCTGGCATTTGATGGAACTGCTGGAACCTGCTTTCTTCTTGGAAGCTCTCTCATCTACTCCCAAAACTCCAGGATGCGGGTGGCCAAGGCAATTCTAGCTGGTATAACGATTTTCTGACATGTTGGAACTTTTAGGCATCCTCTTTTCTGCTAGTACATAATGTCGTCCATATCTGGTCACTGTACCGGTCTTCCCTTAATCCCTTCCTTCCATAATTCACGTTAGAAACACAAGGGGTCCAATGTGGTGTGCATAGGGTGCTGCGCTTCTAATATCTAGTGAAAATGCCACTTTATATAACGCTAAATTACTGTATCCAATTAATCACATCGGACTCATCGCACCATTGCCATATTCACAGCTATTTATATGAGACATGCAGATGACGCCAGAATTTCGAATAAGGGAGAATTCTGTTTTCTTGCTTCCTCATACAAAGAACAGAGTGCGTTAAAATAAAGATTTAACCGACCTACCCGGTGTATAAGTAACAACAAAAAATAACTCCGTTGAAGTTTATCTTATGGACAGCATATATATTGTGACTTTGTGGGTTAGTAGAATTAAAAGTCCAATTCGCCGAAATTCTAACTGTTCTTTATTTTCGTGGAAACAGAATCTCCTTAGGTGGAGAATTACATCACATATCACAATCTAAAACACCAAGGTCAATGACAATAACAAATAGCTTACTCATCTTCCACTGTTTACAACACTCTTGTTATACTTCTTTACATCTGTTTTCTCCCTACTCACGACTGAATTTTGGCGAGTCGTCGCTCTCTTAAATACCTCATTGATAAATTCGAGAAACTTCTGGAAAAAATAAGGAAAATAAACTATTCTCTGTCAATCTAGATATCACTTAAACCTTCGTTAAGCGTAACTTAATCAATGCCGGCAAGTCCTTAACCTCCGTGATATATTATCCGTCTGTTATTTATCGGCGCTATCGTCATTTGCCGGCTCTTTGTGTATGCTAGCCGCGATATCGTAGATAACGGTTTCGCTACAATATTTTTGGTGTCGAACCGCCCAAGCTGAAACTAAATAAAGCATTCTACCTGAAGACATGTTAAATGTTATATACTTTGTGATAGATTTAAACGTTGTTTCAATAAGCCTTAAGTAATATAGGAATATCACTATGTAACATAATTTTAAATTTGTGTACACACACATATATATTTATTTATTTGTTTATTTATTTATATAGATGTGCTGTGTTGTGACGACTTGGTAATATACAACACTGTGATAATGAAGTTTCCCCAGATTAACTGCAGTCGGCGAGCACCAAATATCAATCCCTTGGACGTGGTTCGCACTGATCTCTTTCTCTAAATTAGTGAAATGATAACACTTGTATTATTATAAAGATTGTGATTATCTTTAAACACAACTGATAAATTGAAAAAAACAACTTCACACAACGTCCTCCAAAATATGTCTTTTTCTGAGAGAGAAAATTTCCAGTAGCGTCTCCCGGATGTTTATTCCGTCACTATAGTCGCCAACTCATGTCAATTACACATCAATTGTTCCGTATTTAAATGAAGGCCTCTCTTATTTTTATTCCATGAATAAATATACGTTTTTATTCTATATAAGTATATTCCATACTTACCGTTATTGTCGCCTAAGTTGACATTCTCACCTGCAATCTAGTCGCTATGAAGATAAAAGAAATCTCAGTACTCTAAAAACTGACAAAAACACTAGTGCGGGAAGTAAAAACATTTATTTTTAAATATTGAATGTGAAATGAACAATTTGGACAACTATTCAATAATATGGAGATATGACCAACAAGTTTTATTTATCTTAAATTATATTTATTAATATTTAAGCTAATATCTTAATTACTAAAATTCAAATTGATATAAATACAGATAGTGCAAAAAATTGTAAGCAGTACACATGTAGTAAGCAGATAAGCAAATCTCGGAAATTGAGAAAATGAAGCGTAAGCGCCTCGTTTTTTCAAATCTTTCCTCGTTCCGTATAAAGTATACTGAAGTGTATTAGTACCGCAATATACCATTACTTAACTACACAAATATTTTAACTTTTTTTAGCCTTAAACAACATTTCAATACCTGGGAAAATCCAAAGAACTTTTAAAAACAGAGTGAGAAAAATAAAAATGAAATGTGTAGTGTTTAACGCCCGCTTTTACTACATTCGGCACCGCATGCGATGACACTGATGATACATGAGATGAAGATGGAGCACCGGTGGAATGAGATGGTGTGGGAAACCGGAGATTCCGGAGAAAACCCGCCCCAGCGCCGTGTTGTCCACCACAAATCTCACTTTGCGGTCACCTGGGATCGAACCCGGGCCGCCTTGGTGACAGAGTGAGAAAGGATACAAAAATGAAAATGTATAAGGTAATGGCTATTCCAAATTTAGTATATGGAAGAGAAACATGGGTACCAACATAAAAGGATTTAAATAAAATAAAGACTGCAGAAACGCATTTTAAGGGGTGTTAAAGGTTGTACAATATTGGACAAAATAAGAAATGAGGATATTAGAAAGGAATTAGAAATCGATCCAATCCATGACAAAATATCAGAACGAAGGCAACAAAGGCATGATCATATATTAAAAATGGAGGATGGAAGATATCCAAATGCAGTATTAAACTATAATCCAAAAGGAAGAGGAGACAGAGAATGACCCACGAAACGCTGGAGAGATCTATGAAGCCGTAACGGGCGATATGCCCAAATCATGGAGTGAAGAACAAGAACACAATATTTCAAACTTTACAAACAACTTTTGTTTGCGGCCAACCATAAATAACGATTTCAGTATCTAGAACAGTTTTTTTTACATCCTCCAACGTTAAGTCATATCGGACGATGAATGAAATGGATGAAGTGATGCTCAAATGAATGCAGGGTCCACAGAACTTAGAGTTACTCGACCTTCGTCTTTCACGATAAGGGACAACTCGTGAATAGCTTATCTAGGTAGCTATCCTGACCGAGATTCGAACTCCAAACCTCTTTAACGTGAGTCAGAAACGCTACCATCTACATACACACAGCTTTTAGTTTACATAATTACAATAGTTAAGAGGCATTCAAATATTAGTCTAATCTAATCAGTTAAATATTTTCCAAATCTCATATTCATAAAGTTAAAAGAAGTATCTTTAATAACGTAAGACAGTCCCATGCTAATACAGCAATTACTCCACGGCTACAAAATAATTTGTTTTGCTCCCTAAGTTTAAAATGAAACCACACGAGGCGCATTTCGTCCGAAGTGATTAATTACAAATAAACAACAAATATGTAAAAAGGTTTGGAACGTAGAATTGAATTTATTTATATATTGGAAATTAATTGTTCTTTCACACTGGCCGTGTGTAGGCTAAATTGTGGAAACGTAGATTCAGACTGAAAAATTCAATGCCATAGCCGGGATTTGAACCACGGATCTTCTGGTTTCCGTCCAGCCGCGCTACCATTCTGCTACTATGGCCAACGTGCCGATATGACACTAAATTCTTCAACTGACTCGTTTATATTTATATATTATTTATTTGTTTATTTATTTATATTATTTATATATTTATATATTATTATTATTATTATTATTATTATTATTATTATTATTATTATTATTATTATTATTATTATTATTATTATTATTATTATTATTATTATTATTATTATTATTATTATTATTATTATTATTATTATTATTATTATTATTATTATTATTATTATTATTATTATTATTATTATTATTATTATTATTATTATTATTATTATTATTATTATTATTATTATTATTATTATTATTATTATTATTATTATTATTATTATTATTATTATTATTATTATTATTATTATTATTATTATTATTATTATTATTATTATTATTATTATTATTTATTTACGATCTGCATGAACATTGACATAAACAATAACAATGTATTTTATTAATTGCTAAAACAGCTGTCCAACAAATTACAAGACTTGTTCTATAGACCGGTAGAGGCAAATGTGTAAAGGAAAGTCATTCCAAACGAAATAGATGTGTATAAAATGAGAAATATAATATTTCCTATATCCAGGGATCCTTTCATACGGAATTATTTGTATGAAAGGATTTGAAGCCACATTTTTTACTCAATGGGAATGTTCTGGTAGTAAATAAAGCAGGGAATAATCAATGTAAAAAACAGCAGAAGTTGAAGGGCTGTGATGAAGCCTGCATCCTTTTTTATTTGCTGTGAATCCCAACACTTGCACTCACTGATGGAAAGAAACTTTCACCTTTACAAAGCAATACATCATTCAATATTACAATGAACATACCTACCTGTACCTTGTAGCTTCTAGTATATTTATTTTCGACAGATGGAGCAATAGAAGCTAGCGGAAAATAAAATAAAATTTCGATTCATTATGTACACTTCAAGAAAAAAAAATCTGCATTCACATGACTTTTGCTGCTCACTCCTATGCAAACGCATGGCTTTAACCACATAAACTTTCAGCCCACGTTCTATTGAAGGACATAAAGGGTACGAATAAATAAATAAATAAATAAATTGCCAAATGAGAGAACATCTGGAACGTCACAATAATATGACTCATTGTGCTTAAATTTCAGAAAGCATAAATAGGGTTAGGGTGTCGTAGCAGGCTACGGGCGCAGGTAGGTCGACCCATAAAAATGTGCAGAGGCCACCAACGTTTTGAAGCTTGATGACCCTTGTTTTTTTCGTATAAATTGCTAACTTTTTTATCATACCGATACGATGGAATCGCCAATATTCGCATGAAAGCTCGGAGCATGTGAGATAGTATGCCGCAAACGCACCTAAATAGTGCACAGTTTTTCTATAATAACAGTGGGAATTATTTAGATTTATTTAGTCTTACAACACAGAAATGAGCAGTACAATCATGACCTAGCCACTAAATTAATAATTGCACGAAATGATAACAATCCAGAGCGGGAAATTCAAATACAAGGGAACACATTTTATTTCCCACGAACCTTTCCCCACTTTCCAAGGTCGTGCCAAATTTAATCGGGCTTTACCTCCGAATCATATAAGATATATAAATATAAGCTCACCGCACAAATATTAGTGGCCCTCTGTAGAAATCAGCAATGAATATTTACGACTCGACAGATGGTGCTGTGGTCACCTCATGTCGTTAAACTGCTGGCGCATTCTCGCTACATGATCAGGCGGTGTTAGCAAACCTTGAGGCGTTGTGTCAAGCATTCAGTGTAATGCAATATGGGAAAATGTAAAGACGTGACAGAGTGGCAGAAAGGGACAATCGTGTTTGGTCGTGCCCACTGGCCACACGGTAAGTGTCTGTATTTGTTGGTATGTCGAAGCGGACTGTCCAACGGGTCTACACGTAGTAGTACAATACATGTGGCCACGAAACACTACATCGGGATTGTGGTCAGAAGAGGATCACGACTAAGAGGATCCAGAGACGAGTTTCACTGCTAATAAACGCAAATTACTTCCAATCCGACATGAATTGCTCTAGTCCATGAATGCAGGTCCATCTCGACCTGTTAGCGAGAGGACACTGCGGCAGGAACTACATTCCATGAACATTTGGAGTCGGACACCTCGAAGGAGACCCTGCTCTCAAAGACATAAATTTGAGCGACTTTAGTGAGCTAAAATCACCAAACGTGGATAGTAGGTGAGTTGCGGAATGTCATGTGTTCCGATGAATTACGTTTTTGCCTCTATTCGAATGACGCACGTCGCTGGGTGCATCGACGGCCACAGGAAGCATTTCATTTGGACTGTGTACAGGATCAGGTTCAAGTCGGAGCTGGGTGAGTAATATTTTGGGGGTGTTTATCTTACTATGGATTGCGCTCGCTCAATCAGGTGACCAATAGGATGAATCACCATGATTATTTGGAAATACAGTATGAGCAGCTGTTTCCATTTAACCAATATCTTGATGATGATTTTGCTGTTGCCTCCCTTATATTTCAAGGTGACAATTATTGGTTCACCGGACTAGAAGAGTATTGGACTGGTTTGAGGAACACACACGCGCCTTATCATATATCAATTGGCCTGCAAACTCACCCGACTTGAACCCAATCGAAAATTTGTGCGATATGATGGAACAGCGGGTGAAACGCCGAAATAAGCATCCTCACAATTTGGTGGATGTATGCGAGTAACTGATTCTTGAGTGCTGTCAGCTGGATGGGCCGTACTTGCAAAAAATTGTGGAGTCACTTCCTAACCAAATCCAGGCAGTAATCAGGTCCAGAGGTGGTGTTACGCGTTATTAAGATTAAGCTGACCAAGAATTACTACATTTTTGTCCGGTGAGCTTATAAAACACACTCACATATTTCAAATTGAAAATATAATATTTAAAATATTCAATAAAATTTTCCGTCATTAACAAACAAGAACTGTATAAATATATGTATTGTATGTGACAATCATCACCCAAATAGCACTGCCTATAGACTTGAATATGAACATCTAGTTATGGCACTAATGTCTAAAATTGTGAAACTATTGAGTTTGCATCATATAATTGAGTGAAAAACTAACAGTAGTACTCGCTGCCAGAAGTTTGCAGCGCAAAAGCTTCAGTCCAGGAAACACGGCATTCACTAACGTAGCGAAAGGCGAACCTATTCAGCACACTGCTGTTGCTGATGTCAAAACCATGAACCAGCGGCGCCGCTTAACAGTGAGATATGCGTAGGAAACCTAAACCGACTGAATGAAGTAACTCGCCTTCGGCTCATCTGGTCGTACAGGAGGGCTATTCAGATAAGCCTTCCCTCTGGCGAAACCGGGGCTCAAAGGAGTTTGACATTTGGCCGAACAATGAATCTTTCCAATCAATAAGCATCAATGCCGTCAACTCTGAGGATAGTGCACGGCCCGTAAGCCTACCTAAAACATAAATGAGGTTGGAATTGTAAGATTTGACACTTTCACGGCGAGCGTTATTAATGGAAGCTTTGCAGGTGATCAACCACGTCAAGTTTATGAAGGCCGAAACTTTGGCCGTTATATACTCAACAGCCTTCTTCAGAATTCGGCCTAAGGCTGAAAGACACGGAAGAACACCCGCAAAGCCTTTATTACGGGTAGGGATATGAAGGGAGAAAATTAGTGATTGAAGAGAAATAATCACAGCTTTTGCCTAACCAAATAAGAATAATAATTATGGAAGTGATAGATTTCAGGAATGAATTCCAACGTCTACAAAATGCGATCCTCGCAAGTTATTGAGGAACCATCTGACTCGGTTATGCAAGGAAATAAGCTAGTCAGATACTTAGATGACATGTCGCTGTGTGGTAATCGAAAATGCCACGCTCTGTGTAGAACCATTAAGAAAATAAGTATAAAAATGACTTTTCAGTTGCAAAAAGTATAAGCACTAGAAAATTAAAGGCTATTACAAATCACTACAAATAATTTATTGCAATTTTTAAGCAGATTTACATTATTAGTACGTAACAATTTTTCTGCCCTTATGTTTTACAAATGACATAAGAATATTATCAATGAGGGGGGCTTATGGACTCCCTCCTGAAAATTCAGAATGCTAATTTTATTTCCCTGTAAATTTTTTAAACTTACTGTGGAATTGGTATAGTTATTTTGTAAAAAATTGAATTAACCATACTGTTTCCATGTTAAAGAGAGTTTGGGATGGAAAAATTCTTGAAAATGTTTGCGCCGCGTCCTACTTAATTATCGAGTTGGATATCTAACATGTGTTTTATTTTATTTCTCTGATATATTGAGAAATAAAACACTAAGAACAATTCAGCTTAAGTTCTATAAAGCTATTGTTGTTCCCATGTTAACTAATGTCTATGAAAATTGGACATTTATAAGATAGAAGAGAGATAGAATCAGCCAAAATGAAATTCTTACAGAATTAAATATATTCAAATTAAAGGACAAACTAATTAAAATAGGAAATAACTGGTTAGAACACATAGAAATATAAAGAATAGATTACCAGAGGTATTGCTTCAATACCAATATAAAGGTAGGAGAAGAGAGATGGACGCCCATGCGCCAGATGGATAAACTTGATCTCTTGATGCGGAAACAGGTCAATGGACTAAATCCGTAAAGTAGACGAAGAAGATTTCCTGACGATACACAGAGAGGCAAATAAGATAATGGATTTTACCAAAACATCAATGCCAAGATTTCCCTAGAAATACAGTATTGATATCCCCCGAATAGAAAAGCATTTCTAGCACAAGAGCTGAGTCTGTGTGTATGTGTGTATGTTTGTGTGTGCATTTGTGTATCTGTGACAGTGTGTGTGAACATGATTGCAGAAAAATGAAAACAAAAAACTGGTTAGCTATCAAACTTGTCCGTTAAGTTAGATATATTAAAGACAATCTTTCTAGTTTAAATTGCAATATATCTACTTGTGCATGGCAAATCATTCGATATCCTTTATTTTCTCAAACACATCATATTTGAAGATTTGAAAATTTCTCGGACTATCAGCTGAGTACTGGAGCATTCCTCAGAAAAGGCCATCTTGATTCCGTGGCTCTTTACGGAATCCAGAGCTAAGAAGATTAGCTCTTGGGAATGATTTAGTACTTCGCCCACAGCTCATAAAACCACCATTCTAAAGTTCTTTTTTTAACTAAAGTTCAAAATGTTTTAAATAGTTTTCATAGTTAATAAAGTACATATATGCGTTTGGCGTTATCTTCGTTCTGAATTAACGAATGAGCATGGATTAGATAATAAGTAAATCATTTAAATAAAAGTTATAAAAATAAGCTGTTTAGAAAGATAAATTCACCCGAATGAAATACAGTGTCTTCTTTTAAATCAGGTTACACAGAAGTTTTATGTTTATAAATATCTACATATGTTTTTAACAGACCACTGATGCTCACCACTGACGATAAGTCGTTTTCACGATCTATTACATGTCCCAATATCTTATTTATTCCTTACTCTTACAGACTTTACTTTTACAATTGTCGAACAGATAATGATAAGGTACACAGCGTAATTATTATAAACTTTCGAAACATTTCACACACCATTCATACCTCTTTTGATTCGTTAGGAGCTGTCCAGATAAAATATGTTAACTAGGAGAAAGAAAAGAATAATTGTAATTGTCCTAGGTTCATTGAGTCGTAATTGGACTTAATTGTGATTGTTAAATGCTTTCCAGAAAGAAATATAATTCCTCAAAAGAATGCAATTTTAAATGCACCACTCTGTATATAACTCATACTACATACCAAATATGTTCTTATGTATTAAACGAAATTTGTCTTTCGGCAATGATACGGCTCTATCTCTACAGCTGTGCCTTCAGTGCTGGAAAAAAATCGATAGGCAAGCAGCCGAAGTGGCATTTCTCACGAGTGAACACTGCCTTTGTACTCCCGTCTAAATATCAGGTGCAAGTGCCATCCACGAGATCATCAATACCCCGAACAATGAACGCTAAGAATAGTCAAATGCAAAACCAATCTGATCCGTTGTACGCATAGGGCCTTTGTTATGCTCCAACTTTAGAAGAACCGAGTAACGCCCGTACGTCGATTAATTATGAAATATACCTTTATTAATTCTGGATGATTAAGCTTTCCAAAATTACCTTTCGGGTTTCCTTTTATTACTCTAGAAATTTAAATTAGATGTGTTTGTTCTATGATTGTACTTATGAGCTTTTGACTGCATAACACTTCTGAACGGATACTTCTTCCATATCCTGTATTTCAAATCGTTAACCTTACCTTCAGTTGACTAATGGTTGAAACTATTGTTACTATTGTGTTTATAATTTTCACTTAGTAGAGAGGAAGTTGTTGGTTTGTTTCAACACACACAGATTATATACCAGGTGAGTCAGCCGCCCCTTCCTCTCAAGTTTTATTCAATCCACATTTTATACTACAACATGAAAACATGGACCCCGTTACTATTATGTGTTTCAAATGGGAAGAGTTCTGGAGTCCAGCTAATCAGATGCCGTATTACACTCAGCATTGCCAGCTTGTTACCCCACTCCGTTTATAGTTCCATCTTTCTCGCGCACTCATACAACATGCAGGTCTGATTGGCGCAGACGTAAGGGCAAGCAAATTAGATTTTACAAACTTTCACAATCATGCAGTTGCCAGAACCAAAATTAGAATAAGCATTTTCGCAAATTATGTATATTTTTAAATACTATAACTATAATTATAGTTTATGAATTACCTGTTTTTCTATTCCAATGGAACTGCCAGTGGCTCCTCCATATAGCGATGTCACTTATGTCAAGAGACAATTCGTCATTGTCACAGTCTTCATCGTCCGAGTCTTGCAAATTTATCATTATAGGTTCCAGTGTCTCGTCACATGCTATTTCTTTCTTAAAATCGTCTTCTTGAAGGTTTTCTGCATGCCTTACGCAGTTTTTCCAGTCCTGTTGAGTTACCATGTCAATTTCTCTGTTAACAAGTCGTTCAAAGTCCCTCAGTTTAAAAGTATTATTTCAATTGAAAGTTGATCCAGCTGATACACTTTTTCCGTGTTTTTAAACGGGAGTGCTCATTGCAGTAACTCGTTTTTAGTTTCTGTTTCCGAAATTTTTTGAAGAAAGTTTACACCATAAAATAATACTTCGAGTCTGACTTCGCAATACCTACGTTTTTGACTCGCCACTAATTTCACCGCAAGAAGCCATTGCACTACATATTTAACTCTTACTTTACTGTTGTGTAAAGAACAACTGAATGATATTGATCTGAATTCTCCAGAATAAATAAACACTTCTTATCCAGAATTCATTCATAAACATATGCCTACAGCATTCCACAGGCTTACAGAAAATGAAGTGTTTGCTCTTTCTCGAATTTAACACCTTGACTTCTTCACAGTAATTTTTTTATCACGTCAGGTCTGTAGTTTAAACTTCAGTTCTGAGTAATTAGAAGTATATGTACATACATACACACCAACCACTTTTAACTCTCTTGAGTAAATAGAGATTACGAACCACTCATAAATAAAGATATAATGTGACCAGACACGTTCTACCAGGCCAGCAGGAAACTTATTGTTTCCTCTCGTTTGAATTGGTCATTCAAAGTAGTTCTTTTATCACGCCATGTCAAACATTTACGTTTCAATTCTGAGTAATTACAAATATACGAACAAGCATACATGCCAACCAATAATGATATTCATAGAGTACTTACGTCGCGGTGTATTATAATACAGGTAATGGTAGTTTATTTGTTATTAGAAGAACTATTTGAGCTAAAATTATGGGGTTTTCATGGTTATGTTAGATACATTACCCTCTACCTTCCACATGGATCAGTTTTGGCAAATACTGAATTGTTGTCTTAGCGCGAATAGTATTTCATACAGATTGATTAGATTGGCGCTCGTCACACCACTTAGCGGGAATGCAATACAACACCGCAGGACTCCAAATGGTTACTCACCTAATAGCCCTCAAGGACAAACACCTTCCCATATGAAACACATAATATGTACTACCCGCGTATTTAACATGAATGATAATCGCTCAATCAAATTAGTACTTGTATAGATTTTACTGCATCGCCTGTAATATTTCGTAATTAGACAGCTGACGTTTGCACGCCTACAAATGTTCACAGGAACGAGCGAATACTATATGTCAGACGGAAAGTTTATCTCACACGTTACTAGGTAGGTCAGCTGGAACGAGTGCAGAAGTACAATCTTATTTTTCTGCTGTTAGGATGTTTCGAATCCTCTGTATAGGTATACTAATTTTTTAGCAGGTAATGCTCAAAATTTGAAATTATTATTCTGAAAAAAGTTATTACTCTTATTTTTAATTGTTTTATTTATGCTTTATGGCACTGTTTGGTGTTTCTGTATTAGTGAACTACAAGTAGGTAGTTGTTTAAGCACACTTATAGGAAGGAGCAATTGAAATAATGATTATTTTTACACATTGGAACACAGAAATCATGAGAATTACAGTATCAGAGTTTAACATGGAAGTTAAACACAATTGGAAACGTCGTTTCAAATTGGTATGTTTTATGGCACTGGAATGACCTATTACTATTCCTGGAACTTGAATCTTCTAACGAAGGTTGGCTTGGAGCATAGTTACTCTCTGCCCGTCTTGATATTTCAAGTTCAAGGCTCTCCTCGCTCCTTCTTGAAGACGCTACAAATTGAACATGTTTCCTAATGACTTTCCTCAGAATTGGATAATGAAAACAGAATACAACCAGGTGTATGCTGGGTCTTACTCTCATTTCAAGATAAATACCTGAAAGCCGTATTCATGGTTCTGTTCCATTTAAAATAATTGCAGTCCCTCGGTATCTTCACCATATTAATTCTCAAATATCATTGCAACTTCGGTTGTTAAGAAATGCAAATATGTTGCTTGGAAGAGCTTCTCCCTTTTTTCTAAACGGCGTAATGAACACGCTTTCTTTATGTTGTTACCCGTGTGTGTAGTTTTCGTTTGTTCACTGTTTTATTTTCTGTTTTTTTTACACATATACACTATATACATAAACACCCAAGCTCAATGCGGGACTCGAACCCGTGAGCCTGTACATGGTGGACGCTACACATACACACACATATTCACACGAGCACACACACCCGCCGACACACACACACACACACACACATCAACACACAGACACACACACCCATTGACACACACACACACACACACACACACACACACACACACACACACATACACACATACACAAGCATCCACGTCTACGAAGGCTGGCAAAATACGTTCCTATGCCGGAAATCGAACATTTCATGCCCACAATGTAAAGGCATTGTATGAGAATTCACTCGTTCATTTGCGTTATCTCGTATGTCACTGTTTCGCCTCTCCCTCCCTCTCTCTCTCTCTCTCTCTCTCTCACACACACACACACACACACACACACACACACACACACACACACACACACACACACACACACACACACACACACACACACACAGAACCCTGACGTTTTACATAGCTTGCTGTGTTGTTCAACTCTTGTGTTATCCTGCAGTTGGCTGTTTGCTGTAGTCTAACTTACTGATTACTTCATCTGGCTACTATGTTTCCTAAACAGTGAATTCTAAATATTTTATTCTTAAATGGAGCTTGCTTGCCGAAGGAGCGCACACTAGGTCGAACAGACCTAGTTATTGAACATCTGCACCCAAAACTAATCTTAATCCAACATCGAGGTCACAATCTCCTTTTTCGATATGAACTCTTAAAAAGAATTATGCTGTACCTTTTAATAATTCATTGGGGAAAATTTAAGGTCCAAAGGTATGTCTGATGATATGGGGGGAGGACTCAGCTAGAACAATAATGTATTTTTAATTTCCGCCCCAATGTATAGTATATAAATATGAAAGAAACCATAGCAACTGGTAGTTAAATTCCTATTTTGATTATATCTGCATTTACCTCAAACAACTTTATTGTTCCATGGCCTACTCTGTGTTTAAATCTGATTTATTCTGACCCAAGTTAAACAAACTGAATGCAAGTATACGATTATTTATTTCCCAATTTCCAATGGCTGTGGGCAAACATGTTTCATAATGTAATTATATAAAGTGGGTAAATATTAATGTATTAGTTCATTAACCTTAGGACCAAGAAAATTAAGGTAGTATTGAAACTTTGATGATGATAAGCAAGATGCTCCAAATCCAGAGGTTCCAGGAAACTGTAAACTTGCTTGGAGTCGGAATAATATCCTTCCTCGAGTTCCCCCCCCCCCCCTCGTTGGTTCTGTGATTATACAGAAAGTATATGTTATTAACCAAAATAAATAGAACACCATGCTTCTGTACTCCTGAATATCATCAAAAGTGCTTATTGCTATCATTACTATGAGTATTTATCATGATTAACTAGTAAAATATGGTAAGCTAAAATGTATTCATATATGAAATATTCATACGATAGTCCAGAAAAGTCATAATGGGTAGAGATAATGGTATGTAAATTTTGTGTATACATTTTCAAATTCAATTATATTAATTTAACCTAAAATATTTATACACCTATTACAGAATAAATTTAACATATTTATTGGAGAAAAATTATAATTCAAACTTGAGATATTTAGCCTCTGAAATAAAAAACAAGTTTGCAACAAGAGCTAAGCAGATATTAAAATAACAGAATTAAAAATTTAATTATATATCAGTATCGTCCGAAGACCCACAACAATTGAATTAACTCCCCATAAGGTAACCGCTAGCAACGATGCTGTTTTTTGAAACAAAAATAATTACAGAACCTTTGGTGATGTTCATTTTCCTTTGAGGAAGTTCTTTTGCTTTATAAATACAGTCATGTGAGGGCAGAAAATAATTACAGGAGTTTTTCTATTCAACCCTGGCTCAGAAATTATTTGCTAAGTCATTACCGGGAGAGTATAGATGTTCCAAGGTATTTTTTAATTTCTTTTTATTTACTGTCGCTGTAAAGTATGCCCTTTTTACTTCTTTACTTTGTTTAATCACCACAGATAGAATGCATTTTGTTATTCCTTTTGTGTACAAATAGAGAAGGAAACTTTGATTACAGAGGATAATAATTATCTGGAGCTAGACAGTGGTTTGTGTTTGCAATGACATTTTCTCGATGGAAATGTTCAAATGTTAGCGCTAGTTAAGAAGGTGGGTCATTTATGCATATAAGAGAACTGAAATGAAATTTATCTCATAATTTTATATTTTGGAACACTAACGAATTCAGCAAAAATGATTAAACAAAGATGTATATGCATATTTTAGTGTCCATAGGCTGTATTATGGTACCTTAATTGCTTCCTCCAAATGCGAATGTTCTTGTAGTATGCAAAGTGGACTCATATATATCGTTTACTATCCAGTCCATTGTAAAATGCTCAGAAACAAAACTTTGTAGGTTTATGTTTCTGATAACATTTTGGTTTATAGATTATGTACCGCATAAATTTTTAACAAAGAAAACTTATTTTTCATACTATTATTCATGCAGGCAGTCTGATTACAATGAAAAGGGGCACAATACAATCCCATTACACTATAAAAAATACGACAGTTTTACAGTATATGACCTTAGTGAATACTTCGCTCTAGAAAGAGCAGCCTTATTACCGGTTATTAGATCATCAAGTGCGTTGCACATATAGGTATAATAAATAAAAACTGCTCTTGAAACACACATGGTCTCAAGTTTACATGTTTAACCTTACGGATCTACGTAATGTTACAGAACAGCCTAAAGGCAATTAAAATTACTTATGGCTCAAAAGAAGGTTTTTAATTATTTGTCAACCTAAAATTTAGTTAATTTCCTTCAAAATATAATACCTACTAGATAAATGGAAGCCATTCCAACACCTATTTGGTACAATTATGCTCTTCTTTGCTTCATCTGGTTGAAACTATCCTATTCTGAAATATGAAAATAAATATGTACACGTTAAATACGCATTGTTGGGACACTTCGTACATATAAATTATATCTCATTTATCTGGTAAATATTTGAGGTGATATAGAGTTGATTTAACTGTTTGATAGGTATGCATACTGTGCCTTAGTTTTTATTTGTTTTATATGTTATAATATCTTTTAGCGGAAAAATAAACGCTTAAAACGTATTTTAATGTTATTTTATTTGGTAGTACCAGTTACAGAATATCTCCACAATAAAGTGCTCATGATTTGTATAAACTATTTAATAATCATTTTGTAATTTCCAGTTACGAAGTGTTAATATGGCTTTACCAAACCATTACTTCTCCATTAATAAACGAGAGAAGTTAACTATGGGATCTTTATTTCCCTCCTCCATCAAACACGAAGTTACCGCCAAGTACGTTTCAGTACAATATCTCTGCAAACTATTTGAGCCACTCGTTATAACGGATATCAACTGCGTGTGTTTGATTCAATATTTCATTTTAGTTTGGGATTGTATATTTACTGCTGTGCGTTCTTAAAATACGTTTCAAGTTAATATTATCAATATGGGATAACTGATCCACTTCTCGATTATATTGACATGTTACAAAGTTGTATTTTCTGCATTCAGTGCTGTAACCTAAGTACTTAAATAACTGCTCCCCATGTACATTGATTATATTAAATCCTCTATTTATTTATACGTTTATTACTGTAGACGGAATACAATCATATACCAGAGAGGAATTTGACTTCTTTGTTATATTCACTTAACCATAAATTCCACTTTATTTGTTAATATTTAGTAACAATTTAATTCATGAAACAGTTAAGTTTAAACTGCAGACCATTGTTTGTCACTAGTCACCTTCAACAAATGATATTTAATGTTATCTCCCTCAATCATTAGCAGTAAAAAACTACACATGGGTTAAAGCATGGAAACTTTTTGAGAGTCAGGGTCCACCAGGGGACAGAAGTCCCCCCTTAAAACCAGGGGCTGGTATGAGGCTCCGTGGGGTCTTTCATTCTGACGTTACCTGGCTTAAAAAACCGGCCTCCCCCCTTGCGGGTGGAAGAGCATACGCGACTTATTACTCTCGTCAACTCATCTGGGAAGACTACCGCTTTCCTCGGTCGGGCCACTAGTGTTCTAGCACACCATACTATTAGCTCTCCAGGCTAGTACTGGAGACCTTGAGGTGTCTCACAACCCCGTCTGCAGGCGAACCAGCCAGATATACCCAATACCCATGGGTTTTGAGAGCAATGCTCTACCGAAACCTACCCATCCGAGCGATTCCCTTTCGGAAAGGGCTCAGAAACTTCGGTCCTGTGTATTTCTAGTAACGTCAGAATGCATGGAAACTCTCAGAAGTAGAAAATTATCCACTTCGACTTTCATTTTCAAGCTCTTCCGGATTCTCTGATGACAGATTTGAAATTCCTACTTCGCAGTTCAAACGATGTGTATCAAATAACACTATATTCGATGTCTCATTCCAATATGCCTGCAAAAATTGTTTATTTTGAAAGGTTTGTAAGTGGAAACTTATAAGTCAAAAGGTCTCAATTACTCAGATTAAAATAATATACTCTATCAACCTAATCCGGTTCTATTAGAAGAGGTAACTCTCTCTAAAAGCTGAGAGACGAGGAGATGGAAGGTTGGAATAGCTATCCTGAATACGTCTAGTCTCTGTGCCCAAGAGGTTAATTCCAACTTCATTTGTACCAAGGGGCCAGTCTGGCTATTCAACAAAACACTTACCTCTCTGTTAGTTATGGCTGTTGTTGAATTTCATCAAATAATGAATACCAAACAATTCGGGCAAACGTAGTCGGCATTACAGGGACGTTACTCAGAACAACTGGGACAGCTGAGCGAGAGTGTGACCAACCTGCCCACTTGGGACCTGCCGTTTTGCCTCTAGATACCGACTGCAAACACCTCAGCATTCTAATGTGCCATTTCTGTTCTACCTTAATTTCAGCATTTTGTGAGAAATTTCCCACTTCTTGTACAGTCTCTGTGTACAAGGATGTATTAGTACGTGTTTATAATGCATATAATCTTGTAAGATATAAATAGTTGCCATATAACATGTGTGTGGATAAGTAGTTTAATGTATGTGAGAATAAATAGCATAAAACTTAAAGAAGTTATTAGTAATTTCGTTCTCTGTTATCTACCTGTATATGCAACCTTTTAGGTGCAGTTACTGTAGCGTTTTCTATAAAGAGAAAACTTATAATGCCTCAATTATTTAACTATTGTTTATGGATAGTTCCGCAACTCTTATAATTTGTTATACTTACAAACAGAAAGAATAGAGTGATAATAAACTGAGTTAATATTTAAATTCTGTGTCATATTGTTTATGACTTATGTCGTGAGAACAGACAATAAATGTTTAAAATTTGGGAAAGTCATAAAGCAAAAATAAGACCTGAAGATTTCCTGGCGACGAATATGCTCACTTTCTTCTCGGGCAGCAAGCCAGGTGAAAAGACGATTATAAATCCACGTTTCGGGAGTGTGCATCTCCCCCATCATCAGGATAACTACAAATGAAACACTGGATATAACACAAATGTAAACAAAGATAAAACGCTATCAAAATTCGCATTACTGAACAAAAGACTGTTTTCAGTAACTTAAATGCCAGGTCAGGAGATGGCGTGAGTATAGAAAATTGTGTCGTCTCCCGAAAATTGGCACTATGGTCGTTATCAAAACAATGCTCTGCCAGCCCAGACTTCTCAGGTTGCATTAAACGAATGCGCCGCTAATGTTCGATTATTTTGGTAGCGATACGGTGTCCCACTTTCAGAGCGAATGCGGTACACTTCCGGAACTTGGAAGTCCAGTTTGTCTTTCAATGTTCTTAACAGATGTTTAATCTTCGGAGATTTTTAAACATCTGTTTAAACATCATGTTTAAACATCTGTTGAAACCAGTGAAAGACAAACTTCCAAGTTCCGGAAGTGAACCGCATTCCCTGTGAATGTGAGACACCGTATATAGGAAAACCGGAAGGACAATTGCTACCAGAATAATCCAACATGAACGGAGTATTATTTTAATGCAACCTGAGAAGTCTGGGTTGGCAGAGCATTGCTTTGATAGCGACCATAGAGCCAATTTTCGAGAGAGGACCACCTTGACAAAATGCAAGAGTTTTTGGGAGCGGAGAATTAAAAGGGTTTTGGCGATTTCCTCTGAAAGGATAACGCTTAATCGTGATTCTGGATTTCAGTTCAGCTCCTCTTGGGAACGAGCCTTAAAATGGAAATCCGTCGATTTAAGAAGCTAAGATCAATACAACTTGATAATCAAGTTAAGAAATTACGTTATTTTGACCCAATTTTCTATACTCACGCCAGCTCCTGACCTGGCATTTAATTTACTGAATACATTCTTATGTTCATTTCTGCGAATTTTGATAGTGTTTTGTCTTTGTTTATATTTGCATTATATCCAGTTTTTCACTTGTGGTTACAGTTTGAAATTCTAGACATAATGAAATAACATTGTTGATAGCCAAAGAAGAGATAGCCCCGCAGTACATGAGGCCATTTGAGGTGTCACTGAAACTGTCAATACCAAAAGCTCTGATGTGACTGCCATCCATCACAGAGTGAGACCCGACAAAATAGGTAACATATTCAACAACTCGAAAGGTGCATTAAGGGTCATTCACAATGAAAGGCAAACACAAATACAACATAAGCGCAACGGTTTGCGATCAACTAATTTAATGTGGGCAATCCATAATGAAAACGTAAACGTTAACGGAAATTCATTTCGAAGACACAAAGTCTTGCAAACTCCAAGTTTCTACATTTGCGTTTATGCAGAACGAACAAGTCTACCTATCAGAAAACAGTAGAAAGTGGTTGCCTTTGACGATAAGCTTATTCATTGTATCTGAGCCGTGCTTGCCTGTAACGTTACACTGAGGCGAAGGGCTTGAGGTAAAGGATTTCGATTGCTGTTCTTTTTCAATAGCGGACCAACTAGTTTTAATACCATCTACAGTTGTGCAGGAGTCATTTTGATATAACTTCGGAATTGCACTGGATCGTCACCTCTCATTTCACGATGTAAATTATGAAAATCTCCTTAGCACATTCTTCTTTGATTCAGGGGATGAACCCACCATCATTTGTTTTCAAATATAGAACACCGAGTAAATTTGCTACCGGAGCATGCATGAATGTTATTTCATGATTAGGAGCCATTTTAAATCAATTAATTCTAACTGGCTATAATTAGGTTTCCGTTTTACAATTATGAATGGTTTTCTATGTTTATGGTTACAACATACGTTTGCGTCCGTCCTTTAAAGTTTGCGTTTTCATTGTGAATTACCCTTTACAGTAGACCGTGAGGTTAATGCGTAGAAAACCACTGCCATCCAGAACTGCAAAGATCTCCAAGACATCTCAATGATTGCTTTGATGAAACAATGGCTTCCTTTTCTGTTAAGTTGCTCCGCAATTTTAAATTAGAAAACATTTTATTCAACGAAGAAAGAAAATTGTGTATTAAAAATAAATGTCATGTTTAACGCGCGCTTTCAATACATGCGGTGACACTGGTAATACATGAGGTTGACATACTGCACCATGGAGCAGATGGATGAGATGGCGGGGGAAACTGGAGATCCCGGAGAAAACCCACCCCAGCGGCGTGTTATGCACCGCAAATCTAACTTTGCGGTCGCATGGAATCAAACCCGGGCCGCCTTGATGAGAGCCAGCCAGAAAAGGTTCATTTCCACTTAGAGAAACATATTATAAATATATTATAAATATATTATTACATACATGAATATATTTTTTTCTTCATGTATCTATTCGTGTAATTTCTTACTCTTATACATTAATTTAATTCCAAGGCTTTAAATGAAGATTAGTTTCCTTATGTGCTTTCTCTACAAAATTAAACGAGTGTTCGAATTTATAACCTATGTACACCTCATGAACATATAAAGGAAGTTACACCTAAATCATAAATATCCCTCCAACTGTAAATTATCGCTCTGCTTTAATCCTCTCTTAGGAGTTCAAGTTTGTAATCAAAGATCTCGCTACTGAGCGAGAGGAAGGGAGATAAGGATCTGTCGTTGCGCTAACAAAAGCTACAGGAAAACGAACTTGTGGCCATTAATACCTCGGCAAACCGAGCATCGATTTCTCAACAACAGCTTCTAGAATTCAGCAGATGACCTCAGAGGAAGCGTTATCGATGCGCCCCACGTGGAGGATGGCACATTAAACCCTAAGGACACCACTGAACTGCTGGTTATAAGTCTCCGGGGAAGACCTTCCAATAATCATCTTTCTTCGGGAAGTTATCGCCCCCCTCACCCCACAAGAGAGGAGTCTTAAGACGTACGATATGGGCGAATTTTACAAACACCTGAGGCACAAACAAGGTATCCAGCTTCTGTTCATTCTCATCCTACTCTAACCGCTCCACTCCGTGTAGTCTAGAGTCTCTTGTCGGGTAGGTTTTTAACGGTGGATTTCTACCTGTTACAATCTAAACCAGGGGATGTCATGCCTCAATATTAGTGTTTGTTTTCATACTACTGTGCAAATGAAGAAGAACTATCAATGATTGAGTAAACTTTAGTATAAACCTTAATATTCCAATAATATACATACATCAACTTTAATATACATTTAAACGCTAAGAGCGAAAATATAAATAAACTTAGGCTAGATACAAATAATAAGAACAAATATATTCAGAAGAAACTGAGAAGGTTAACAATGTTTAGGCAAAGAGTATCCTTATTACGCAAATTAGATTATGTGAGGAATACGAAATGGGCTAGATCTGATGGCGGCAGGTGAGGCGAAGCGAGATCGCTAAGCTTTCCAGACTGAATATCCCCGGCTGCCCTCTCAATGCTCTCCCTAAACCTCACGGGCCGAAGCTTACATACTAAAGAACTAACACGAAAGGAAAAGCAAAGATTTAAAGCTAGATGAATAATAGGAAGAGTTAAATGTTAATATTAAATAAAATGTAATTTTAAGTTAATTTTTTCATATACGAGGGCTGTTCAATAAAGAATGATCATAATTTTTACGGTCATAATTTTTCGCACTAAAATTAAAACTTACAATATTCTGTTAGCTTAATGTGAAACAAGCAGGCCGTAGTAGTTTTATTGTTGGTACTCCTGGTTCTCGCCTGTGAGAACCAGGCAAGTTCACACATGTTCAGTATCGCCCACCGCTGCAATGGAGGTAGCATGCAGTTAAAGTTGATGTTAGAGGAAGATCCGGAGATTCTTGGAAATGTGATCACTTCCGATGAAACTTGGCTACATCATTTTGATCCTGAGAGCAAACAGCTAAGCTCAGTGTGGAAATATCCTTCATCATCAACCCCCAAAAAGCAAAAATGGTTGCTTCTGCTGGGAAAATTATGGTATTCTCATTCTTTGATATTCATGGAATGGTTTATCAGCATGTTGTACCTGCACACACATCAGTAACTGGACAATACTACAGGGATGTCCTGAAAATACTGCAAGTCCATATCAGGGGCAAAAGGCTACATTTCCGCGAAGCAGGCTGGATCACGATAACGCGTGGCCGCATATTGCCAATGTTGTTGCTGAATATCTTGCAAAAATCAACATGAAGTGCATCCCTCACCCTCACTATAGTCCGGATTTAGCCCCATGTGACATTTTTTCTATTCCGTAAGTTGAAGAAACGCCTTCGTGGGAGACATTATCCATCATCAAAAGTAGGGGTGAATGCTTCGGGGGTGATTTTGAAGGATCTCTCAAAAATGATTTTCAGCATGTCTTTGAAGACTGGCAGAAACACTGGGACAAGTACCTACATCGCATTCAGGGGAGACTATTTTGAGAAGAACAATCAAAATTATGAGGATCAGTAAGGGTACGTTGTCAAAAAAATATCTACTCCTTCTCTATTGAACAGCCCTCGTATATAAATTAAGCATGCCAGCTATCCATATTTATATGAAATATACCTCACATTAAATACTTCGACAATTATCTACAATACTTTTTTTATTTGTAAATTGATCCACCATACAGTGGTTTACCGTTACACACAAGATAACTTTAGTCTTCCAGTTTCCTAGTCCTCAGCATCCATGTCAGTCAGTCCCCTTTGTTTCATGCTCCTATTAAAGCCATCAATCCTTATCTTTAGATCGCCCCTTCCTCCTTATCCCTTCAATCTTCCATTGTAATATCTTTTTACTATTCATTCATTTGGCATTCTTATGATGTGACCATACCAACTTAATATTCTCTCTTCAATTATTTTTAAAACATTTCTTTTCGTTTTTACTCATTTCCTTAATTGTGCTGCTTGTTATTTTCTCAGTTCTTGATTTCCCGGTTGCTCGCCTCCAAAAATCAATTAAAGTTGACAATAGTTTATTCGCTTGCTCTCCACTAATTGCCCAAATCTCTGATCCACATACGCTAATAAAGAATTAGTTATATATCCACAAATTTGAAAGTGTAAACCGGGAAAAATTCATACGACATGTAGATTACTCATAATGATACTCCTTATGTTCCTATTTGTTCTATTTATTGATATCAACAGCATGTTCTACTGCTTACAATCCTGCAATACTGCATACTATGTTTACATTGCTTTCCTTGAGTATTCATAATTTAATTAATATAATATTACATCATAGTCTTCCCAGTTACAATGATAATGCATTTATATACTACTGTTTGTCAGTACATCAGCCTATTCTAATCACGACAAAGTTAATTATTTACAGTATTTATGTACATTTTACTGAGATCATTGCTTGTGTCCGTACATTTACTTCTCTTACTAGCAATATGGCTGTGTTGCTACCGAGATCCAATTCTTAATACTAAGTACAATGCACAGTTACTCTTTATGTATTTGTTTTCCCTATTGTATTTGTTCAAGTTTGATTATCCCTTTGAAGGCATTGTCTTCTCCTGTTGATTGTGTTCTTCTTACATATGGGAAAAAATCCAATTTTAGAATTAAAATTTACAAAGAAATCTTTAATGTTTCATCCTGAAAGAAATTTTAGGAAGCTTAAACAACACATTTATGAAGGATTTTGCACAAGTAATGCCGCATTGATGGCGTGAGTAGTTTACTAACGTCTGTACCAAATGCAAAATTTTGATTTCTTTACATTATATCAATAATTTAAAACATTAGGGTTTCTGAAAATCCAGCCAAGAACAGACTTAAAATTCTGTTCTCTTCAGAATTTTTAAAGAAAAGAAAAATATTTCTTTAGCAAAATCAACCAATCCTAAGCTTCCGCAAGTCGGGAACCCCTAACTATATTCCCGCGTGTAAATGTTGCCTCGTATATAAATCAATAAATCAGTAAATAAATAAGTAAACAAATATGTAAATAAGTAAAAAGGTAAATTAGTAAATAATTATGTAACTAAATAAGTAACTAAATAAGTAAATAAATTAATGAATGAATAAATAAGTAAACAGACCAATAAATAAATATAATTTTATTGTTCTTTAAAACATTTCGTCATTGTGTATCTAAAGTTTGCTAATAAGTTCTCTACAATACAAATATATTGCGTAATGGCTAAGTAGAAAACAATTTGATCTACATTTGAAAGCAGAAGGTTACAGAAATATTCCCTTATGCGCAGATCATCTCAACACACTTCATGGATCCTGATAGATTGGGTTCTATTTAGGTGGAACCGATTTTTGTTATGAGACGCTTTTAAGTTGTCAGGTATATTCAATTACTCTGTTTTAATAAATTATCCTCTAAACAATAAGACTAACCAAAGTAGGAATATAAATAATTTAATTGATGTATTGTACAATGCATTCACTGCTTATGATATTATCAGTAGGATGTTAATTTGTCATACACCGCCAAATAGTACACCAGAAATATATAGTCGCACTGCTGGAACGGTTACCATGGATTTAATTTTGTTATCAGAAACCTTTCAGATAATGCACTGATTATTCTTGTAAGAGTGAGAGGGGTACTGACGGCCCTTCCGGTCGTGTGCTAAACACCAATGAACGCATTACTTCAACCAATGGAATTCGCAGGAATCACAAATGACAGATATAAGTTCACTCCACCTGGAGTAATCAGTGCGTTATCTGAGAGGTATCTATTATTTACTAAAGATAAATCCATGGTAACCGTTTGAGCAGCGCGACAATAAGTGTAATAAGATTCAAAAATCAGATCCGATATAGCGGCAAAAAGGAAAGAGATGAACCTCCCTGTCTGGCTTCAAATCGTATTGTTAATTGACATGTGTATAATAGCAATAAGTGCCGTTAAGCATCTTGAAGTTTGAAGTTCAGTCACTCTTAAATTTATATCAGAAATCTTGGCAATATTACTTTGTAATGCCGTTCAGATATCTTAAACATTTACCACGCTCTTATAGTTGTTTTACAACCTTTAACAGAAGTAGTCAAATTATACACATGTTACCATATATGTTGTTAACATTATGAAATGTAATTAAGTCAACGTCGAAATATTTAACATCTATGTGACATGACTGTGAAACACCGTATTTGAGTATATTATCCAATTGCCTGTGTTATCATATGTAGTAAGAAGGGGCACTACAACATTAAAAAACCGATATAATTTAATGCAGGTTATGAGTTCATTAATTGTATAAATCTTCCATTTTGCTCAACCTACTTTGGTGTGCTGAATCTTATGGACAACGATTTGGCGATAGGAGACATATTTTGAGGTAATAGCAATATATTACAGACAGACAGGATCAGACATTTTTACACATATTTTATTCCGTAAAGTATTACTTAATTTTTCATCAATCTAAAAACAAATATACCCTGTAAAGGGAGCAGCGAAACCGGATATGTATTGGTAGCTTATTGAAATAAATGCATAAATAGCCAGCCCATCCCTATACCGCTATGAGTTAATTAGGATAGCAACTCCTAAGAGCCTCATGCTTGCTTGTTAGTACCTCCTTATGTACTGTGATGACCAATAATGTTCTGTATTCTATACACCGTGTAACCTAGATTGTTTTATATTCTATGTTCTATACCCTATATCCCAATGAATTTAAGGTGATGGATTTGTGATATTTATATAATTTCAACTCTTCTAAATTTGGTGTTCATCTTAAGTTCCCTCTTGCGCGGGTTGATTTTTTGGAGCAAACTTTGATCCTACTTCTCCTTAAACTGCACCTCAACGTAGCACTGATACTAACACAGACACTTCTGTTGCAAGCTGTGAGGTGGTTTATTTCTGGGTAGCTGCTCTTTTCAGTTTGCTCCACGTTTGTCTTTCCTTAGCCTGTCCCGTCCATAGTGCTCCTGCTGTCCTCCTAAAGTCGTCTGCCCACCGTGTCTTCGGTCTCCCTATCAATCTTGGTCCTACTCTCCGATCTCACTTTGTTGTTCTTTGGGACCATCGACCGGGTTCTATTCTGGCGACGTGCTCTTCCGCCCTTATAGCTGCGTCAGTCATACCTGTCTTATTTCTTATAGTCTCGTTTGAGATCATGTCTCGTATTACATTTGCAATATTTTCCTCATCTTTCGCTGGGAAATCTGAAGCATTGGTTTTTTTCGGTATAAAGCAGATTTGGCAGCTGCACTTTATTTATTATATACTTTATATTCACTGTGAGTTGCAAAGTGAACTAAAATTACGAGTACATCTTCACTGATGTTCAAGCCTGATGCCTTTATATATTACAAACATTCGAATTGCGCAGTTAGAAATTCCCATTTCCATTAGATCTGTTTACGTCTGAGAGTTGTGCTCGCTCAAACGTTCCAATTCTCTTAAGTTTATTAAGGCCGCATTAGGAGAGCAGTTTGTCAGTGTACTTGGCTGTATAATTAGGGAGGTGTATTTAAAGTGCCACTTTAGATAACTTAGCAAATGAGACTGCTAGAGGAAATGATTGCACTGAGGTAGCTAATAACTGGAAGTTTGTTCATAACTACTATGGTAATGCCTGTCTCAGTGTACTGCATCAGAGACAATGTCATGCACTTGCAGGTTTACATCCGACATTTCCCGATGGTAATGTGCCAAATGGCCAAAACCATTGTTTGAAGCGGAAGGCAGCGATGCATAATACATTGGAAATATACTGGATGTCCCTCCCTGGTTTGCTATGTTTCAAATAATATTTGGCTCTACCACAACTGTGCGATCTCCATGCTGTTCACATCATCTATTGGCAAAAATCAGCATTTTTAAATCACAATCACCGAATTGAAAGCTGTATAGAACCTCATGAACTATGCTTTGATCACAAATAAATTCAGCAATTCTAATTCTGAAAAGTACTCTATTATTTTATAGCACGATAATTCATCTGTTTATATTAAATAATTGTTGGAAAACATTAATTAGCAAGTAAATTAATTCGCAACAGCATTCGTTTGATGTGAAGAGCTATCAAAGTGACAGTGGTCCGAAATTTCATGTTACTTTTTGCAGATGGTATATATGTTAATAAACCTCAAAGAGTATTTAAATAAGTAAATTGGTCCACCAGGTTCTCCACATACTCGGTTGCTGGCTGTTTTACGTCCGGGGACTTCCAAAAGCCAGATCGCACAGGGGAGGCGTAACTCTCGGCCGAACATTAAGCTGACTGGCGTCATCCCAGTGGTGTCGCAACCGCGACAAGCACAGAGACACGCGGAAGTTTCTAACAAGTGCTAGAAGTTCCGTGTGGACAAGCGTTCCCCATCGTTAGAATAGTGCTGCCCAGCGAGCAAAACAGCGATTATAATGTGCACGCATCCGCGCCATCCATCCCTTACCGCCATATACGAGCCTAAAAGACGTTAAGGAAATGGACTGAGCATCAGGTAATCAACACAGAACTATTGTATAAGAATGACGATGAGGAAACACAAGAGAGGGCTACTAGTCAGGGAACCTAGAAGCACAGATGAAAGATGTCCAGGAATAGGAATGAAGGGGAAATGGAAATCATAATAAATGATTGGCTTACCACCCAGGGAAAACAATGAATAATCCAATATGAGTTGAGGCCGAAGCGTGTCTAACCCCGAACCTCTCATTTACGAGCCTAACACGTTACTGTGTAGCCATCTCGCTCAGTCTGGAAGAAAACATTCGGCTTATTTTTATCAGGGTTTCACTGAAATATTAATTATGTAGTGACTTAATTTCTTAAACATTTTTTTTTTCAATTAACAGGAAGCTTTTGTAACAAGATTTTGTAGAAAAAAGCACTGAGAAGGGGAACAGCACGCTCAGTTTGTGAGCAGACAGGAAGAAGTACTCTAGGCGAAAAAAGACAGGTAAAGTAGAGTTGGTCATTACCCCCTAGAGGGAAGGGGTAGTGCTCACTGGATAATCAGGCGATAGGTGAATGCTCTACCTGGAGGTACTAGCCGTGCCGTGGCTCAGTGGTTAGACTGCTTGGCTCTCACCAAGGCGGCCCGGGTTCAATCCCAGGTGACCGCAAAGTGAGATTGGTGGTGGACAACACGGCGCTGGGGCGGGTTTTCTCTGAGACCTCCGGTTTCCCCCGCCATCTCATTCCACCCGTGCTCCATCTTCATCTCATGTGTCATCAGTGTCACCGCCTGCGGTGCCGTATGTAGTAAAAGCGGGCGTTAAACACTACACATTTCATTTCATTTCATTTCATTTCATTTGGAGGTACTCTTGTTCGGAACGTCGATGGGCGCAGTGGTGTAGGATGGTGACTTCAAACTGAGCGATGTGTGTAGGCAATGCATGCATGTGTGTGTGTGTGTGTGTGTGTGTGTGTGTGTGTGTGTGTGTGTGTGTGTGTGAAACCCAGGCCAGAAGAGTAAGCGGTACAACTCCTTGGATCAAATTGCTATGCTCGGAGCAAGCTACAAACTCAGAAGCCGTCCCAATAAAGTCCACAAAACTAACTGCACGGTTATACTCCCTTCCAACCCCAAGTGTCCCCTCAGTAGGGAGGGGGGGGGTGAGAAAGGATACAAAAATGAAAATGTATAAGGTAATGGCTATTCCAACTTTACTATATGGAAGCGAAACCTGGGTGCCAACACAAAAGAATTTAAATAAAATACAAACTGCAGAAATGAAATTTTTAAGAAGTGTTAAAAGTTGTACAATATTGGACAAAATAAGAAATGAGGATATTAGAAAGGAATTAGAAATCGAACCAATCCATGAAAAAATATCAGAACGAAGGCAACAATGGCATGAACATATATTAAGAATGGAAGATGGAAGATATCCAAATGTGGTATTAAACTATAATCCAAAAGGAAGAAGAGACAGAGGACGACCCAGGAAACGCTGGGAGATCTATGAAGCCGGAACGGGCGATATGCCCAAACCATGGAGAGAAGAAGAAGAAGAAGACAAAAAGAAGAAGAATCTTTAAAATAGGTAATAACTGAATGTCATTCAATTAGTTTAAAGAAAACTTGTGAAACATTTTTTACATGTATAACAGTACTGATAAAATGCAAAGCCTTTGGAAGAACATTTAATTGGAAAACAATAAGTGAGTAACCTATGAACAATTTTTAATTTACCATTGAGATGATCCCCTCAATCGAAAAAACATGACTGATGTTGCGTAATTATTATTAGACAAGCATTACTGTCCTGAGTCAGATGTGATTGCGGATGTGTGCATGTGGGTCGTGCTTGTGTATGTTATACGTTGTCTATGAACGAAACGCCAACTCTGTTGATAAGTACACATATATAGGAATTTTTATGAACTATATTTATTATTCTTTGGTTACGATGTGGTTGGAGTAAGTTCTGGCACAGTTGTCGGTTTAGTACGAATAAACAAGTATATATCTTTGAAGATCTCCAAACAGTTGTCGAAGTGCAACTGGTGGCGACAAAATAAACTAAGTCTTTTGTGTAGTGTGTTGTCTGTACTCTTATCGTGGCCTCTCACGTGTGGTCAGGCAATGCAATAGATCTTGTATCACAAGATGGGGTGCTCGACCGCCAGACACTCAGCGGCGCCTTAGAACGTTTATATCATCGAAGCGAGGCGTCTCCGATTCTCACTTTATTTCTTTTTCACTCTATTTCCACTGGAAGTTTTGCAAGACGTTTTTTACACATTCACTTGATATAAAACTAAAGTAAACTGTTTGCTCTTCATAAAGCAATCGAGATACAAATTTTTATGACGTGTAAGATACTCGTGGGTTTCTCTTTGGGTCACGTACTAGAAATAAAAATGTATTAGTACAACGCCGATTAAACTTACTCCTTTAGGATGTTTCTTTTTTTAAAATGTAGCACTGAAGCAGTAATTTACTTATTTGGGTGGCCGTAACTTCGAATGTTCCAGAACCTCACTATTCTCTTAAGCTCTTTTATATTTTTACAATATTGCATATTAGTACAAATAAGAATGGTGGAAAGTTTAGTAGATACACCCTAATTTATTCCTGAGATTGAACCTCCTTAAAATTGCAAATTTATATAAAACTGCTAAAATTTTCACAATTTTCAAGCCTAATTTTGGATGTATGCCCCTTACCTATATGCTTGTTATGAGGCATATTATTAAATTAATAATTTCTGGTCTAAATGCAACATGGAGAATGGAAGTCATTAATTAAGAGATTCCTTCACTTTTTTCTTAACGAACTTAAGTTCATTTTACTACTTAAAATTAAATACCTTGTGCACGGGCTATTTTAATTATATCTTCCTTAAGCAGCTACTGGATCGGTTTGATGAATAAAAGGTACTATAACTGAAATAAAAAATGATAGACCTATATAAAATTAATGAAAATTAATTGCTCTTTCACACTAGCCGCGTGTAGGACGCACTATGAAAGGGTAGAGGCAGACTGAAAAATTCACGAGTCAGTTGGAGAATTTAATGTCATGTTGGCACGTGAAATGGTTGGAGGGGCTGGACGGAAACCAGAAGATCCGTGGTTCAAATCCCGGCTATGACATTGAATTTTTCAGTCTGGCCCTATGCTTTCATAGTGCGTCCTACACACGGCTAGTGTGAAAGAACAATTAATTTCCATTAATTATTATACCTAATAGTGGTCCGAACTAAAAGCCCGGGCCTTAAAGTACTTACAGCATAGTAAGTCGCCATTGAGGTAGTTCTCTTATGTGTTTATGAGAACTCCTAGTGGTTTACCGGGAGAAACACGAGTCCGTTGGAGAATTTAATGTCATGTTGGCACGTTAGCCATAGTAACTCAAATGGTTAGAGGAGCTGGACGAAAACCAAAAGATCCGTGGTTCAAATCCCGGCTATGTTATTAAATTATCCAGTCTGGCTCTACACTTTCAAATACAAAATTAGTTTTGAAAAATATATTTACCATTAGGTGAAATACAAGTCAACGGCAAAATCATACACTGATCTACGAGATTTTTTTTAATTTATGTCCTCTAACGTTAAGGCATATCGGACGATGAATGAAATGAGTGAAGTGATGCTCAAATGAGTCCAAGGTCCGTGAAGCTTAGAGTTACCCGACATTCGTCTATCAGGATAAGGGAAAACCCCGGTAAAGCCTTATCCAGGTAACTCACTCTAACCGATATTCGAACTCGGGACCTCTTGAACGTGAGGCAGACACGCTACCATCTGCGCTACCGAGGCGGACATCTATCTACTAGCTTGGGTTAACCTGGTACTCTGATATATTTGTCTCCACAATAGTTCCTTATAGTTCTATTTCGTTGTTTAGTTTTAGCTGATGATGAATCCGAAAATTAAAAGTTAAATTGCAATAAGAAATTCGATCTAAAATTTCATAGGCGTACATGTATTTAACGCTTTTACTGAAATCCAATATTTCACGAGGATGCTAGGAAATAATCAAAAGTCTCCGTATGGTAAAAAATATGAAAGTACGCGGTTATTCGTTCTGGCGTAGTGGGCTAAGGCGTCCTGCTTTGGTTCCCTGCAATGGAAGGCACCCAGGATCGATCTCATACCTGGTGGGGTGCCGATTTTAAGTCCCTGATATAGGACCGGTGCGCACTGAGCATCGCAAGGAAATTGAAGAGCTACGATAGACAGCGAACCCTGGTATAGAAAGCCAACTTTCCTGCTGGGGGTGTTGAGATGCTGGCCACATTTCCTTTCCATGTCGGTTGGATGATCGCCCAACTTTGCCTTGCGTGTGTGGACGTGATGCCGGCAGACGGATTGGCAGGCCTTGGCCCAGTTTAATGCAGTTTTTCACGAGATTATAGAGCTGGTTAGGCATATAGTGTAACCTCATTCAATGCACTAAGGAATTTTCAGAATGTCGCGATATTTACAAAAATGCTATATTTTAGCTGATGCTTTCTTTAAAACCCAGGGGCTAGGGAATGGATTATTACGACACTCTGAGGATTAGGAATAGAAAACAGTCATTACCTGTAAAGCTCTGAGCAGAATGAAAAACAAATATATATTTATAGTTTACTGGAATAAAAGCAACATAGTTCAAACGGAGCTTTGCGATACAGAATAAAGTGTAGAATAACGAACTCCGATACCTATACTTACCTAAGAACAACCGTTAAACAACTTTGGACTCCTCTGCCACCATAAGCACCTCTTTACACCCATAAAAGTGAAAAAGAAACCGAGAGGACTTAAGAATTTCTTTTAAATTGCTCTTAACACTCTAGAAATAGCAGTTGTTGCCGTGGCGTAGTGTTAACAGTGTTCAGTTAGCAAGCTTCTGGGATTAATTCTGTTAACAAATGATTAAGTTCAAGTTCTCATTTTTCTCCTTTCTTGTATTCAACTGTCTATACCTTTTTCCGGAGGGGACTCGGCACTGCGACCAAGTTTGGTCTATTGTACCTTATGCCCCAAAGTGGGGCATCTCCGGGAGGTAGGATGAGGGGAGAGGAAACAGGGTGGCCGTCCCAAGGAGCCACTACACTGTAGAGAGCAGGGTCCCTGCGTATTTCTTAGATGGAAACCTCCCCGGCAGGCCAGCATAACCGACGTTCCCCCGTACCGTTGTATGGAGACAGTTTCAGCAGTCGGGTCTATCTATACTTGTTAATAAGAATATTGTTTTACTTCAACAAAGGCAACTCATTGGCTAGCGCTGTTGATTTTCTGGACAACAGTATGAAGTGCAAAATAAATGCATTAAACATTATATTTTTCTTCCTAAATTTCTGCTTCTGAAACACACAAATAGACAATTTTCAGTAATATAAAGCTATACAATAGTGAAATTAAAAGCCCATTATTTGTGGAGCGGTTTCCTGAAGTCCTAAATTTCAGGAGGACTGTAGGCATATGAAGAAAATCCGCGGTATATAAAGTGACCCAATTTTCATGATCTGCCTAGACTGGTTTGAACATGTATATTAAAAAAAGAGCTTCCTAGCCATGGACGGTCATGTACACAGAGCATACCAAATAACAATGAGTTTGGAGAGAAAAAGGAGCAACAATAGAATAATAAATTAAACAAATATGAAGAGTGAGGAATGTTCATAATATATAATCCGAGAGCAGACATTGGTAACCGTTCTTGCTTTTAGAAATGGCTAAGGGAGTTAGTTTAGTATAGAATGTATTGCAAGACCTTGATTCTACTTCTAAAGGCAGAAATAGCCATATTGTGGATAAATTTGGTTCTCGATGAAAGTTTTAAACTAGTTATGAATTAATAGAAAAATTAATTGTTCTTTCACACTGGCCGTGTGTAGGCTAATGTATGGAAGGTTAGAGTCAGACTGAAAAATTCAATGCCATAGCCGGGATTTTAACCACGGATCTTCTGGTTGCCGTCCAGCGCTCTAACCCTTGAGCTACTATGGCCAACGTGCCGACATGACATTAAATTCTTCAACTGACTCGTGTTTTTCCGGTAAACCACTTAGGAGTTCTCATAAACACATGAGACAACTACCTTAATGGCGACTTACAACGTGTAAGTACTTTAAGGCCCGGGCTTTATAGTTAACCACTATTAGGTCAATTAATGGCCACTGAAAAAACAATTAATTTTTCCATTAATTGACCTAATAGTGTTTAACTATAAAGCCCGGGTCTTAAAGTACTTACATGTTGTAAGTCGCCATTAAGGTTGTTGTCTCATGTGTTTATGAGAACTCCTAAGTGATTTACCGGCGAAAACACCAGTTAGTTGGAGAGTTTAATGTCATGTCGGCACGTTGACCATAGTAGCTCAAAGGTTAGAGTATCTGGACGGCAACCAGAAAATCCGTGGTTGAAATCCCGGCTATGGCATTGAATTTTTCAGTCTGACTATCTTTCCATAGTTATGAATTGTCTTGCCCCAACTATTAGAACTATAATATAGTATTTTCAATATATGTGTATCTGTATTGTTCACGATATGGTAGTTTCATGAAATCGACGTTTCTCAGCACAGATATACATGTATAGGTATAGATATGAAGCTTTTAGATTATGTAAATTGTCAGGCAGGTGCCTAATTTTTACTCAGATGCGAGTCTCATTTCACCTCAGCAACAATTTTATTTTATGCAATATTTTTAAGAACAATGTACATATAGATATATCTGTGGTTTTGTGATACTGTTATACATACAAATGTCAATTTTGCATATGGAATATACTCACCTTGTTTAAAATGTTACTTGTTCCATAGCTTATGCACACTTAAAATTGTAATATTTAAGCTGGAAAGCATAAGTTGGGCAAAACACGGCGGAAGATTTTTTGTATTACGTTAAGTGATATTACTTATTTGTGAAATTGTGTTTTTTTTTCCTCGGGATTAAGTCGAATGAAGACGAAGTATCGTAACATTAGGGAAAATCCGCTGTCACGAGGTAGGAGCACATGTGATGTGTATATTCAAGACAATGAGGGAAGGCGAAATTGATATTTTGGAAGACCGATTCTTTCATTTGCGGGAAATTGAATACAATCAAAGAAAAGTGCATTAGGCTTACGGGCGTGGAATATTTGATATAACAATCCACAAATTACAATTGTCGGAAATCAGTCGTTCCAGTCACTGAGAGTAAGTCTTACAGAAAACCAGGTCACTGCAAGTCACACATTTGTATGCAAATGCAATAAAAGGTTAGCCAATGTGTTTTAATTCTGCGAAGTCAAGGTAAAAGTGTAAATATTAGACGGATTCACCAAAAACATGTATAACTTCGGCGTGTGTACAATGGAAGTGAAATAAGGAAGAGCAATATAAGCACATGGGCAAAGATTTGCATTGTTATTAACCCTAATTACAGTTCCCATTTCTTGACCTTAAATCTCCGTTATCGCTTACCTATTGTTCTCCACTGAGGTAATACAAGCCAGGGTAAGGTATCCTCTAGAAACGGCCGAACGAGGTTCTACTGAGACAACCATCCATAGAAGAAGAGACGCCGAGAAAGGGTTTCGAACTAAAGACTCCAAAGCATGCAGGTTCAACCGTTTGCTGTAACAGGTAGCCCTAGAGGCTCCCACCTCAGGTATCAAAAACGTTATACGGAAATGCTTTATAGCATTTGAAACATGTTAAAATCCAAATTTGTTGATTTGTTTAACATTTTGTTTAATTTTCAATGATAATCAACCTAAATATCAAGCTCCAGTTAACTAAATGTAATTATAATTTCTTCATCAAATAATAATTTATATATTGGATCCTCACAGCTTCCTGTGACCTATTTATTACATGGTTTGAACCTGTTGTACATATAAGCATACTGAGGTGTCACCACTGAATACAATGTATTACATTTTGATGATGTTATATATTGCATTTGAATGTCCCCAAAAGTAAACAGTGAACAAATAAGAGTTTCCAAGGGTATCAAAGTAATTCACATTTACAAGACATAATAGACATGAAATAGGCTTCCTTCCGTATACAAAAGGTATAACATAGAGATAAAAAGTGTAAATTCAATTTTTTTATTGTTTATGAAATTAAAAGTTTATGAAATATATGAAAGATTAATTATGGTAATTAAAGAGATAATTGACGTTAATCTAAATATTTTAGATTAATAAAACGTTATGCAGTGAAAAAGCTGGACCTATCCAACACAAATAAGTCGTTCCTTTTGAAACTCCATGCTTTTCTAAGCAGACTTTAAAGTGGAGTTAATAGGATTAAACACCAAATAAAAAGTAAGTTGAACATTAATAGACCTACAAATCAGAAATTACACAGCGAGTGCAGCTATCATACGCTTCTTGACAAACATTACAGAAGGAGAACTTCACTTAAATCCTTTTAGTTTTAAAAGCAAAATCAGTGGTTTTCTTTTGTGCATTTTAATTTTTGTTCTATTTATTTCACATAATTAACAACCTCAGCAAATAATGAAGACTTTTTTTTTTAATTTACGTCCTCCAAAGTTAAGTCATATCGGAAGATGAATGGAATGGGTGAAATGTTGCTCAAATGAGCCCAGGGCTCATAGAGCTTAGAGTCACCCGACATTCATCTTTCAGGATAAGGGAAAACCCCGGAAAAACCTTATCCAGGTAGTTCATCCCAACCAAGATTCGAACTCAGGACCCTTTGAACGTGAGACAGACACGCCACCCCCACGCTACCGAGGCGGGCAAATAATAATAATAATAATAATAATAATAATAATAATAATAATAATAATAATAATAATAATAATAATAATAATAATAATAATAATAATAATAATAATAATAATAATAATAATAATAATAATAATAATAATAATAATAATAATAATAATAATAATAATAATAATAATAATAATAATAATAATAATAATAATAATAATAATAATAATAATAATAATAATAATAATAATAATAATAATAATAATAATAATAATAATAATAATAATAATAATAATAATAATAATAATAATAATAATAATAATAATAATAATAATAATAATAATAATAATAATAATAATAATAATAATAATAATAATAATAATAATAATAATAATAATAATAATAATAATAATAATAATAATAATAATAATAATAATAATAATAATAATAATAATAATAATAATAATAATAATAATAATAATAATAATAATAATAATAATAATAATAATAATAATAATAATAATAATAATAATAATAATAATAATAATAATAATAATAATAATAATAATAATAATAATAATAATAATAATAATAATAATAATAATAATAATAATAATAATAATAATAATAATAATAATAATAATAATAATAATAATAATAATAATAATAATAATAATAATAATAATAATAATAATAATAATAATAATAATAATAATAATAATAATAATAATAATAATAATAATAATAATAATAATAATAATAATAATAATAATAATAATAATAATAATAATAATAATAATAATAATAATAATAATAATAATAATCATCATCATCATCATTCGGTTTGGATCTACGACGAGAAGCAGCTACTAGGAATATTTAATAACCTTCAAATTATTTTGAGTAATCTTAGTACTGTTTGATAGTGCTGTAATTACCCAGTTGCTAGAATACTGGATCCAGAAATCTAAATTTGGTATTTGAGGTTGTTCGTAAAAGTAATTGGTAAAATATTTGAAATATTAAACTCCAGATATGCACAAGCTATGACAAATAATTTTAATCAAGTAACCAAACAGTAGATCACTATCTTAGTAGGTGAATCGTAAGTGTAAGCACAATCTTAAACTTGTGCATTGTTGCAAAAATATCGTATTTTCTTTTATTATTGATTCTGTTAATCGGACTATTATATTACCCCTTCACGTTTATTTGGTATTCTCCTGAACATCTCCGACTACGCCCTTACTCTCTCTCTCTCTCTCTCTCTCTCTCTCTCTCTCTCTCTCTCTCTCTCTCTCTCTCTCTCTCTCTCTCTCTCTCTCTCCATACAAAACTATGTCATGCTTTAAAAAGTAGAAAAAAAAGGCCATCTTTCTATCTTCTATTAAGTATTTTTGAAGGTTGTATTAGAATAAAAGAAGATCTGGCTAAGAAGAGAAAAGAACGGAAAAACTTTGCAAGTTCCTTTCTGGGCATGTTTAGAGATTTAACCATTTAAAATATTCTCTACAAGGTCCCCTTCTCTTCTTGCTTGGGCAGGTGTGTGCCAGAAATTTACTAATCTTATACTTTATTATTAATTCAATTAAATGTGAACCTAACCAATATATAGTCTTTATATCCTTGTACAATAACATTTATCTACATTCATACTGTGGCTTAAGTATCAAAGATAGCTTTGAGATTTCAGGTACTGAAACAGCAAAAAAGATGTGCTGAGTGGGAATCTAAATATCATATTATACAGTAATGAAATACGAATATCAGGCTGATAGAAACATTTACCCCGAGTTTACCATGTCGGCACGTAAATCCATTCATGTATTCAATGAGTCTAAATTGATCTATCAAATTACATTCATTGAAAGAAACTGCAGCCGAAATCCAGAGAGCAGCAAGAACTTGGAATTCGGAGCTGTCTATCAATCAATGAGGGTAGGGAAAATATGATTTCGTGCTCTTCTGAAATAAATTCTTCTGAATTTCAAGATGATCCTTGCTCATACTGTGTCGTGAACGGATACAGATATTCTGCCAAGTTTTATTATCATACGTAAATAAGTTGAAAGATTAGCTTTCTCTCCTTAACGTTTGTTTTTACGAAAGGTAAATAAAGCAATTCATTACTTACATAACATTTGTACTGTTAACCATATAGTAAAATGAAGTTTATTTGAATAAAAATATTTAATTTGAAGCTTTCTTGGATTGATCCATAAGTTCAGGCATTTTCACTAGTGATGGACGAATTCGAATACAAAAAAACCGATTCATTCGATTCTTGGTAGTTCTCGAAATGTTCTCGAAATTTGAATGCGTATTCGAATACAATGCAAAGTTCTCGTGTGATTTTGTCCTGAGTGCTGTTCTCGAACACTTTTTGCCCAAAGTTCTCGTTAGGTGGACTGAGGTGGAATTTGCATACAGATCTCGATTCAGTTTCATAGAGTCTGATTTGTGACCATAGATTCGCATCTTAAAGGTCAGGTAGCATAGGGGAGAGAAGTGAGCTGATTGACAAATAAACATTGTAAGGGATAGAGCGGGACGTGTTTACTGTATAGATAATATATACTGTTTACGGGTAATGGACCTGCCTACATTCCAAGGTTATCGGAATGTCCCCAAACAATTATTTCAATACGTGATAATATATTTAAATTACTAAATCATAGGAGAAAGGTATGTAAATTACGAGATATGTAACCATAACGAATGAATAACTGTTTTAAATTTGAAACAAATTCAAATTTATGTCTACGTGCTCTTGATTCCCAAGTAAACCGTATCATATAAAATATATGCGTAGTTATATGTAAAGTCCTGTTAATGTGAGTTTTACAATGAAAATAATGAATTATTGTGCTATGTCTTACTTCCTGATATTAATAAAATTATTAATACGCATAAGCAAGTGGTCAATAATGACTAATTTATTTTGGTTTTAACATATTAGTACGTGCTGTTACATTCTTTTATGCTTTGCTGTTGTATGCTTTGACACTGCCTTAAAATACGTTCAAATCTTTGTCTTGAAATAAAATGTTTTCCTGATCGGAAACACCGCAGCATAGTGACGATGTACACAGCAAAGCAATTGGTCATGAGCGTTGCAACACTATATTAAAACAGGAATAAGCGATTCAAGATCGCATATGCCAATTGGTTTTGATATCCTATACTTCCTGACTATGGACACCATAAAAACATTTATTATCATGACTATTGTCATCTTATATATCATTTTACTAGTTTTCATCGTTTTTATTTTTATGTCTTTATGTTGCTTTTCTGTATGTTTACGCATATACACAATATAACTATATGTAAACACTATGCCCAAGGCGGGAATCGAACCTGTGGCCCTCTACGCAGAGAACACCCGAGACATCCGCTCTAGCGACCCCAAGCACTTCCGTCGAATACACTCATATGTTCTCGTTTGTAATATCCGGGAACTTTTTTCGAATACAAGCAAGTGTTCTAGATTCGCAACATGTGACATCATCCGAGAACTTGCATTCGAATGCAAGAAAAAGTTCTCGTTTGTAGCAAAATCGATTCGTAGCGTGTGACATCCGAGAACTTGCATTCGAATACAAGCAAAAGTTCTCGTTTGTAGCAAAATCGATTCGTAGCGTGTGACATCCGAGAACTTGCATTCGAATGAAAACAAAAGTTCTCATTTGTAGCAAAATCGATTCGTAGCGTGTGACATCCGAGGACTTGCACTCGAAAGCAAGCAAAAGTTCTCGTTTGTAGCAAAATCGAATCGTAGCGTGTGACATCTGAGAACTTGCATTCGAATGAAAACAAAAGTTCTCATTTGTAGCAAAATCGATTCGTAGCGTGTGACATCCGAGGACTTGCACTCGAAAGCAAGCAAAAGTTCTCGTTTGTAGCAAAATCGATTCGTAGCGTGTGATATCCGAGAACTTGCATTCGAATACAAGCAAAAGTTCTCGTTTGTAGCAAAATCGATTCGTAGCGTGTGATATCCGATAACTTGCATTCGAATACAAGCAAAAGTTCTCGTTTGTAGCAAAATCGATTCGCTGCGTGTGACATCTCCGAGAACTTGCATTCGAATGAAAACATAAGTTCTCATTTGTAGCAAAATCGATTCGCAGCGTGTGATATCCGAGAACTTGCATTCGAATGAAAACGTAAGTTCTCATTTGTAGCAAAATCGATTCGCAGCGTGTGACATCCGAGAACTTGCATTCGAATGAAAACATAAGTTCTCATTTGTAGTAAAATCGATTCGTAGCGTGTGATATCCGAGAACTTGCATTCGAATGAAAACATAAGTTCTCATTTGTAGCAAAATCGATTCGTAGCGTGTGATATCCGAGAACTTGCATTCGAATGAAAACATAAGTTCTCATTTGTAGCAAAATCGATTCGCAGCGTGTGACATCTCCGAGAACTTGCATTCGAATGAAAGTTTAGATTCTTCAAAGTATTCGAATACAGTGTATTCGACTCTTAAAATCATTCAATTCTGCCCATCACTAGTTTTCACACATTGTATTCTTCTTTTTGTTTAATGGCGGTGTCAAAGTCACAGAACATTAATCGAAAATGCTCTCTTTGCCATTCACTTTAACACTCCATTTTAAGGACATGACAAGAACGGTTTAATTAAAAATTAAACGAACTATTTTGATCGGATAACAAAGCTAATTGTCAAACTATTTTATTTAACACGTAAAATCCACACCTAAATAATGCGCCAGGACGCCAGGGCTTATGAACCAACCATATGAAGTTTCACTGCTAATACCACTTATCTCCATCACAGCACTGTCGTATCTCCTGCGGCACTGTTTTCTTCCCATGTCATCTTTGATGTGCAACCTATTCTCTGTCTTTTTAATATTGGGTTTTAGCCGTTTTGGTTGGATTTTGTACTTCGTTACTTACACAGAAAATCACATGTTTACGATGCACGGCATATACCTCTATACCAGCGCTGTCGTTAGTTTATGTGGCGATGTAAACAGAGCGGGAAAATATATCGCTCCGCCGTCGACTGTGATTGGAGGGAATATTCGCAGGTAGTGACATTGGTGATACAGGAAATGAAGATGGAGCACCGGTAGAATGAGATGGCGTGGGAAAACCGGAGATCTCTGAGAAAGCCGCCCCTATGCCTCTTTGTCCACCACAAATCTTACATGCAGTCGCCTGGGCCCTTTGGTAAGAGTGGAGTACTTTATCCAATCGGCCACAGCGCGACCTACGTCTTTGACTGGTCTTGATGATGACTATGGCAGAAATTATTCAGCCTTATATAGGTTTAGTGACATATGTGTTGTAACACAATTATCCATTTTATTTTTATGGAAACCAAATTCTGGAATTTTATATGTAAAATCTAAATGGGGAAATTAGGGCATTAATATCTATAAAGGATTAATGTGCTGTTGAATAAGAAAAGAAAGGACAAATTATATTTTTGAAAATGTAGAAGAAACAGATACAAATTATTTTAGTTTTTAAAAACTATGCAAGAATATGGTTTGCTGTCACACTATTCACTAATTTACATTTACTCTAGCTCTTCAACGGAGAACAATTTTAATGTCATTTATGTAAACTATGATTAGATAGTTCGATACTCTGAAAAATCATGTACTCAGCATATTTCTGGACGATATCAGTCGCCACAAGATAGCACAAGTATCCATTTTGCGAAAAAGTTTCTTTGTCAGAGTTGCAGCAGAAAACACCAGCAACAGCTGAGACGATGTTAGCTTTGGATGTACTTATGTGGCTTTAGTTAAGATCATTGTATGTAATATTTTGGCAAGTAATTTAGATATTTAAACCCAGATAAACGTCATCCTGTACCATGCAAGACTCTGGATAGCTAACCATACACAGTAGCTTGTTCGGCATTCTCTGTGCAGAGGGGGGAGGCGGAAAAGAGCTGGACTTGTCAGTGTCAGTGCGGCATATTATACAGCCAGGTCAATTTGCCAATTACTGAAGACTTTGTACTCTAGTTTGCCTAATATCACTTGCATATCAGCTTACAAAACTGGTTAAAGAAGTATGAAATAATTTTTTCGGGAGTTTTTTTTTTTGTTTTTTTGTTTGTTTGTTTGTTAAGTTTGTGTCCTACAACATTGTCATATTGGACGGTGAATGAGATGGGTAAAATAATGCTCAAATGTGTCCAGGGTCCATGGAGCTTAGTGCTACCCGACATTCGTCTTTAAGGATAAGGGAAGACCCCGGAAAAACCTTATCCAGGTAACTCACCTTGAACGAGATTCGAACTTGGGATCTATTGAACGAGAGGCAGCCACGCTACCGAGACGGGCTTTTCGGGAGTGAATATGTCGTTTCTTCTGAGAAAAAAAAGTGTTTTAAAAGGTCCTAACAACCTTCTCAGTTTTAGAGAAATGCTATCTCAAATTCCTCTTGCACCCAAACTCATCATCACACGCTGGGAGACATGGCTGAAGGAAGACATTCACTATGACCACCACTTTGAAGACACAGAGGCTTCATTTACTCGTTTAAATCATGAAGCAGGCTGTATAGAGGTTGGAGGTACAACAATGCTGCTTTCCTCGCCTTTCAAGGTTAACTGCTGAACTTCCAGTAGCTATTGAGCGCCTGGGATGAGCATATTAGCATAGAAATTATCGATTAAATTTCAAAGAAGCATGTACCAGGACCAGTGGATGCATTTTGTTTATTGAAGCTCACCAACTTTCTACTTCAAAACCCTGGATTTTGAGGAAGGACAATTTATTGACTGACGAGGTATCAAGAGATCGAGAGCGGTTGCTTCGATGGAACTTTTCTCCAGTGACTTTTTGCTTTGAGCATACATAGTGTTATTCTTACCATTACATGAAGCTAACTACCAATCACTTTTTAGAGTGTTGGCAAGTCAAGCCATGCTCTTCCAGAACAATAGCCAAGGTGTGCCACTTCCCCGATCCACAAGATTAGCTTGAAGCACTCCAAGCATTCACGACGTCTCCATGTCCTGCATAAGAAAGAAGCTGCCTAATAACCGGCGGACAGTTCTCGAGTGAGTGGCGAGTGAAACACAGTTGTGAGTTACGCCCAGCTATTCCTTTGATTCAACGGATAGGTTGTATTTTGCTCAGAATGTGAGAGATATTGCTTCAAGTGGAACTTTTGCGTTAGACGAAGCGTCTAAGTGATAGATAAATTATATTCAACTCTAACTGCTCTTTTCATCTGTTACCTACATTAGTATCAGGAGTGGGTTTTGGAAACCAAGATGGAGGAAACACTGATGTTGAAATTTCAGGCAGTAATAACAGTACTGAATTTGCATATTAAAAGGGCATGATTTTGTTTGATATACAGACATCACGGGAAATCGACTAGGCAGTCACTTTGGCCAGGCTGAGGCTTGCACATGGAATTTAAATAACGGCCGCTGTAGCTTATGGAACACACGTGTCTGTACGTTCGTTAGGACAACAAATCACATCAAAGGACTTTTTGTGACAAACCCTCTCGATTCTAGGTCTACGTGACAAAGTGTGTGTATACCAGCTTTGTTCTGATGAGTCATTCAACCGAAACGTGAATCTCTCTGGAAGCATAAATAATTTCTCTCAATGTATTGGTGGCATCCGACTGCCCTCTATGACTTGAGGGTGCCAAGTGACACTGTCACAGTAATTTAAAATAATTATAATAGCAAATTTACAATACAGTTACACTACAACAATACAACACAATAAAATAGGGCAACAATACATTTATAATAATTATCTATTACATTATAATACAATAATTATTGCAAGGAAGATGATAAGAAAAATTTGTATATTCCAAAAGGATGAAAAAAATTCTCCGAGTTTTCCAATTTTGTGAATTACACTACGCAAAGTGATAAAAATATAAAAAAAAACAACAAAGATATTGCATATTATAAAATAGAAAATAAAACTCGCAATAAGGTTCAGTAGCTCTAACAAATACAAACTTAAATTGCGATTAAATACAAATAAATAAAATTAACCAATATAAATATAACCTTTTGGAATTATTGTTATTAATTCAGACGGCATGAAGTAAAATTACATATTCACTGTAGTATCTCCATAGAAGTTCATAAATATTCCAAAAATGAGAACTTCTAGTGTCAGGAAGTAAAAAGTAATAGATTATATAAACACAGAAATCAAGAATTTATTAAGTATCATATAAATCAAGACAAAATTATGTAAGGAAAGATGGGAAAGCAATTCCAGAAAATTTCCCAACACCAATATCCTAAAATTTGTATGAATACAAACAATATGAAAGTAGATGTATTGAAAGAACGATGAGAAACTGGAAGGAGACATAGATCGTAACTGGAAATATCCACCAATCATTAAGGGATGATGAAGATATAAATATAGCTGTCATGACTTTGTTAAGGAAAACACTATGCTTTAGGTTTACATTCTAGTTTTAGAGTGGTATCTGTTCGCTTACATGATATATATTATTACTATATACCAATCTTCCTGAACAATGCGATTTTTCGGTGATGAACTCGGATCTCTAGGTGGATACTTTCATCTTACTTCCAATTTGGCCTCACCTTTCTTCCTGATGGCTGTTTCAGGACTCCAAGTGTAACCCCGGGAGACGCTGCTGCCCCAGGAAACCCTGCTCCCCCGGTACGGTGGAGATCTCAGTTCCCTCCAAACGGATGTGTCAGTCTGTATGGGCAGTTTTTGCAAGGTACCTTCAGGGAGTACATTTCTATAATTTTGGAACCATACCTTCTGCTACCGTCCCTCTTGTTAGGTCAACTGCAATATTCTCTCATCTCACCCCTCCCTCCCAGGAAGCCCAAAATGGCCATAGTAACAAAATTATTCTCTAAGTCGAGGTGCTAAGTCCTTACTTCGAAGCTTGTCATATTATTACCTATGTGGTAAAAAAGGTATGTCAGCATGTAATGCAAAATAAAAATTTTCTTGCTTTACGCTGCCTTTAATTGTGTACATTCTACCATTATTCTATAACTATATGTTAAATAGTGTTGGTGACAGCTTTTTGTTTATATCCTAAATTAATATTTCTTATGTTTTTATTAACTTTATATTGTGTTACTTTTCTTTTAAAATTCTTGGATGAAATGAAATTCTCTTCTTTAGTTTAAATTTCTTTCTCTCTCCACCTCTCTTTCTCTCTTTCCCTCTTATTGAATCTACAAATGCTAATGATAGTATAACGCCAATTTTCCACTTTCAGTAGGTACTCTGCACTATATTAACACATAATAAAAATGAAACACATGCTTCAACCAGTTACTTATTACCAGGAAGTTATGTGTTATTACTTTCCTAGATTGTTCAAAATTGATATCTGAGTAAGTAATAAGGTTTTTGTGATATTTATAGGTCCGCCTGTGGCCGAGGAGACATGGAGAGTGAGGATTTGATTCAACCCATTTCACCACCTTTGTTGTTGCCGACTTAGAGAAGCAAAAACATACAAAAAAGGAACAACAGAAAACAGAAAGAAGAAGAAATTAGAAGATTCAAAGATCGTCACTTGCTGACGTCACAAAACCGGAAGTGCGAGCCTTATGTTTACCGTACGGGACTTATTCCAGGCCGTTTGATTTCGGCGCAGATAGAACATTCCATTTTCATTACCTTCTCACCGTGACCGGCACGGTATAAAATATGGTGCAAACGACAGCTTTAGTTCAGAGAAGTCGTGAGAGCAGAGTAGTTGTGAGTGCAGTCCAGTTCTGTTCCGTTGCTACAGTCTGATTTTTAAAAGAAGACACGTGGAGGTCAAAGGGACGTGGAGCGTAAGAGCGGAAGGTCGTTGCTATGGTAACGTAAACAAAGGTTGCCAGATTGGATATACTGGTGAAGTGGGTGAATCACATACTCCACAGCTCAGTTATCGCTAATTGTATGCGGGAAACAGAGTTTGCGTAGTTGCGCTGTGTATTGTTAGCCTACTCTGTTAAAACACAATTAAAATACGATTTTATGGAAGCAAGACGTAGTGGCGGTAGAATTAGAGGTGGACAGAGGAATCATGGCACAAGGCAAAGATCGGCTTACGGTAAGGGTGTTACATTGCATAGACAAGTTAGAGAATTTGTCTTTTCTCTTAGAGAATTCTTCCAACAGGAAGATGAGCGTTTGCTCCTTATCAATGAACAGCTTATTCCTTTTATACAAAAGCGATAGCTCCATGTCAGCAGATATACTTGCACGTAAAAGAATTCCTGTGGGTCAAAATTCCGGTAAATAGGCGACGTTGATATGAACATGTCAATTAACAAAGTTGTTAATAACAGTATATTGCGATATTAATGTACACGGAACGAGGAAAGGTGTGAGAAAACGAGGCACTTGCACCGATTGTTTTTCAATTATCGAGAATCCATTATGTGCCTACTACATGTGTGTTGCACATAATTTTTTGCATTATATGTTTTTATATGAAACTGAAATTTAGTAGCTAAGATATTATCTTCAATAATAATAAATATAATTGAAGATAAATGTTAGATTTTAGAACGTGTGTCGCATATATGTTTTTCTAAGGAGAAATACTTACCGCACTAGTGCGGGAATGTCAACTTACGATGCATAGCAACAATAACGGTATGTATGGAATATTAGTTACATAGTGCAAACAACTATTTAAAAGAATTCATACATGTGAAGACCCTAAAACTCAGTGAATGTGTGAAGAACTTATTTCTGTTTTAAAGTAGGCTAATACAGATTAACTGTGAATATTTTTGTTGAGGTGAGATCACTCGAACCCTTGTTTATGTTTCGAGTGTTGAGAGGATAAAGAAACGGCATCTGGTAGGCAACATTACACTACTCACGTGGAGAAACAGATAACCTTCACGTATCTTCTTTTAAAATTCAGACTGTAGTTCTGAACTGACAAGTAAAAGTCAGATTCTTTTGTCAGCCTCGACATGCAGAGCTGTATGAAAGCAAGTATTAAAAAGACGTTCAGTGTGCTCGAGAAGTTATGAGCAGCGAAAGTATTTACGTGCAACAGAAACGTTAAGTAGCATTAGACTGACGTGCTTACTCCGTGTATTTGTAAAAAAAAAAAAAAAAAAAAAAAAAAAAAAAAAAAAAAAAAAAAAAAAAAAAAAAAAAACGTTCAAGTGACTATAAGATAGCATTGGGCTAATGATTCTGGCAACAAACCAAGTGAGTTTGGTGCAATTTTGTCATCACATATTATAATTTAATTTAAGGACGATCAGATAGGGTTATTGAAGTTACCGATAACTTATACATAATTCCATGCCTCATGCGTATTTTAAAGTAGCTTTAGAGTTTAGATATATTTTGGTTAAGTTGGTGCAATTCTTTTGTTTTATAACTGGTGAATATATTACGTCAGTGATGGAAATTATTTAAATAAATCCCATCTCAGATTCGATTTTTGTAGATCAGCTGACTCCATTTATAAAAAAAAATTGTGGTTTTGCTTTGGAACTCAATTCAGCACTTTCAAAATAGCATTAACAAGAATTTGAGTATCAAATGAATTAACTTTTTTAAATGCTCATTTTACTAATGCAAATATATGAAAAGGAGGGACACAATAGCAGTGGTGCATAGACAAATAATTACAAAATAAAATACAGTTCTATAACAGTAACATTTTCCTCGTATTTAAAAGCATATTACTGAATTCACTACAATGGTTTCATACATGAGCTTCATATCTTAATTTTATTTTAAGCTAGCAAAAATTAAAAGAATGAGAAGTAGTACAAACATAAGAATTAAACTGACAGAAGGTTGATTTAAGATTTTAAACTGCCCTGACATCCATATAGTCCTAAAACATCAACGTACAAACTTTTATCAAAATGTATAACATATCCATAAATCATTATATGTAATACTATAAGAGGGGCGCTTATGGAAGTTTAATAAATATTTTTACCGTTAAGTTTACTCAGTAATGAATTTTATAATATGATCAAATGTCAGCCAATATAGTTTAGAGCTGATTAAATATTAGTTTAACGCAATTACAGCAAGTAATTAATTTTCTACGTACTTATTATTTAGATAAGGATTAAAATAGTATTATATATAATACATATATACGAAATGCCCACATTAAAAACAAAATTAAATACTTGAGGCTATTAAATCATTGCAGTAGTAGAAGAGGAATCACTGATTGGAAAGAAAAATCCGAGAGTGATTTGGAAATCAACTTCGAAACCTGCCGGATGTTAGCTTCACATTTGGTAATCACGCTTGGTTTCCTTCTAATTGTGTGACTTCAAAACCCTTAAAAAATTCTTCACACCGAATGAGGTTTTTCATGTAAAACTAACTATTCTTTATGTCTGATTTTCTCAAATGCAACTACAGTTCCTTTGATCGAAATATTATTTGTTATGTTTGTGATCAGCGTAACAATTTAGGAGATTCTATCTATTCTGGGTAAATTTTGTATGCGGTTATAAATCATAAGTGATAAGTTGTATTAAAAATGCAGAACACATTCAGACATGACTTTTTTTCGAATACCCTTATCTAGCATTAGTTGCCATCCAATTATTCATTTTCCTTTAGGTGCGTTTTCGCAGACTGAAACTCATACGGTGCCTTAAGTGTCTTAAGCGATATTCTTTTTCCCGGCATTACTTCACTAGAATATTTTCGCCTTTAGAATAAATTATTCCTCCGTATTTCGCACTGAACTCCACCTCCAGTACACCTTTGGTTAATATAATATCTGCACGTGCGCACTTAAACAGCACTGCATCAATCAGTGAATTATTGAACATTTAAGAGCAATTGTTTCTGCTGTAATCATATTGTAATGTTAATTCTATATTATAAGAAATTGAATGATTTATTGAAGCAGGTAAAGCAAAATTTCTAATAAATTGTGGAATTATATTGTATAAGAATAATGGAGTGGTTAATTTCCGCCACGTGTATATTTGATATTTACTTTATTGTTGCAGTGAACGATTCTAACGAGAAACAACTAGCTTATATGTCAATCAAATGTGCTTTGTTTTCCCTCCATGCATATGATTATTTCTAATACAACATTTGGAATAAAGATAAGAACATTACCCCTAACGTACAATAGGATATGGAAGTTTTATGCGACAGGAGACATGTATCTGTATATTTAAACCTAACTGGATATCTAGAATCGCAGAACTTATGCATTTCATATCAATGAATTTCAAAACATAACTTCCATATTCATGTCCCAAAGCATAACTTCAGAAAACTGTATAACGTTATTAAACAGTCTGAATAGGTAGGTAGGTACTAGGTAGGTAGATGCAACACCAGCCCATGGGAGCCCGCCTCTGTAGCGGAGATGGTAGCATATCTGCCTCACGTTCAAGAGGTCCCGAGTTCGAATCTTGGTCAGGGTGAGTTACCTGGATAAGATTTTTCCGGGTTCTTCCCTTATCCTAAAAGACGAATGTCAGGTAACTCTAAGCTCCATGGACCCTGGACTTATTTGAGGATTATTTCACCCCATTCATTCACCGTCCGATATGACTTAACGTTGGAGGACGTAAATTACACACAAAAAAGTGCATGGGATTCCAAACTGAAACTATAATCATATCAACACCTGGAGCAAAGTAAGAGATGATAGTTCTCATGGGTATGCCAGAATACCGGTAAAGGACACGAGCCAGCATGGGCTCCGTAATGTGTGCTAAAGATTAGTAATCAAGTGTACTTTTTTAATGCAGACGCCAGTTCCTACGAGTTTAGACATTGACACCTCTCCAGTGGGGACAGCTAACTGGGGATTAAATTCGGAAACTCTTAAGCGTATACGCCTGAACAACCCACCTATTTGCACTCGCATAATAAGTGTTTTTCATTGCTTCTCGGTATGAATTTTCAGCTCTCAAAAGTTTAAAAATAAGTAACAAAAACTAATAAACGGTTTTATTCCAGTCCATAATTTGGTCGTCATCGAACCACTCTATCCTCCACTCTATATAAGCGAAATCCCTGCACACTCGAAATAACCAGAGATTCACATTACCTGTATGTTCTAGACCATTAGCTCTGAAAACACTCTAATGTATATTAAATAACGTAATGGAAATATTTGCTAAGTTAAAAGCCCCGGTGGCAATGTGGATTCAACGCTAGGTGTTCCATCGACGAATAAAATCATACCTATTAAAGTATTTAAAGCTGCAAGTGCCAACTTCCAATCAATAGATCAGAGTTCAAATCTCGTTGTTTTAAAATGTCTACCAATTTGAGCCCCTACTTCCAATTGTATTTATATTTCATTAACGAGGAATCCTAACTGTTGCTTTTTGTAGCAGTTTTACATTTACTTCTTAAGTAACTAAACCTTCAAACAATTCGCTATTAAGTACTTATAAACAAAATAAGAAAAACTTTTCTACAGTTATTTTAGAATACAAATATCTGTATTCTATATCATAACCAGGGTTATGCTATGCATTGAATATCTGATTATTAATCTTAGATTGAAGCATTTTATCTAGGATAAAGCACCGTCGAATAACCATGCGAGTTTTTCAGATTCGTTGCTTTTATAAAGACCTATTTGTTTTAAGTCGAAGTTCCGAATCTCCTGAAAGCATCGTAACCAACAACCTAGTAGAACAACATACTTATTATGTGTTTCAAATGGGAAGGGTTCTGGAGTCCAGCTAATCAGATGCCGTATCACACTCAGTGCTGCCAGCTTGTTAACCCACTCCTTTTATATTTCCCTCTCTCTCGCACACTCATACAACTTACAGGTCTGCTTGGCGCAGATGTAAGGGTAAGTAACTTATATTTTACAAACTTTTACAATGATTCAGTTGCCAAAATAAAAATTGGGAAAAGCACTTTCGAAAATTATGTATATTTTTAAATACTATAACTATAATTATAGTTTATGAATTACCTGTTTTTGTAATGTAATGAAACTGCCAGTGGCTCATCGATATCGCTGTCAATGTCACTTCCGTTAAGAGACAATTATTCATTGTCACTGCCTTCTACGTCTGAGTCTTGCAAGTTTATGATTATACGTTCCAAAATCTCGTCACGTGTTATTTCTGTCTTAAAATCGTCTTCTTGAAGGTTTTCTGCATGCCTCACGCAGTTTTCCAAGTCCTGTTGTGTTACCTTGTCAAGTTCTTCGTGAACAAGTCGTTTAACGTCCGTCAGATTAAAAGTATTATTTCCGTTTACAACCCCCTTTTTTATTTGAGCCCACGCCAACTCAATTGGATTATATTGGCAGTAGTAAGGTGAGAGGCGTAAATCTTACTCTACTGTTGTGTAAAGAACAACTGAACGATATTGATCTGAACTCTCCAGAGTAAATAAACACTTCTTATACAGCATTCATTCATAAAGATATGCATACAGCATTCCACAGGCTAACAGGAAATGAAGTATTTGTTCTTTCTCGAATTTAACACCTTAACTTATTCACAGTTGTTCTTTTATGTCAATAGTTTAAATTTCAGTACTGAGTAATTAAAGTATATGTACATACATATACACCAACCACTTTGAACTCTCTAAAGTAAATAGAGTTTACGAACCATAAATAAACAAAGATATAATATGACCAGACACGTTCTGCCAGAGCAGCAGAAAATTTATTGTTTCCTCTCGCTAGAATTGGCTTATTCAAAGTAATTCTTTTGTCACGTCATTTTAAACATTTACGTTTCATTTCTGAGTAATTACAAATACACGTACACGCGTACATGCGAACCAATAATGATATTCATACAGTGCTTACGCCGCGATGTGTTATAATATAGGTATAAGTAGTTTATTTATTTGTATTAGAAGAACTATTGAAGCTAAAAATATGGGGTTTTCATGGTTATATTAGATACATTACTCTCTACCTTCCACATGGATCAGTTTTGGCAAAATCTGAATTTTTGTCTTAGGGCGTGTAGTATGTCATACAGATTGATTAGTTTGGCGCTCCTCACACACCACTTAGCGGGAATGCAATATGACAACACCGCAGGACTCCGATTGGTTGCTCACCTAGTAGCACTCAAGGACAAACATCTTCCCATTTGAAACACATAATAGTAGATTCCTTATAATCGAGTTAGAATTACTCCAAAATCTATTGGAGCGTTGTACTGCACTTAAGCTACGCCAGTCAAATCTTAGGTGACGCTAACTCCATCATCCGCCGTAACGCACCAATTGCCGTCATTGCCGGAAACAATTGAAGATAAAAGAGATGAAAGGAACCAACGACGAACAGGAAATACCCAGGGTTCCCCCACCGACCTAGAAAAAAACCACGTAAAAGCTTCATATTCGAGGAGCTAGTCTAACGGTAAACAAACGTCAGACTTCAAAGAATATGAGGTAACATTTCTGAAGAAGCATTAAGCTCGCAATTCCAGCACTATGAATCCATTAAGTGCTTTTACAGTGATGAATTACTATTTCCCTTTATGACCCTAGAAACAAAACCAACACACAGTTGTTTAATTTCATGAATTGCCATGGGATTTAGAATGTGACAGATATTACTAACTGCTATGTGCAGTCAAGTTTATATTAATAGAAGAGAAAACAGCGGAATTAAACAACATTAATGAATGAGTCACAAATACGACAGTGGCAAATTCAAGGAGGTTTAAGTGTCAACGTTTTTCAGAAATGATAGGGTATTCAATATAATTTTAAAAACATTATCAGTGTCTTATTTAGAGATTTTTATATTTATAAATAAATATATGTACAGACTAAACACGTCCAACCTGTTTCTGTATTGGTCGCCATCCTCTCGCCGTTTACTATGTTTCAGCGTCCAACTAAACCAGTACAGTGCTTTTTGGGTTAAACTTAAAACATTTTAAGGTGCTCAGCTTTCGTTTTTTCGGTCATTATACAATGCTGAAAATATTAATGCTAAAGTACGATATGAAAACATGTGTTATTCATAAAAAATCTTATTGTAGTATTTAAAGCCATTCATATGATTAACCATCTGATAAATTAAGACGTCTTGGATGGAAAAGCTGAAAAATATAGCCTGAAATGTCTCCATAATGAGCCCAAAGATCGGGATTCACCGACCTGCTCTCAAACTTTGGAGGTAAATGCACAACTTCCTTTAGTAGGAGTGCTCACTTCGCCGAATTCATTCCAAACAATCTTGCGAATACCTACTAGGTACACCTTCTATCAATATTCTCTTACCTTTTCGCGGTGATGAAACGGGTTGCCCTTCCACCATAGATAGGAATGTTAGCCTAGTGTCAAGTGGACTGGCCTGTCACATAGTTGCTCAACCATATACGAAAGCCATAAAAGCTTTCAGCTACTATTTGCCTAACTATGACGCAATCATGGGCCTCAAGAATAAAAATCACTAGTGTTTGTTTAGCTGAATATTGAATACAAAAAGGAAAGAGGTGGGATAGAGTGACAAACGGACGTCATCAGCACTTAAGAGACAAGATGCAGTATCCTAGTCTACCATAACTAACCAATAATCCTAAATTAAAAAAAAAAAATCAAGGCAAAAACAGTTTTCTTGCTACTCTCCGCTGAAAATTGTATAGCGATATTATCCGCGAAAGGTGGAAAATATTTAGGAGCTAAGGAGAAGTTAAAAATCGTGTTATAAAAATTACTTATTGTTGTTTAATATTTGTATCAGTCAGATTACAGAACTCTGAGTGTTAACGTGCATTCTTTGTCTAGAACTCATTGATGCCATACAAATTATGAGCTATTAAATAATGGGCAGAGTTTATTTTGTTATTAACTTGCTACTCTTCAGTTCTTATATTTGAAAAAATGAGACAAAAATTTACTTTGGATATTGTATTCTGTTATATTCATTTTTCATGACTGAAAGCCAAACATTCCCCATTCTACACCCCACCGTTTAATAAATCCATCATATTATGAATTTTGTTTTTGTATCTCTTTCCCTCAAGATGTCAAGTAGAAGGTATAAAAGCATTCCAGTATATGAGAACAGTTAAGTGAATATACGGAATAATAACATAAAAACAGATCAGTATTTCGATTTGTAGTGGCGATCCTCGAAACCAGGGGAAAACATTTATTGAAGAACTGTACTACAATTAATTGCAATACGAGTGTATAAGAACCTGTTACTGGGTATAAAAACCTGCGTTATATTTTGTTTTAACTGTTGGTTATTATACGTATATTGTGCATTCTTATGTTCGGAAAGAATATCATTTTTGCTATCTCTGCTAGCTAAAGGTCCAGTTTTGAACCAAACAGGATATAGCATGAAAAGGGAACTGTAGCTTGTAACCTGCCACCATGATATTGACCAACCTAAGCCACTAGTATGCAACGTCACATGTCTGTTAAACTTTTATTTGAGAGACTTGGGATCCAATGCTTCTTGAGACATAAGTGGTCGAAGGTCTTGGCGTGCTGACCTCAAGCTATATTTAGTGCTGGCTTCTGCCTTGATGTCGTTTCAGAGGGAAGGAGGAGGCTATAGAATTACTGTGGCTGACCTAAGCTCATATTTATATTTAATTTTCCACTATTCAGTTTGTTCAGTAGGATGTAATATATGATATAAAGCGTTTGAGACGTGCGACTTGTTCAAACCGGCAACCAGTGATTTAAATTATGAAATAGCTTCATGGAGTATTAAATAGGCATTGCTATATTAATCACTACTAAAAGTATAAGACGTACTGCTAAATAAGTCTGTTAAATACATTCTGTTATGAATATGTAATATCCTGAACAATTGGGTACTTTAGTTTGTGTCTTACTTATTAATCACATGTTATATTTGATCTCATTTACAAACTTATGAATGTTCTACAACAAATTTTCCTGCAAGTACCTGATAGTAACTTGTTTTGATATAATACAGAATTATTCTCATTTAATTATGATTTTTGCTTTTTGTTTTAATTTACATGACCACTAACACCCCTATGGAAGCTTTACAGTATCACCTTGATTTGTATTTATTTAATCTAATTGGTGTGCATTGTAAGATCACACTGTCTACTTTAATGATGTATTATACTGTCTTATATTTCATTATTGGCTTACAGCATTTACGTCAGCTACACGTGATATGTTAAAAGGCACTATTGTAAATTTCACACCTGCTTTTAGAAAAGGTACATCTTATCAGTAAAAGGATAAAAGGATGATGTATTAACACGTCTATAATTATAATTTTATTGAAATTTTTGTTCTTTACTAAAGTTAAAGTAGTACTATTCCTAATGCATTGACTGCTTCATAACTTCCTTATACAGACTTTTCTTCCATTATTATTTTTGTGCTTGCTACATAGGCATTTTCCCGAACCAGGAACTTCTACATAATTTAACGTTATTTGATACAGTCACAGATAAGTGGTTTCTTCAAGTAATAATATAATCAGCTTTAAAGTAGTGGAAATCAGAAAATAAGGTATATTGAATAATAAGACATGAAAATATTTCTGGTAATGCTGCCGTTTTAAGATAACATGGATTGGAATCTCCAAATATGTAATATCCAATAGCGCATAATAGTAATTAGTGTTAAAGGACCACGACATGAGTTAGTGTGCTGCACTTACTGAAGGTTCGGGAGGAAAGGATGAAGCGAGAGCGTCCTGAAGGAGACGACATCTGATGAGAGCAGGAGCTTGTGGTGTCGTTAAATTTCCCCATCAAATACCGCCCCCCGTCGATAAGTAAACAGGTGTTCCCAGGAAAAAGTAGCCCTTCTAAAATACATCCAGCGCACATCACCCGCCCAACAACGTATGGAGGGAAGTGAAAAGAAAAAATGAAGAAAATAAGAATATTAAAATATGTTTGGCAATCTGTGGTTCAAAACAAGGTCCATATTCGGGAAAACTATGAAAAAATTCGTTGGGCCAGACTTTTCTTTTAAATTACGTCCTTCAACGTTAGTCACATCGGACGATGAATGGAATGGGTGAAATAATGCTTAAATGATCCCAAGGTCCATAGAGCTTAGAGTCACCCGACATTCGTCCTTCAGGACAAAGGAAAACCCCGGAAAATACCTTATCCAGGTAACTCAACCTGACCGATGTTTTGTTGTTGTAAATTTACGTCCTGCAACGTTGTCATATCGGACGGTGAATGAAATGGGTGAAATGATGCTCAAATGAGCCCAGGGTCCATAGAGCTTAGAGTCACCCGACATTCGACCTTCAGGACAAGGGAAACCCCGGAAAAACCTTATCCAGATAACTCACCCTGACCGATTTTTTTGGGTAAATTTAAGTCCTCCAACGTTAAGTCATATCGGACTATGAATGAAATGGGTGAAGTGATGCTCAAAGTGTCCAGGGTCCATGGAGCTTAGAGCTACCCGACATTTGTCTGTAAGGATAAGGGAAAACCCCGGAAAAAGCCTTATCCAGGTAGCTCATCCTGACCGAGGTTCGAACTCGGGACCTCTTGAACGTGAGGCAAACACGCTATCATATACGCTACTGAGGTGGGTCTGGTCCAGACTCTGAAAGTAGTGAATGCCAGCTTCAAATCACATAGAGCCATTACGCTCGCCAAGTACTCGGAACAATGTTCGGTTTTGTAAACAAGCTTTAATATGTAATGAAGAAAGATACTTAAATATAAATAAAACAATAAAGCAAACAAAACATTTGGAAAGCTTTAAGCCCTTCTTATAATGACCGTAACTAGAACATAAAGATTATTATTGAGGGAGTACATCAAAAGTATATGAGGTGCAAAGAAAAAGGGGCGAGGGTAAAATATTGCATTCCATTTACTTCGGCTTATAAGTCATATAAACTAAATTGGTTTATATTACTATTTTCTGCACCAGCAGCATATTAATATTGTTGAACTTCAAGTGAGATACAGGTAAAATGCTAACACTCGATGGAGGGAATAAATGTTCATTGGTTAAATCATCATAACACGTATGTTCGAAATGAAACATATAAGCATTTTTATTTCTTTGAGTACTGATTGGTAGGAAAGTTTGTTATTTGTATGGGAATTTATTACGTGTTCATTCAGCGACTTGTTTCATTGTAAAACCACGCATAAGGCTATGAACTTTCTTTCGAAAAAACCTAATTAGGTCATTATTTCACAAAGGTTGCTTCTTGTGTGTGTGTGTGTGTGTGTGTGTGTGTGTGTGTGTGTGTGTGTGTGTGTGTGTGTGTAAATAATACCGCCCAATTCACCAGCTTCCTGAGAATCCCCAAGTACTTAATCTATTACTCTTAACAACCCTAAGCACTAGCTGGCTTATTCTTTCCTCCGTAACCCAAACCACGCTACAATACAGCCAAGAAGGAAATAAAATACCTATATGTGAGCGATACTAGATAAACTGAAGGCTTAAGTTTTAAGAAACACACTCTAGAGCTTACGTTTTTATTAACATCCTCGAAAGCAAGGTATATGAATGAAAGAAACTGAATGAAATACGATACACAGTTTTTAAAAACGTACCTTTACTCATTCTCATAATTTTGATGATCCTTCTCAAAATAGTCTCATCTAAATGGGATGCACTGGTCCCAGCGTTTCTGCCAGTCTTCAAAGACATGCTGGAAACCATTTTTGAGGGATCCTTCAAAATCGCCTCCGCAGCCTTCACCACTACTTCGGATAATGCCTCACACGAAGGCGCTTCTTCAAGTTAGGGAATTGAAAAAAGTCACATGGGGCTATACCCGGACTATAGGGAGGGTGAGGGATGGACTTCACGTTAATTTTTGTAATATATTCAGCAACAATATTGGCAATGTGCGGCCGCGCATTATCGTGGTGCATCACTAAGCCTGTTTCACAGAAATCTGGTCTTTTGCGCCTGATATGGACTTGCAATGTTTTCAGGGTGTCCCTGTAGTATTGTCCAATTACTGATGTGTGTGCAGGTATGACATGCCGATAAACCATTCCACGAATATCAAAGAATTAGATGACCATATCTTTCCCAGCAGAACCAACCACTTTTGCTTTTTTGGGGGTTGGTGATGAAGGAGATTTCCACACTGAGCTTTGCTGTTTGCTCTCAGGATCAAAATGATGTGGCTAAGTTTCATCAGCAGTGATTACGTTTGCAAGAAACTCTGGATCTTCCTCTAACATCAACTTTAACTGCATTTGACTGTCGTTTTGTTCGGGAATCAACAATCTTGGAACCCATCGCGCACAAACACGTCTCATGTGTAATGTTTCCGTCACCAACGTTTGGGTGGCGCCCAATGAAGTGTTCAGTATTTCAGAAAGTGATCTTAAGGTAATTCGTCGATCCTCCCTCATAATGGCAGCGGCACTGTTGGTGTTTTCTACCGTAGGAGCAATAACTGGAGCACAGAATCCACTTTCCTTTGAAATTTATTTTCTCCCCTCTTTAAACATTTTAAATCAACTTCGAGCTGTGCTGCAAGGAAGAACAGACTCTCCATAGGTCTCCTGTGGCATTGCATGGGCCTCAACTGAAGACTTGTTGAGACGAAAGCAGGATTTCAAAGCCGTATACTGTTCCTCGCGTGTTACCTCCATTGCAGCAGTAGGCGATACTGAACATGTCTGAAATTGCCTGGCTGTCACTGGTGGGAAACAGGAGTACCAACAATGAAACTACTACGGCGTGTTTGTTTCATATTAAGCTAACAGAATATAATAAGACAGAATTTTAGGGCGAAAAATTATGACCGTAAAAGTTATGATCATTCTTTATTGAACAGCCCTCGTATGTGATATGATGCCAAATGATCCCTTGCCAAAAAAAAGGCTTAATTACCCGATATTTATCTATTAGGATAAACAAACAAAAAGAAAACCGGAAAGAAATTTTACAGAAAACGCACTCTGCCCAGATTCTAACTCGAGACTTCTTGAATGTGATCCTGTCACGCCACTACCACGCTACAGATGGCACACACTAGAGCAGTCGGCTCGTGTTCAGGGAATCAATTGCCTCTCTGTCCGTCATGCTAAGAAGCTGAATGCCAGCCGGCCGTCGTAGCTATGGTCGCTAGTCTCTCGCGTTTCTCCAAGCAGAGGGCTGGGGGTTCGATTCCCATGATTCACACGAGTGTTTGTGTACTATACATAGTATAAGAACAGCAGATTAAGAAACAATGTTCATAAACCTGAGGTTTTACCAACACTGATCATCATATGCACAGTTTGCGCTTTTGAGATCTAGCAACGGAAGCAAACAACTGGGAGCTATTTCCACAATGGGCTCGGAATAAGGGGTTAAGGACCATCTATTCTTATGTAAAAAACTGAAGCTGCTGACAGTGAAGTAAACTAGGTTATTAATAATAACTAAACACTAGTAACACAACTTCACTTATCTTATTTAAATCCTGGGACCGGTTTCAAAGCAAATATCTGCTTTATCCTCAGCCACTCAGCTTGACACTCACCCACTAACTGACTGACTGACCTTGACCACTACCGGAGTTTGAAGAATAGCTCCTTATCTAACTGCTATCTACCGGGGACAACACAAACTTATTGATGATGTCTATAGGAGGGATATCAAAATTGATTACGCGATCCTTATTTTTCAAAATAAATATCTTCTCCCAAACCATTAAATCTATCGGTTCCTTCAATTGTTTCAATAATTTAACCGATAGATTTAATGGTTTGGGAGAAGACATTTATTTTGAAAAATAAGGATCGCGTAATGAATTTTGATATCCCTCCTATAGACATCATCAATAAGTTTGTGTTGTCCCCGGTAGATAGCAGTTAGATAAGGAGCTATCCTTCAAACTCCGGTAGTGGTCAAGGTCAGTCAGTCAGTTAGTGAGTGAGTGTCAAGCTGAGTGGCTGAGCATAAAGCAGATGTTTGCTTTGAAACCGGTCCCAGGATTTAAATAAGATAAGTGAAGTTGTGTTACTAGTGTTTAGTTATTATTAATAACCATCTATTCTGTAGGCCACTCCTTCTCATGAGGCCTTGTTTCTTCCGTATGTGATAATGAAATTACGTACCGGATTTCAACACTTTTCGACAATCAATACCCCCTGGCTAGTTATCTATGTGGTTTGTAAGCCCGGAATATGCGCCTGCAGGCGGTCGGTTTTCTGCACGGTTTGTAAGCACAGCAGTAACACTGAAGCACCTCCATGAGCAGTAACAACTGAGCTGTATGCAAATCAGTTCTATTTGGCATCAAAACTGACAACTTCATTGAAAATTAAATGTAAACACCAAGCTCAATCCTCCAGAGGTGCAGAAGCCTCGCAGCGCTATAACTGACAGCTGTCCTGAGTAAACATGCCAACTGCTGTCCATCACGTCAGCATAGTACAAAACACCATTGTACACATCCTATCTTTCTGTAATATCCTGCGATTAAGCTCTGATGAGGGTGGGCATATAATACAATTATGCTGGCTGAGTTCAACTGCCAGAAGTTTTGTGTGTATTCGTCTATACATGTATCTATGTGTATGTGAGTATGAGGTCTGGAATCATGGCATTATGAATGTCATTTGCACATAGATTAAACCAGACAAGTAAATATACGACAGGGTGTTAATTTCAAACCCTTTAGAAGAAAAGAAAAGAGCCCTTTAAAAATACATTGAAATTTATAAAACAATATAGCAATTTTAGATCAGAGTGCCCTATTAGCAGAGCGATGAAGTTTGGTATTAAATCATATTGTTTTAGAATCAGTGTAAGTGGAATTTAATATATTTATTAATGTTTGAAATGTATTTTCAGAACAAAATGTGAATGTATATTTTAAATATATTAAGTGAGGTGAAGGTTATTTTATTCATTTAATCTTACGCATTAGGATATATTGAATAAGCAATAAAGCTATTCTTTTCGAAGTTAAGTTAACTAACTAGGAAAACACCTAGGTATTACAGTCATTGTTAGGAAAAAGTTATATAAATAGTCGGTTCCGTTAATATTCGAACGGATTTTTTCCATTAAAAACGAAAGTTCTTTGCTAATTTATTCATTATTTGAACGCAAAGAAAACCACTGTGAATATAGCTTTCATTCTAAAACAGTTCTTAATTCATGATTTGTAAGTTGTACATTAAAAGCAAATTTTGAATTTATGTGCCTTACCTCATGAAGTCTTAAAGGTGTAAAGTCATAAGTAATGTCTGTTATTAAATAAATTTTACTGGTTGTTAGAGGAAATGATCTTATTCTTAAAACTGCAGACCATTACTTTCTATAGACGTCAGTCACCTATCATTGAGGTTTGGGATCCCGCAACGATATATATACTATACTACCTATTTGGTTTCTGATGCGAATAGTTTGTTGGTATCTATTTAAACTGCTGTTCAATAATCTAAACAGATTTGAGGTAACACAGTTCAGAACTTTATGCTGGATGTGGTAGCAGTTCTATATTTTCCAGTTCCAACATTTTGTCCGTTGTTATTTGAGCTTTATGAAGTCTCACGTTGTCTTAATGCAAGCGAACCGTGTTTCTATAAAGTAATGATTGCTATATATGTCCCAAACATGATGGACCTATTTTAAATGTTAACAACACTACCCATAAAAAATTATATCTTCGCAATATAGGTGATTCTTAAAATAAAAGGTCTGCTCATTCTGAAAATCGCCACAGAAATCTCTTATCACGTCAGGTTAAAGATATATGCGGGCAGAGGTCGCCAGACGCTTGAGCAGTCCGTCCGTGTTCAGGGAACCCATTGCCTCTCTGTACCTCATGCTAAGAAGCCAAATGCCAGTCGGCCGTCGTAGATGTAGATGCTAGACATTTAGGTTCTCATCTATGAGGTTCTACATAAGATATTATTTTGCATTTATTATGATAAAGTGATACATTATATATAGTGCTCTATATTGTCACTGATTGCATTTTTTGTGTCAACAAGCCAGTACCGGGCGCGAAAGAGACAGAGAGCCACGCGCGGGCAGAAAACAGACAGGTGCGCCAGTGCTGAACGCTTACTGAGAGAGGAAGAGACAGAGATGGTCTGAAATTTCCCGCTGCATCGTGATTGTTACCGAGCGTTCTAATAATTTCTAGAAACCGTGGGTTGGATATAATAGCCGGCAAGGAGTCGATTTGCGGGATGGTTGCAGTTATGCAGTGTGTGAGTTGTGTGGACATTTGAACTGTGCCGCAGTTGTTAATGGAGCTGCTAGTTGAGAACTGATAACTGTGTGTATGCGCGCGCGTGTGTGTGTGTGCGTATGTGTGTGCACGCGCGCAGCTGTGTAGTAATTTGAATTGTTCCTCAAGTGATTTCTTTCGTTTGTTTACCTGTGGTGAAGCTACGATGAGAGACTGCATGTGTATATGACACGTCATTTTAGAGCCTGAGCGGGGTGTACAAAGCGTATTTCTACTGAAATAAAGAGTATTTTAAATTACATCACACAAGGCTTTTAGGTCTACGAATTCATAAAGTCACAATATCATGGTGAATTAAGATTAATTCAAAATGTTGTTTACATGCGCACAATAATATTTGGGCTGTATATTTTAGGGACACACCTATAACTCTGCTTAAAAGTTTTTGGTAACACGTAATTGCGTCTTTTTACCACAGCTAATTTGCACAAAACTGGAAGAAGGAATTTTTGTCGGAGCTCAAATCCAAAAAGTCGTGAAATAATTCCCCATGCTCATCATTAACATCGTCCAGATGTTCCGGAAATAAGCCTAATGTGAAAATTAAAGCCACAATAAAAGGAATCGTTAAAGAATTTGAAAAAGCTAGTATTTGGGATTTACGAGTTACTACTCCAAACCGAAAAATAAGTTTCAAATGACGTTTTCGATAATCGTGTCGTTCGCAGAACCTTTTTAGATTATTATGAAGTGCGTAAATAAATTCCAACAGTGAAGAAATTATTCTATTAATGGAGCGCCAAGATAGACATTGACTCCTTATCATTGCGATTTAAACCCTATTGCAATGCTATGGAGTATCATGAAGCAAAAATAGTAGACAATATTGTGTTATATGACTTTAAATGCAACTAAAGGTCTAACCAGACAGTGTACAAAACAGCACTGAAGAGCAAAGACGGTCATAAAAATTTAAGTCTGCACAAGAAGAATACTGGTATCGAGACGCTTTGACGGAAGAAGAAATTGAAAGAATAGTTTGTCAATGTGGGTTTGGATAGCAGTGAAGAAGAGCAAGAGGAAGTAAATACCTTAGTCGGTTCTGTAAATTCTAAGAGATGGCAACGGCAGTTCTACAAACATAACAGCTGATATCCATCCTTTAGACAACATCACCACAGATGGAAGCTACAGATACAGCAAATAAAATGGATATGCATGAACCGGAAATTTCACTTAGAATTAAAAAACTCAATTTTGTTCTGCTCCTTAGATTCTGCCTTCAAATTGTGACATGCTGTTTACCTATCCCCCCTGTTGATAGCCGAACGGTGCAAACAACGGCGCCTCCAAGGCCAAGTGTCTTCCTAATTGTCCCGGGTAACATATAGAGGTTGATTCGGGTTAATTCATGTGGTTCAAATTTGTCACAGCTTAATGAATATTAGTCTTTCTTGAATCGTTAAGTTATTGTAATACCTTCGAGTGCATGTATGCAGATGTTCTTCCAAAACTAGGTATGTATTCTCTAAATTCCATTACTTGGGTCAGAATGGCATTATCTAAGCCGCGGCAATGACTTTCTTTCTAGTAGTGTTTCAGAAGAATAATAATCCGAAGCTTTAATACCTACATTATAAAATATTATTTTACCAAATGCGGTTGCCAACATGTTAGCAATGCAGAAAAATAACAATAAAACCTATTGTCTTGACAAAAATAAAAGTACATATACTGCAACATCGGCGATCGCACAAGTTTGCCGTGAGAAACTAACAGGCGCCCAAGGACACCTAATGACACCTACTGGCTAACGTCTCGATCAAGAAGCAAATTGCGGGTCGACCTTTCCTGTCTGAAATACCTGACATTTACTATTTCAGAAAGATTACCCTGTCATCAGATATATAAAAGTCAATACAGACTGACAGAGTGGGTGAGCAGTAGTGAGTCAGAGCAATGTGGTGCTTCAAGCTGAGTGTGGTACATTCCTAATTCCGCGGCAGGGGTCAACAGGCCGTGGAACAGGCAGGACCGCAGTACTCGAATCACCAAGTGCGGCTCCAGATGAGGAATCTTTGACCTGTGGAACTGGCAGCGAAGCAACTTAGTTCTGAATATAGGAGCTGTGTTCAGAATTCATGTGTTGCTCGTGTTACAGCTGTACCTTTGGGTAGTCAGAAAGTCAGAATGATTATAGAAGCACAAAAAATGTGTGCTAAAGAGACTTAAGACCCGCTGTAGAGACTTTTTGAAGTGTTGCATTTGTGTAAAAGAAAGGCTGATTCCGCTTTAGCATTCTTTTGTCGTCTTTCACAGTGTGTAAACTAAATTTTAAGATATTTTAATGCGACAATCAAATAATTATATTTTAAATTTACCCTTTTCTGAAGTTCTTGGAGCTTTTGTTCATCAAAAGTGATAAATTAATGCAAAATCATAATTTTTACGAGTTACCCATGAAATACTTTTGCACCAAACCTTCATCTTGTTCGAATGGAGGAATGACAAGCAAATTGCTAGCAATCACACCAGAATTGTTTACAGAGGGGCAAATCGCTATAATTCGTAAATTACCTATGATAAAGGATCTTTGTAGGGGTTACTGCAAATGCCTTTTTTACACACATAGTTCATAATTTTGACTTGAAAGTCTTTTAACTTAAATGGCTGCTTGGAGGGAGATTAAAAGTATTATTTTCTGTAGGTGTGGTTTTCTATGTAAGTATTTTGTGTAAGTGTGTAAGCATTTTTAGCAACTGTGGTTATCTTCACCCCTTCATTCTATGCGGTTATCAATAGCACTTCATATAGATGTATTTCAAATTGTTTAGTTAGAACATTCAGTGTGATGATAGTACGCATTTTTCTTTCTCTGCAATGAACAGTTGATTTCATTATTTAAAGCTATAATGCTGTAGTACCAATTATCATCTTCATAGTCATACCGACCTTCTGTTTGAAGGGAAAACTAGATTTTGGTAGATCGCGTTTTATATATGTATAAGTGCGATACCGAAATTCTGGATCAACTAAATAAATTTATATATGTATTAGAACTAATAAGTTAAGTATGTATTACTCTGATGAAAAATCAATAAGGAATTAATAAGATACAAAGATAATATGGATATTTTGCGAATCTGTGTTAAAATTAAGGTTTATAAGTTCCATGATAAATTAAAACCAGATTTTGGCTACGAGTAAAGAGACATTAAGTAAAGGTAATTAGCGACGTCTGGAATTTCATTCAATTCGCAGAATTAACTCCCAGAAGCGAGGTTATCAGATTAAGTGGAATTCCTGGAATGCGAGGTAGAATTGTTTAGAAATTTATAGACAGGGTCTGAATAGAAATGCAGCAGATAATACAAAAATGGAAGTGCTGTGGCAGCATTGAATTCGAAGCTAGGACTTGGAGGGGGGCTGCTTAAAGGCGTTAATAAAGGGGAAATATGCAGGAAACTGAAAATTGATAGCTATATATGTGGGCAGAATTTACAATACCTCTTGTCCGATCGCTGCTGTGTAAACATGAAGCTGGTATAACGTGGAAGATTTGACATTACTCCTGCCTAAGCGACAGAACCGCGTGCTATTTCCTATTAGAGAATTGAGGGTCTTGTTTTGAAATACTGCCACGAACTATTTTGATTGAATTAATTATTATGGGGAAGAATTGCTTTAAAAGCATATATTTATATTTTATTTTCCATTGGTTGGTAAATTCTCCGTTAAAGTGTTTAGACGATTAGAAAGGTTCATAAAATCGACGTAATTCTTTCATACAATAAGATACAGCCACGCGTACTCTGCTCTCATACTTCGAGAAGATAGCTGGAAATACCTCAGCAGAGAACTGCAAGACTACGTGAAGATGTCATTTTCACTCGAACTCCGCAGACACGTCATCACCGTCAAACTGACATCCCATTGTGGTGCAACAAATGTCGAGCCAGCATCCCATGACAAGTGAAAGAACATCGATTTAATCGACTTCAGTACAGTAAAGTGCTGCTCGTTTTAGGGCATATCAACCCTGAACGTTTAAAATTACTTTTTAACTTTCTGTTTAAGCACGTTCTGATTTTCTTAATGGTAAAAGTCATTTTTGGCAATCAATGAAATGAATAAAAATTAACAGTGGTCGTAAGGTGCTAATGTTACTGGGTACCGAAGAAAAATCCTCCTATTAAAATAAATATTTCCGAGAAATACTCTTATGCCCGGTTTCACTAAGAGATGTTAAGACTTAACACTAGTTTAGCAAAAGTTAAAACAAAATTTGTATTTCACCAACAAGTGTTAGCGTAACACACTTGTTAAATCTCTTGTTAAACTAACAAGCCAAATTTCTGATGTTAAGTCCTTAACAATTGTAAATAGTCAAGATGGCGAGCATAAACTCAGCTGTTGATGTCGATTTGCTTTATTTAAGACCGTCTAAATGGCATTCGTAATAGAGTACGGCCTATGCGGAGAAATTATTTTGAGGAGCTATCAGAAAAAACTTTTTAACGGAGGTATAGACTGTCGAAACATGTTGATATGAAGGTTACTGCGGAAGTACAAGAGAGGTTAAAACATGCATTTAAAGGAATATGGCGATCTCGCCTTTGCTTCAAGTATTAATAACTTTGCGATTTTATAATTTACTGAAATATGTGGATAATACACTGTCCACCTCCCATCTTGAAACCTTTATGTCACTTGTCCATTGCACCTCGTTTTAAATTTACATAATACTGACAAGTTGTTTGGTGCTTGTAGTAGTGACACATACATTTGAATTAAATTCGTTTCCAATATTTTCCCCGTGACATATTTCTCTTTTACATTCACCGCATACGTCCTCTTATTTACCACGATATCCTTACACTTCGTCACCAATTCAATTAACAATTCTTTCTCCATCGATGAGAAATTTGTCTCACGGTTTTATTTATGACTATGTTCATCCGCCATTTTTCAGCTCTTGCAGACGAAAATGAAAACAAAAGCGAATCGCAGTACGTTCAGAAAATAATACGAGTCATCCATAGCCTTCTATAGCTGTAATATTTACAGCTTTCTTGGCGTTAACACACGTTTGTTAACATCTTCAGAAAACATGTTGGTGAAATGCAAGAAATTTAACATTAGTGGTAGCGCTCTAACGATTGTTACGTTACATTGGTTAACGTCGATATTAACATCTGTTGGTGAAATCGGGCATTAGAGTTATAGTTTACGAAAAAGCTACCTTGCGGTGTAATAAATGTCGATCCATGCTCTCTCCTTTGAAAATAACAAGAATGCACTAAAAATTACCCATTTTAGTGCTAATATGTAACGTGTGTTTATTTGGTTTATGTATTTCATATGACCACCACTTTTAAATATTCGTTTACATTAATTCATGCAGCATATATATGCCTATAATCATCAAAAGGGATTCCTATGAAATTGCAAATGATTCTGCATACATATTACACGAATAGTTCAAATTATGTTTGTATTTATATCACAGAGGTCAGCAATTTATCAGACCGTTACTTCACGCTTAATTTACTGTACTTTCTGAACGTATGTTCATTTAAATAGTGTCAGACCGAAGGTGTAAAAATGTTAGAAAATGTCCCATCGGTGCTATAAACATGTTTGAGGAGATAAATGTGATTATCTCAAGTAATACGCATTAGAGAGAATCGGATTAAGGTTTTCATTGCATGCCGAACATTTTCGATATAGACAATGTTGTACCGATAAGTCTTGCAGGGTTCGTTTTGCCTTCAAATTTTCCCGCTTCAACCCTAATTTTCAAAAGACATATTAGGCATGCTATGGTGTATTAGAATATTGTACATTATGGGGGAGAAACATATAATTTTCCTTGAGACAAGGGCAAAAAAGTACTGACAGAAAAATCTGCTTTGATTGGTGGTGTTACATAGGAATTTTCCACGAAAGGAGTTTTATTGTAACTTTTCTTAATTTCGCTGGATCATTTCATTGAGGTGGCTTTCAAGTATTGACAAATGTGTTCAATGTAGGGCTTTAGAATAAATGAAGGGATACACGTTGCAACATAGGTTTTGTTTATATGTAGTTTAAACAAAAAATGGATAAAATGGAAAGTTGGTTGGTAAATTTCGGTTTTGCTAGTGAAGCAGTTTGTGGAGTATTTAAGGGACCAAATTTACTAAATAAGTACAAATGCAGCAGAAAATTCAAAACAGCATATATGAACGCAGCTAAAGAGGGTGTGAACACATTGTGACTGCAGCCATATACAAGAAACAGATATCAAATTGATAGGTCATAGCTAGGGCGTACAATATGTCATTGAATAAGCCAGGTTATATGGAACCAATTACAAATAATTTCAATAATGGATAAAACTGGAGAAATATATGTGTAATTGTGTGGGGCATTTAGAAAGAACAAGCAGCACCGATAATAGTACTCTTAAATGGACCTATAGTTCGAAACTTAAAGAAGTTGTGTTCTGTAATTCTTATATTTGTTAGTAGGAAAACTGTAAACGTACATTTATATTCTACCTGATGGAGAAATTTAATATACCTTATTCAGAAGAGGTTGCCACAAGACGATAGTGCCCAAGGTAATCAAGTGCTCCCTTTCGTGTATTAGTAGTTCTTCCATTTTCTGTTTAATAATAGTAATATTAGATATACGAGAGCTGTTCAATAAAGAATGAGCACTTTTGGGGGGGGGCAACGTACCTTTACTGATCTTCATAATTTTGATAGTCTTTCTCAAAATAGCCTTCCCTGAATGCAATGCACTCGTCCCAAAGTTTCTGCCCGTTTTCAAAGATATGTTGGAAACCATTTTTGAGAGATCCCTCAAAATCGCCACCGCAGCATTCACAACTGCTTGTGATGATGGGTAATGCCTCACACGAAGGCGTTTCTTCAAGTTAGGAGATAGAAAAAACTTACATGTGGCTACCTCCGGACTATAGGGAGGGTGAGGGATGCACTTCACGTTGATTTTTGCAAGATATTCAGCAACAACATCGGCAATATGCGGCTGTGCATTTTCGTGGTGCAGCATCCAGCCTGCTTCATGGAAATATGGTCTTTGGCGCCTGATATGGATTTTCAACGTTTTCATGACATCCCTGTATTATTGTCCAGTTACTGATGTGTGTGCAGGTACAACATACTGATAAACCATTCCATGAATATCAAAGAATGAGATAACCATAACTTTCCCAGCATAAGCAACCACTTTTGCTTTTTGGGGGGTTGGTGATGAAGGAGATTCCCACACTGAGCTTTGCTGTTTACTCTCAGGATCAAAATGACGGAGCCAAGTTCCATCAGCAGTGATTACGTTTGAGAGAAACTCCGGATCTTCCTCTAACATCACCTTGAACTGCATGTTACTTCCATTGTAGCGGTAGGCGATACTGAACATGTTTGAACTTGCCTTTTTCTTACAGGCGGGAACCAATGAAACTACTACGGCGTGTTTTTTTCACATTATGCTAACAGAATATAATAAGGTTTAATTTTAGTGCGAAAAAATATGACCTTAAAAATTATCATTGTTCTTTATTGAACAGCCCTCTTATTATGCTCCACAGATTTCGTAGATTAACTGCACCTGATTCCCTCTGGTAGAGCAACGGCAAGCTATTGAGTTTTTCAAACATTTCATCTAGAGGCCTTCTCCGGAATTCCTTCTGAATAGCCCACAGTTGTTGTTTGAATGGTCATGAATTTAACTCGATTAATCATGCAGAATATCACGAGATAGCGAATTCGAATACGGTAGCTCCTAGTGTAAATCACATTACGAAGCCAAAGTTCGATAGGAGTATGCAATTTAAACCAATAACCATACAGAGCACCAATATTTTTGCTCTTTTTCTGCACTTTTATCAGTCATGAAACTCATATTGTAAAGTCAGAAATTGAAATATGCCCAAAATGAAATTTTTTAAGGAAATGCTTATTTCAGCTCTATGCCTTTAGACTCATCCCCGGAATTTTGTTATGGGAATAATAATCTGAACATAGTCAAATTATAAATATAACTCACATATTTGAGTAGTTTTAAATATATTCTCATACTTATTGAATTTATAATATTATAGTCCAAGCGTCCTCTAAAAACAACGTACAACGTACACCTGACTAAAATATGTTTAAGCTCGCATAATGTCAAAAAATATTACTTTTCCAACGACCTTTGTAGATTAGGAAAGTTCCAAAAATTCTGTTTCGAAATTGTATCTGAAGAAAATGTTTTGTCATATAAATTTAAAGTGTTACTTGGATAGTTTCCAGAATTACGACACTAAGATTTTAAAGAAAATTCCCCATTCCAGACCACTATTTATATAAAAGTTCTTTAAAGTTTTCATTTATTTTAATTTAAAAAAAAATAAAATCTGCATATCTAATAGCACGGTTTCTGGAATCTATACCAGGCCTTATTATGAAAACTTCATTTTTAACTTTATTAACTTCTGAATCAGATTTCACAAAAAAAAAAAAAAAAAAAAAAAAAAAAAAAAAAAAAAAAAAAATACCAATTTGGAGATCCAATCTACTTTCTACCTTAACGGACAAACTAAACCTAAAGATTACTGGAATTCCAGTAACTTTACAAATATAATCAATCTAAAACAGTCTTTTTCTACTTCAGTTCTACTTCAAGAATATAAATCAGATCTACATTTCTACTACAGCTTTAATTCTTATAACAAGCTACGAAAGACTGTTTCCTACAGTTTTAAAATTTCCTCTTCTGCAACTGGTATCCAAAACTTCCTCCTACTGGTATCCATCTCCTAAAGGAACTGGCATCACTAGATGGAGCTGGTTCGTCAGTTCCAGACATCCGCGTAGTCATCCCTCTGCTTCTGCATAATCAGTTCCATCTGTCCACTCTGATACTCTCCATCTCGTATATCTTCTCTCTCCTGGTATTCTCTTTCTGCCTATGGTCTCTCTGTCTTTCTGTCTTCTTTCTGATGTCCATAATTGGCGTCTTAAATCAGGTCTTCAAGTCTGGTAATCTGTATCTTCAGTTTCTCTTGGTCCTATTTCCCTTCGACGATCTCTTAAGTTATATTCTTTTCTCATAGATTGAAATGTTCTTACATTTCTTTCTTGAAATATTTTGTAGCAGGTTATATATTCCTCCAACGCCTTCATGGATATTATTTGAGACCTATTTTCTAAATATAAATAATCTTCTGCATCTCTTAAGATGTTCCATAAACATTTTCCTTTAAGTTTCCTTCAACCGTCTTCTACTAGTTCATTATATTTATTACACTCAAAAATAACATGTTCAGGCGAATTTAAACAGTTACATTGCTTACATAAACCTCAGTTCTTTTTCCCTATCTTTTTAAATATACATTTTATGGGCCATGTCCTATAAGAAAATGAAAAAATCCTTTTCTTGGTTTTATATGTTCTAATTTTAGCATCTTTTTAATATCCGGAAATAAATCATGTACTCTTCTTCCTACGTGTGCATTCTTGCCAATTATTTTAATTCCCTAAAACATTTTGATTAAAGTATTTTTATGTTCAATACATTTACATAAAAATCATATCTTGAATTTTTTGTAAATCAGTGAAGCCTTCTTCATTTAGAAGCATTGTATGCAGTTTTGTACAACTGATGAACCATAAGGGTTGTTGCGCCCTGTGGTATAGGAGTAACATGCAAACATCAGGTTCCCGAGGTCGCAGGTTCAAACCTGACATAAAAACAATTGAGTTACTATGGCCAATATGCCCACATGACATTAAACTGAGTCATCTGGAGAATTTAATGTCATGTGGACATTTTAGCCATAGTAACTCAGTTGCTTAGAGCAACCGCACGGAGAGCGGGAGGTCCGTGGTTCAAATCCCGACTATGGCATTGAATTTTTGAGTCTGGCTCTACTCATTCAAACCTTAGACTACACACAGCTAGTGTGGAAGAGATTATTAGATCCTTTATTTAATTAATGGACTTAGTCAGCTCATTAACTGTACTGAATAATTGACAATTGTATATCATTATTACTTTTACACCAATCTTTTAGCACATCAACTTTGAAAGAACGAAATTAGATAATTAATACCAGTGCAAATGAATCTGCATTCAACTGACCACTGAAATTTAAGTTTACGATGGGAATAAAGTACTTCGATTTTCTATTGAAGTGCTTCTTTTCAATTGAACCTTGTTCATTAGATCAACTTGTGTGGAAAACACATAATGAAGCGAAGTAAATAAGACCATGGTGAATTCCTGTAATTTTATTTGCTGCACTACTGATCATTAAAGTTGCTCTCTCTCTCTGTATGAGAGGACGCTGCCGTCAGCTGGATCCGTTAAAGCTGATGATATCTCTCCCTCGAGGTGCTTTCATTGTATTATCATACAGACTCGTTGCCAGCATTCCAATTACGACTATGTGTCGGTCGTTTGCCAACAGGGAGAATGAGCTTTCGTCCTGTCCACTCTCGTTGCCTTAATTGCTACAGCATCACTGCATGGCCTCCTACAGTTTGTGTTCGCTTGCTAAATAAAACATCTCCTGGAGCACACTTAATGTTAGAATCAACCTCATACAATTTACGCGATAAATGAGGTAGAAGCGGCATTTTATATCGCACTTTTAAGCTGCGTTCGCTTCTTAAGAGTACCGTTAGTCGCCTTTCCGGCCCATCTACACACGTATATTTACGAATTTCTGCACGTACTAATCATACTAAAACTAATCCTTAGGCGTCACTCAAACTTTTCACATCGTGGTCTCCAGTTAAGCCATCAAAAATTCAGTAAATACACTTATATTTATATTATAACCTAGGAAAGATACTCAAACTGTTATATTATATTTTCGAATAACTATTTCTTTTTGCCATACTCTTATGTATGTAACACACTTCTACGTTACATGGGTGCAATTCAAACTAGAAGAGTTCGACCTTCAAATCTCCTTTTGTTCATTGCCGTGAGACATATACAAACTCAACAAACCTTTTTATATAATTTCTTCCGAAGCTGGTACAGGTAATATTGTACTCCTTCCAAACATTCGAAAACAAAGTTTAGATTTTCTGGAATCCATTTTCATAAAACAGTCTTACTGTGTATATGAGTGTATATGCGTGCATGTAAACAGTACATTATTCATTAACTAAACTTAGGACCTTTTAAAAAAATTTGGCATGCATGTTCAGTGTCTACATTGGATCTGAAGCCAAGACTTTAAAGAAATTTCTCCCAAGCTACCATTTGCAGTAAGCACGTTATACTTATTCATGTCATAGACTTTATTAATATCCCGTCTTTAGCTTTAAATGCTATGTTCGCGGCTTTTACTTTTGGAATATACTACCTATTAGCAATTATGTTAAATTGTAATCTTTGTGTAAATTGCACAAACTTTTACACCCTTATACATAAACACTGGAGAGATAACGTTGGCTAGAGAAAACTTCCTACTTTTCAAACGTGAAACAAACCAAGGACCTCCTGATATTTTCTTTTAAGACATTAAAGACTTTAATTAAAAAGTATGACATTTTGATATATGGAAGTAGGTAATAAAATGTTAACTTGAAATAACATGTCAAATGTTCTTCATTTGGTTGAATACTTTATTGTAATTCTGTACAAAAAGAAACCATTTTGATAGATATTTCAAGACATCCAAATCAAAAGGCTCAGTACTTTTTATACTTTGTCCCCCTTACCTTCCTTCCATTTTATAGTGAGCAGTTACTACCAGAAATACATATTTATACACTATTTCCTCATATTGCCTGTGACCAACTTTTAAAATAGGAAAATATATCTCATCAATAAGTAATGCAAATAGAGAAATAATCATTTATATCAATTCTATACAATAATGATGACGATGACGATGATGATGGTGATGATAATATGTGCTTTTAATTGGCAGAGAAACTGAACACATTTTCGATCCAAAGTGTGGAATTAGTGTTTCTGAATTTCCCAAGTGAGCTGAGCCACAGCTGATGTCAAAGATGAAAAGTGACCTATAATCTTTTAACGGTGGTCCTCGAGTGGCTGGATTAAGGCACCACAAAGGAATTGACAGATGTGGCTGTTTTGGTTGTATTACAACTTCACCTTGCTACGGCTTTTTGGATGTAATAGATCCCTTTCAGTGAACGAAATAATAAAGTTTCGAAAAGAGCGCGATATGGTCCTTTGCCATGATAGAGGTGTCTTTTATCACACAGTACATAATGATATAACATGTTATATAATGTGTATCTGTTTTTATAGGTAGGTACTCATTTCTGTTAATTAGGCGTTTGTTTTGAAATTTTGTTATGGGGCATTACATGATCTCCCCTACGTCTGTAAATATTCTTACAGAAGTTTATTCTGCTATGC